>CM053752.1:112785305-112839439 GCA_028658305.1 Pachyuromys duprasi | reverse complement strand
ACTGCCAGCTCCTGACAGTGCAGCAGGCTCTGGCACTCAGAGGTTCAAATCTCAGCTTCATAAACTGTGTATTGGTGACTTTGGTAATATCTGTAAAACAGAAGTTAGACTCTTGACACCTTATTGCGGGGTGAGTTGTGAGGGTGGCTGCAGGGACGCACACAGGTGTTCAGATCATAGCAAGCATTAACTACAATCGGACCCCTGGATCTGTGGATACAGGACCTGCACTTGTAGATTTAACCGACTACGGACCAGAAACACTTTTTTAATTGTCTCTTGGGGCCAGTAAAGCTCTTCCTGTGTAAGCACGTAATCCTGAATTTGGATTCCCAGAACTCCAATAAAACTGGATACATTAGCGCACTTGTGTAATCCCAGAACACATCTATTATTGTAGATAAGAGACAGAGACAGGAGAATCACCCAAAAGTTTCCTGGCCTGGCATACACTGTGGCAAATACAAGGAGGCATTTCTGAGAAACTAGAAAACTAGGACAAGGGAAACTCGCAGGAATCAATGAGGGTGACTCTACTAAGCAATAGAGGACATGGAACCTGAAATAGCCGCCACTTGTAACCAGGCAAGACCTCCAATGGAGGGATGTGGACACCAATCCTCCCACAAAACCTTCAACCCATAATTTGCACTACAAGATGTACAGGATAAGGTTGGAGCAGAAATTGAGGGAAGGGCCAATGAAAAACTGGCCCAACTTGAGACCATGTCATGACAGTGAGCCCACCCCGACACTATTACCTACCTGACACTATTAATGATATTCTATTACACTTGCAGACAGGAGTCTAGCATAACTGCTCTCTGAGAGGCTTCACCCAGCAGCTGATAAAAAGAGATGCAGAGACCCACAGCAAAACATTAGGCAGATCTCAGGAAATCTTGTGGAAGAGAGGGAAGATGGATTGAAGGATCCAGAAAGGTCAAGAACACCATAAGAAAACCTACATAATCAACTAACCTGAGACCATAGGGGCTCAACCACCAACCAAAGAGCATTGGGATAGTATTAGGCCCCCTACACATATGTAACGGAAGTGCAGCTTGGTTTTCACATGGTACCCTAACAGCAGGAGTGGGGCAGTTTCTGACTCTGCTGTCTCCAGTGGATTCCTTTCCTTTATTTGAACTGCCTTTTGTAGCCTCAATAGGAAAAGAGCCCTACTCCTATTCCAACTTGATATGACAAGGCTGGTTGATATCCATGTGAGGCCTCCCCATTTCAGAGGAGAAAACGAAGGGGAGGTGGAGGGGTGATGGAAGTGAGAGGGAGAAATGGAGGGGGGTGTGGGGGGAAGCTGTGATCCAGATGTAAAGTAAATAAAATAATCAAAAGAAAAAATACATTGTCTCAAAAAAATGAGACAAGCACACATGCCTACACACTTATGTACACACACATGCATGTGCACACATACATGCATGCACACACACACACACTAACACACCTCCATATTGACTTTTTGGTCATTAATCCTTAAGTAATTCAAAATAACTATGCACATAACATTTATGTCACACCCAGTATTATATATTTAGAGAGAATTTAAAGTATATAGGAAGATGCACATAAATTTTATGGAACTTTGTCAATTTTATACAAGAGGCTTGGTGTCCATAGATTCTGATATCCAAAGAGATATGTAGGACCAGTTCTTTGAGGACACAGAAGGAGAATTAGACTGTTTTAATTAAAAGTATCACAGGGTTGAACTGAAGAATGAGCCTACATTAGCTGAAACCTGAATCCTAGTACATGGTGAGTCCACTCAACAGAGTGAACTAGGCTTCCAGCCATGGGCAGAGGATTATAGTTTGATCAGCTCTCAAGGCTGAAGAGTTCTCTGGTCACCTAACTGTTGTGGATGCAAAGATGTTTTTGTTTTGATCCCAGGTGTACGATATGAGACTCATTCAGACTCTCACAACAACAAATTATTTGCCTCATGCTGGCCCTGAGGGATCTTTGCCAGCTGCAGATAGTTTAACTCTGAGAACTATGGAAAGAGCATAAATGCCAGAGCCCAGAGAGTACTGAGGGGGTCCGAGAAAGAAGGCGCTGCTGGTGCTTGCCCTGCTGTTCTTGGTTGCTGTTGGTGCAGTTGGATGAGAAGAAGTTGGAGCTATGCTGAAATGAAGATTGGACTTGCCCCAAGGAACCCAATGTCGCTAACCAGCAGGAAGTCCCTTCTCCCACTAACATTCTTTCTCTCCTACCTAGTGTTGGGGTGTTGGAAGGGATTGGGATGGAGAAGAGATATAAGAAATGTAAATAAAATAGAATTTAAAAAGTACTCCTACACCTAACCCTAGATATCTGGGGGAGAGGAACCACATATCGGGACCTCAGCCTTCCACTGCCCATCTTGGAACTCCCCACCAGGCCCATGAAACAAAGCTACAAGGCTCTGAAGAGGTCGATGTCCTGGTTTAGGATACTGAGGACTCGCAAGGAGCCTCAAGTCCATTGTTGAAGTACTAGGGAAGACTGGCAAGAGTAGAAATAATTGTTGCTTATGATCTTGGAGATTCTAGATATTTGGGTACTCTTGGCTGTGGGGAGGGCACTTCTAAAGAACACTGACAGGCCCAGCTGATATTTTGCATTAACTTGCTATATAGACAAGGAGAAGAAAGATCAGCACAAGAGGAGAAGGAGGCAAGAGGTATCAAGGGGACAAGCATCAGGAAAGAGGAGAGAGCTACTGAGGTTTAGATGTTAGAACCCCTTCTTGGCTTGAGACAATCTCAGGTGAGGTCTCCTCTGATACCAAAGGCCCTAAAGTTCACAAATAGAAGCTTTCTATATTTCCTCCAAAGAAAATCTGGACAGCAGACCCCCATGTGATGCAGGAAGACCAAGAGCCCATCCTTGCAGCCAAGAATAAGACGACCCAAGAGCATCATGCTTCCTGCTATGGTGTCTGAGCATTGAAAAGATGATTCCATTTCACACATTCTGATGACTGCACTCTTGAGTGCTTGCCCGTGGCTGGCAATAAGTCCTAAATACCTTATGGACAAGTCCATGGAGTCTGCACACCCTGCTGCAGCACCAGTCAACAACCCTCTTCTCTGAACTTTAGTCCTATAGGCCTTCTCCTAGTTCCTCAGTTACCCCATTCTCCTGCCTCAAATCCCCAATCTAGCTTAATTATGTGAATGTTTTATCCTTCCCATCCTCACTCTAAATTCCTCAACTCAGATGCTTCATAAGTGTGATTCTTTGCATAATATCTGCCTCCTGGGAGAAGCTGCAGTAAAAGCCACATCTGGTTAGTTCATCATTGTATCCCAGGTTCAGCACACATAGAAGGGAACCCAGCTGTACAAAGATTACTCTCTGTCACTCCTCCCAACTATCGCTCATCCCCCATCTGTCTAACACACAGACTCATCTATCTTGGGAACAGCATTCATAAGTGATTATATATTGAAATATGAATATTTACATCAATTGAGATTATTATGGTTTAGGTATGAAGTGTTGCCCCAAAGGTTCATAGCTGGGTAATATAGATGGTTTCTTTTCTTCTCCAGTAGTGTGAGTAGCACCATCTAGCACTAAAAAAAAAACCAAAAAACCTAGCCAGCAGAGATAAAACATTGAGGTCAGTATCAGCTTGATTTCTCCATGTTTTGTGGCTCAAGTATGTGGTGTCTTCAGCAACAGGATACACCAGATTCTAGAGGGATCCAAGAACTTTGGCAAAACTAGTGACATTTGGGTCTATGACACTTCACTGGCCAACAGCTTCAAAAGAGGTTACAAATTTCTGGCAGTGGGGTTTTTATTTGTTAACCTCTGCTTCCTAGTTAAAGATATTGCTGCCTGGCTATAGAGCAACTCCACTTAAACTCTCTGTATCTATCTTTCTAGCTCTAGCTACAACTTATATATAGTATATACTATATATAGTTTTAAGGAAGCTCCTACAGCAGTAGATTTCTTTACAACTCTCTTAAGAAGTCTTTAGTGTTAATATCCTTCTACACACTTTCTCCTCTACCCTCACCGGACCCCACCCCACCGTACCCCAATTTGATCCTTCTTGTTCTGCTATTCCCCTTTTACAAGTGCAGTCTATCTCCCTTCCCATAAAGACTCTCTTTAGTAAGTCCCTGACTTTTGTGGGTGTTCCAAATGAAACACACGTATCTGAAGATTCAAAGCTAGCACCCACAATGAGAGAAATATGTGACATTTGCCTTTCTGGGTATTTATCTCAATCTAAAGGACTGTTTCCAGATTCATCCATTTATCCTGAAATTTTTATAATTTCACTTTTCTTACTAGCTTAATAATACTTCATTGTGTACATATAGCACATTTTCAATATTCATTCATCAATTGATGGTCATCTAGGCTGTTTCAATTTTGTGGGTATTAAAAACAGAGCAGCAGCTAGGTGTGGTGGTACATGGCAGTAATTCCAGCACTCAGAGAGGCAGAGGCAGGTGCATATCTATGATTTTGAGGCCAGCCTGGTCTACAAAGGGAGTCCAGGACAGCCAAGGCTACACAGAGAAACACTGTCTCAAAAACAAAACAAAACAAAACAAAACAAAACAAAACAAAACAAAGCAGCAATGGGCATAGATGCAAGTATCTCCACAGCAGATCTGAAGTCTTTTGGATATATGTTTGAGAGTGGATCGTGTGGTATCATTTAGCTTTTGAAGAACCTCCACACTAACTTCCATTTGCACTACCCCTATCAGTGAATAAGTGTTTCCCCTTTCCCACATTCTTACTAGAATCTGCTGTCATTTATTTCTTTGATCTAAGCTATTCTGACTGGGGTGAGATGAAATCTCAGTGTAGTTTTGATTTGTATTTCCATGGTGGCTATGGGTTTAGAACATAAACAAACAAACAAACGTTTCTCAGCCATTTGTATTTTAAAACTATGTTTTGAAAACTATGTTTAGCTGCATACTCCAGTTTTCAATTGGGTTACCTGCTTACTTGCTGTTTAGTAATTTGAATTCTGTATTTATTCTAGATACTAACTCTTTTTCTGATAAATATAGATATAATATATTTATATAATATATATAACATAGATAAAGCATAGCTGTTAACTATATTTTACCGTTCTATAGGCTGCCTCTTCACTAGAGAGATGGTGCTCTTTCTGTGCAGAAACTTTTTAGTTTAATGAAATCCAATCTGTTAATTATTGATATTAGTGCCTGTATTATCAGAGTCTTGTTTAGAAAGTCCTTTCTAAAGTCTTTCAGATTTCCTACTCTATCAGATTTAAGGCATCAAGTCTTAATGTTGAGTTTTTGAGTTGTGTTTTGTGCAGACTGAGAGATGAGAATTGAGTTTCATTTTTCTATGAATAGTGGTTTGACCAGAACTATTTGTAGAAAATGCTGTCATTTTTCCAATGTTTATTTCTGACCTCTTTGTAAAAATCAGGTGGCTTTTAGAATATGAATATGTGGGTCCTCAATCCTATTGCAATGATCAACGCGTATGTGTTCTTGCCAGTACCGTGCTGGTTTTATTACTATAGAATGATTTGATATCTGGGATGATGATTTTAAAATCAACCTCCATAAGTTTTTTATAGTCTTCAGAATTTTTTTTAACTACCTGAGTCCTTTGTATAATTTAACCTTATTTTTCAATTTTGTGAAGAACTATATTGTAATTTTGATGGAATTTGCATTGATTCTGCAGCTTACTTTTTAAATTTTTAAGCATTTTCCCTCTAATCATATTAGTTATTGACATTTTTTAGGTCTTTCTAATCTCACATTTCTGCTGCAGCTTGCAGTTGGAGACAAAGCTGCAGCCATCTTTGTATTCAGCTTCCATTTTGTATCTAAGGTGAAATTAAGTTCAAAATTTTAAACTTTCAACTCTGCTTCCTAGAAGTGGGTGTTCATAGCTGACCTTATATTTTACTATGATTCAATAGTGCCATAACTCATACTTTATTTCTACATACTTGACCACACTCTGGTTGCACCCTTCTTATCTACACCCCTGGCTATACTTTGGATGTACTCTAGAAGACCCTAAGCCCTGTCTTACTTATCTTACTTAGGACCAATCAGCTTAAAGTTTATTTGATAATTCTTTGCCTAGTTAGCCAAAATGTGTTCCTGTCCTCCCCATGTCTTTTGCATTTGGTTCTTTCTATAAAAACCCTGCTGTGAGAATTTGTAGATGTCACAGTTAGGTTCCTCAGTTCTTTGTTTTTTAATTTATCATTATTTATTTATTTTTAATTTATTACAATTTATTTTCTTTGTATCCCAGCTGTAGCCCCCTCCCTCATCACCTTCCAATTCCGCCCTCCCTCCCTCTTCTCCTCCCATGCCCCTTCCCTAGTCCACTGATAGGGGAGGTCCTTCTCCCCTTCCATCTGACCCTAGCCTATCAGGTCTCATCAGGACTGGCTGCATTGTCTTCCTCTGTGGCCTAGTAAGGCTATCCCTGCCCCCCCCCCTCAGGGAGAGGTGATCAAAGAGCCAGCTACTTGAGTTCATGTCAGAGACAGCTCCTGTTCCAATTAATAGGGCACCCACTTGGATACTGAGCTGCCATAGGCTACCTCTGTGCATGGGTTCTAGGTTATCTCCATGCATGGTCCTTGGTTGGAGTGTTATTCTCAGAAAAGATCACTGGGCCCAGATTTTTTGGTTCCATTGCTCTCCTTGTAGAGCTCCTGTCCCCACCAGGTCTTTCTATCTCCCCCTTCTTTCATAAGATTCCCTGCACTCTGCCCAAAGTTTGGCTCTGAGTCTCAGCATCTGCTTTAATACCCTGCTGGGTAGAGTCTTTCAGAGGCCTTTTGTGGTAGGCTTCTGTCCTGTTCTCTGTTTTCTCCCTCATTCAATGTCTATCCGTATTGAATGGCAGAGAAACACTTAAAGAAATGCTCAACATCTTTAGTAATCAGGAAAATGCAAATCAAAATGACCCTGAGATTCCATTTTACATCCATAAGAATGGCTAAGATCAAAAACTCAAGTGACAACACATGCTCCACAAGAGGATGTGGAGAAAAGGAACCCTCCTCCACTGCTGGTGGGAATGTAAACTTTTACAACCACTTTCGAAATCAATCTGGAGCTTTTTCAGAAAATTAGCAATAGTACTACCTCAAGATCCAGCTATACCACTCCGAGGCATATATCCAAAATATGCCCAAGTATACAACAAGGACGTTTGCTCAACCATGTTTGTAGCAGCTTTATTCATAATAGCCAGAATCTGGAAACAACCCAGATGTCCCTCAATTGCGGAATGGATATAGAAATTGTGTAAATTGAACATTTACACAATGGAATACTACTCAGCAATTTAAAACAAGGAAATCATGAAATTTGCAGGCAAATGGTAGGAACTAGAAAAGACCATCCTGAGTAAAGTATCTCAGAAGCAGAAAGATACAAATGATATATACTCACTTATAAGTGGATATTAGACATATAATATAGGATAAACATACTGAAATCTGTACACCTAAAGAAGCTAAGCAAGGAGGAGAACCTTGGGTAAGATGATCAATCCTCATTAAGAAAAGCTCCTGAGTTCTTAAAGGTGTTCCAATAATCCATCTATATATAACTGAGACTGGAGTCTGAGTGGTTTGTGCAGCTATTATTAAACTAGAACAATTTACTTTTTTTCTATTAAAATAATCTATATTATTCTCCCACATGTTGTTTCTTGTGCCCTTACATCCCAGATCTTCTGTGGTAAGCAGCAAAAAAAAAAAAAATACTTCTCCTTTGTCTTAGCTATTTTTCTGTTGCTTTGATAAGACACCACGATCAAGGTAACTTACAAAAGAAAATATTTAATTTTGGAGCTCACAGATCCAAAAGGTTAGAGTCCATGGCCATTATGGTGGAGAGTATGGCAATAGTCAGTCAGGTCCTGAAGCAGTGGCTGAGAGCTTAAATCCCAATTCATAAGTATGAGGTGGAGGAAGGGAGGGAGGAAGGAGGAAGGGAGGGAGACAGGGAGAAAGACAGAGAGGGAGGGAGAAAGGGAGAGGCAGAGAGAGAGAACATTAACTGGTAAATGGTGTGGGACTTTGAAACTTCAAAGCTCAACCTTAATGACACATCTTCAACTCCATCTCCTCCTTCCCAAACAGTTCCACCAACTGAGAACCAAACATTCAAATATATGAGCCTATAGCAGCCATTGTCATACAAACCACTACATCTTCCATCTTCAGTATGTTCACATACTGTTCCTGGGGCTAGGCCCATATTAGGTTATATGGTAAGGGGAGAATTAAATTTTTCACTCAAATGACTTTAAAATATAGAGGTTGTCTTAGATTACCTAAGTGGGCCTAATTTAATAATGATGGTCCACAGTGGAGAAAAAGAGCCGAATCCGGAGAGAAATTATGAAGATTAAAGAACTAAAGTTGGTATTAAAGATGATGGAAGAGTCCACAAACTAAGAAATATGTGCTTCCTCCGAAAGGTAGAAAACGTAGACAGTCTCTTCCAAGAGCCTTGTTGATAGAATTTAGTGAGGCTTGTGTCAGATTTCTGACTTTCAGAACTATAGGACAATTTATTAACATTTTAATTACATTTACTCACATGCACGCATGTGTGTGTGTGTAGTTCAGAGGACAACTTGCAGGAGTTGGTTCTTTCCTTCTGCCAGTGGGTGCCAGGGAGTGAACTCAGGTTGTCTTGCTTGGAGGCAAGAACTTTTACCCACTGAGCAACGTCAGCACATTTTATATTATTTTAAGCCACCAAGTCTGTGGCAATTTGTTGTAGCAGCTAACAAGGAACTAATAGGCTTCCCTTTGGAGGATCATGATTTTTCTAGAAACATCCTTGTAGGTATTTCTCTGGTATCTTGTAGGAAAGCTCATGCATTATCTATCTGGAAATATATTTATTGTACTTCTTGAATGATCATTTTGCTATTAGTGTTCTGCTAGTCACAGTTAATTTTTCTTGAAGTATTTTGAAGATGGCATTCAACTATCTCCTGGCTTTCCTTATTACAGGAAGTCTTCTGTCAGCCTATCCATATATCAAACAATCTCTTTAACTTTGGTGTTTTACAGATTCAGTCTAAGGTATCCATGAATAAATTTGTTCTTGCTTATTCTTCTCTGTATAAGTTTTTTTTAATATTCTAGGATCTTTTTGATTCGACATTCTGTGAATTTTTGATTTCTTATAACGCAGCAGGTTTAAAACATTTTGGTAGTACTGCTTAAGCCATTCTATTAAGATTTGAATTTCAGAAATTATTTATAAACATTTAATTCTTTCTTTCTTGATCATATTTAACTTTTAACTTTAAATATTTCAAGCAGTTATCTTAATTTTGAATGTGATAAATATGGAGTTTGTAAGAGATCACTGCAAGCTTGAGTTTAAAGGTCTGAGCCAGGTAGGATAGAAAACAGGAAAAATTACGGTGACATGGAAACAGGAAAAGAGCCCCTTGCTGCAGAGTCTGGTTGAAACTTCTGCATAGCTGAATTCCAGGACAGGGGCCTGGGGAGATGACTCAGTGGTTAAAGGCACTTACTACTATTCTAGAGGACCCAACTTCAGCTCCCAGGACCCACAGGGGGATGTTCACAACTGCCTGTAACTCCAGCTTCTAGAGATCTGATGAACCCC
Organism: Pachyuromys duprasi; assembly: GCA_028658305.1. Classification (NCBI taxonomy): domain Eukaryota; kingdom Metazoa; phylum Chordata; class Mammalia; order Rodentia; family Muridae; genus Pachyuromys; species Pachyuromys duprasi. The sequence continues at coordinate 112,829,780 of CM053752.1, read as the reverse complement.
ACAGGCACCTGCATCCATATATGCACAACCCAGCCCACAATATACTCATTAAACATAAACCATAAAGAAAAAAGTTCACCCCAGTTAGCAATTGCTTAAGGCTTTTCTCCTTCTCAGCTGCCTATTGGCTACATCTAGACAGGGGTTCTAGGTCCTCTCCATGCATGGTCCTTGGTTGGTGCATCAGTCTCTGCAGCTCCCCTGACCCCCAAGACCAGAGTTCTTGGCTCCTGTTCCCTCCAGGTCCTATTCCACCACTATTTCCTATGACTCCCTGTACTCTACCCAAAGTTTGGCTGTGAGTCTTAGCATCTGCTTCCATCCCCTGCTCAGTCTTTCAGAGTACCTCTATGGTAGGCCCCCATCCTGTTCCCTCTCTTCAACTGCTTCTCATGTTTATTTGCCCTTCTGAATGAGAATTAAGCATCTTCCTTGGGATCTTCCTTGTTAGTTAGCTTCTATAGGTCTGTGGATTGCAGTATGGTTATCCTGTATTATATGGCTAATAATCCTCTTATAAGTGAGTATATACCATGCGTGTCTTTCTGATTCTGGGTTAACTCACTCAGGATGATCTTTTCTAGTTCCATCCATTTGCCTGTGAATTTCATGATTTCTTTGTTTTTAATGGCTGAGTAGTATTGCACTGTGTAAATGTATCACAATTTCTGTATCCATTCTTCAGTTGAGGGACATCTGGGTTGTTTTCAGATTCTGGCTATTACGAATAAGGTTGCTATGAACATAGTTGAGCACAGCTCCACCATATGTAGTATGGTGGAACACACTACATAAAGCTGGTGGTAAAGCTGGATCCTGATATAGAGGTATTCCCAGTTTTCTGAGAAAGCACCATATTGATTTCCAAAGTGGTTGTACAAGTTCGCACTCCCACCAGCAATGGAGGAGTATTTTTCTCCACAACCTCATCAGTATGTGCTGTCACTTGAGTTTTTGATCTTAGCCATTTTGACCGGAGTGAGATGGAATCTCAGAGTCATTTTGATTTGCATTTCCCTGATGACTAAGGATGCTGAGCATTTCTTTAAATGTTTCTCTGCCATTCGATATTCGTCTCTTGAGAATTCCCTGTTAAGTTCTATACCCCATTTTTAAATTAGATTATTTGGTTTGTTTAATTTCTTGAGTTCTTTATATACTTTGGATATTAGCCCTCTGTCAGATGTAGGGTTGGTGAAGATATTTTCCCAGTTTGTAAGCTGTCATTTTGCTCTGTTGACAGTGTCCTTTGCTTTACAGAAGCTTTTCAGTTTCATGAGGTTCTATTACTCGTTGATCTTCGAGCCTGAGCTGTTGGTGTTCTGTTTAGGAAGTTGTCTCCTTTGCCAATGATTTCAAAACTCTTGTCTACTTTTCTTCTAGTAGCTGCAGTGTGTGGTCTTTGATCCACTTGGACTTTGATGTAATGCAGGGTGATAAATATGGATCTATTTGTGTTTTCCTGCATGTGCACATCCCTTTAGACCAGCCCCGTTTGTTTTTTCATTGTATGCTTTGACTTCTTTGTCAAAAATCAAGTGTCATAGGCATGTGGGTTTATTTATGGGTGTTTGATTTGATTCCATTGATCAACCAGTTTTGTTTTTATATTAGTACCATGCAGTTTTTATTACTGTTGCTTTATAGTACATCTTGAGATTAGGGATGGAGATACCTACTAAAGATTTTTTATCATACAGGATTGTTTTAGCTATTCTGGTTTCCTTGTTTTTCCATATGAAGTTGAGAATTTTTCTTTCAAGGTCTGTAAAAATTTGTGTGGTATTTTGATGGGGATTGCATTGAACCTGTAGATTGCTTTTGATAAGGTGGCCATTTTTACTATTTTGATTCTACCAATCCATGAGCATGGAGATCTTTCCATATTCTGATATCTGCAATAGCTTTTGTATCTTTCTTCATTATTACTCACTGCTCTTATTTCCAATCCACTCCCCACTTTATGTGGATTTGAAAAACCATGGAATACATGCTATATATAATTTTGAAATCATAAATTGGAAAGAAAAAGACCCTGAAATTTTAGTAAGTGAACAAAAAAAGTGAGAAATGTAGAATTTGGATGAAAATAGAAATATGGAAAATTCTGAACTTCTATGATAGACAAGAGAATAATAGCTAAAACATTCATACTTAGTAAATTACAACAAGAAAAGCATTCTTCCTAACATTGTAGAGACTGCCGTAAAATTTATGCCAGCAATAGGCTATTGTTGTTCTAACTTCTTCAAATACTGATTTATGACATGTATCAATACTTAAAAACAATGCTCAATTTTTCCTGAACTGTACATTTCACTTTAATAATAAAAGACTGGCTAGAAAAGCGATACATACAACACATCCCAAAGAGAGGAAAATGGGTGTGTTAGTCCCATTGTCATGAACATTTCCACAGAAAATAATCCAAAAAGTAAAACATGCAAAAGATTGGTTCACCTCCCAGAGAAAAGGAGTAAAACATTAGAGGGAAACTCAATGTAGAAGATTAGGATGGCTAATTAACAAGCTGCATTTGTGGAAAAGTATGCAGCTATTTGAAATGTTCAGTCCTGAAAACTGAGGGATAAGTATATACAACTCATCACTTCATCCTAAAGAGGTTTTAAACAGTGAAGATTTCTGAGGCACACAGTTCTTTGAGGCTATGAAGCAGCATTACAATTTTTCTCATTTAAAAATGCTCTGAGCATATAGCTATGCCTCATGAACAGATGGTCATACTGTTTGGGTGATATACCGTCTTGTCTACATGCATACAGTTTACATATTCAGGGAATACTCATTACCAACAAAGCTACTCTGACATGAGGTTAATGAGCAGCATAATCACTGAGCACAATGATAAGGGAGCCCAAATGCCTGCAACACAAATGTCTGGGAGCAACTATGTATTTTCCAGTGTGGCTCCAAGACTCAGATGAAGTGTAAAGGTTTTCTTTTCATGGAATCTGCAGTCATCATCCATGTCAACAGTAGTTCCTGATGTCATAAGCTCTTGACTCATTGTCATCTGCCTACTCATGCTTCCCAAATATATCCACCATGTCCTACCTTTGTGGATGTCCTTCTGCCAGGAATATTCTGCTAGTCAGACACTCATGTACCTTGGCTTTAAGGCCACCTTCTCTGGGAAGCCTTGCTTATATATTCTCCTTATTGACCTCAGAGCCTCCTGCCAGGGGTCCCTTGCCCTGGCTTCCCATGCCCCTTTTGGTTTTAGGTTTCACTGTAGCTTCCTTTTAACCTATCTGTTTGAGATTGAGAGTTCTATAAATCAGAACTATGCTTAGTTCATGATAAAACTGAATCAATTATAGATTTAGTTAAGTAACATTGGTTTCAAAGTTTAGCTGCTTCACTTACTATGTGACCTTGAACATGCTACTGAGGCTCCCTGGACTTCACCAGTACAATGGAAGTCAGAACAAGCATGTTTCAAATGGTTACTGGCCTATGACAGGAATCCAGCAAGAGCTGTGCAGCCTTCAGGATTGAGAGCTACTGGAGTAGAATAAGACCAAAGTATTCTGGTTATCATGTTCAGTCTCATACCACAGAACACGTAGACAACTCAAAGGGCCTCAGTCCCATAAGCCAGCTAGACTCTAACTTGTAAGTCTAGAAACTAGCCACTGCTTTTCCTGTCTCCTTGGAAACCCCAAGCATTAGAGCAATCACTTGACACACTACTTGCCCTAACAGTGAGGAAACCCAGGAATAGACAGCGGTGGGGTAAAGGAGTCAGATCCCCTATCAGCCCAGCCTGTCACTCCCATCTCTGGCCCAACAATGAGTCACTGCAGCATCATCTGAAACACTGCTGGTCCTCAAGCTGGTGACCTAAGAATATGAAGACATTTTCCTTCTGAGAAGCATCTTCTCCAGTTAAAGCAGATTCATCTCTTTTCCCACGGCCATGGCTTTGAACTTCACCTCTGACCCCTCAAAGTTAGTCCAGTATTCTAAAACCTATTGTGATGCTTCTTCTCCTATCTTCCATATGGTGGAGAAGATCTAGGTCACGTGTCAGGACACTCTTTACTTCCTCCTTCAATGTACAATGGATGCAACTGAACCACATCATGATGAAAATTGCTCTGTCTAGAATCAGATGGGATCAGCTGAGACTACAGCCTATACTACTGGCTGTGATTTTATGGTCAAATTTCTTAACCCCTGTATGGTTGCCCATGCCACTGACCTGAGAGCCTAAAAGAACAAGCCACCTCCTGGATGTTGTACACGTGACATACAGAATGCAGAAGAGCTCCCACCCAGTGGCTGTCCTCCCCGAACAAGCCCTTCTTCTTACTGTTCCATTTCCATGTACACGTTACCCCTTCTTGTTCTCATGTCCCATTGCTGCTATTAATATGTTACCATAAAAGTAATGTCTTCAACAATTGACCTTTTTGTTGTTCTGTAGGTTGGAAGTTTGACACAGGTGAATGGAAATCAAGGTATCATCAAGAATAGGCTCCTTCTAGACTCTAAATAAAAACCCAGTACTTTGCCTTTCTAGTCAAGGGGTAATCAGAAAGCAAAACCTCAAAGAGTAGTGTCTTTCTGGGATTCTACTGTCCTCCTGTTTCTTGTTCTACTTTCTTCCTTCGTAAGGCAAGCCCAAACAACTAGAATTTATTTTTTTCAAGATGAGACAGAGTCATAGAAATTAGAACCCATTTCCTCCCCAATAAGCCACCGGGCTCAAAGTGTAACCCCTCTTCTAGCGTCCCATCTTTGTGCTGACCACAAGGAAAAACTCTGGTGTGCTCAATTAACTCTAGGTCACAGGACCCCTCCCTGTTGTCGAACTCTAGGTCGTAGGCACTGCTTCATTTTAGGAGGAAAGAGTTCTGCACAGAGGCTATGCAGAACCTTGGCACAGCTGGTTTTCCTGCTTAGTGTAGTGCCATTAGACCACACACATCTCATATCTTCCCTTCCCCCACCTTTCCTACATGGCTATTCATACTTGCTGAAACATAAGTTAGAAGATGGACAGCTCACTTTATCACCATTAACAGAAGGGTAAACTCGTGCTGGCACTATGGAAATCAGTGTAGAAGCTTCTCATAGAGCTAAAAAATAGAACTTCTGTATGAACAGCTATACCACACCTGATGTATACCCAGATCACTCCATATCCTATAATAGAGATACTTATTCATTTATGTTTATTGTTGTGCTGTTTGCTACAGCCAGGAAATGGAATCAGCCTACATGTGTGATGGTGGAAATTGGTACATATACACACAGTGAAATTTATCCAGCTGTAAAGAAAAATTTCAGGGAAATGAGTAGAATTGGAAAACACCAAACTAAGGCCACCTAGGCTTAGAAAGACAAATATATTAGTGTTCTCTGGAGGAACAGAACTGATAGAATAAATATATATGGGGGATTTATTAGAGTGGCTTCCAGGCTGAGTATTTCAACAATCACTGTCTTTGTATGGAAAAACAAAGGATCCCATGGTTATTTCATCCACAAGAGTGGATGTGAGGTAAACAAGGAAAGAATTCCTTCTTCCCTGTTTTTTTTTTTTTGTTTGTTTGTTTGTTTTTTAATGTGGGCTGCCACAAGAAGGTATGGCCTCATTTTAGGGTGGATCTCCTGACCTCCAATCATCCAGATTTAGGATAGGTCTTCCCACCTCAAACAGTCCATGGAAGCAGAATCTCTCACAAGGGTGTCCTGCTGCTTAGGGTTCAGTATATTCTAGTTGTAGTCAAGTTGACAACCATGTGAGCCAATTGCAGCAAGCATTAAAAGTTTCCCCCTTTGTGTAGATCTTAGCTTTATATTTGTAGATTTGGGTACTTAAGTTTGTGTGTGTGTGTGTGTGTGTGTGTGTGTGTTTGTGTGTGCGTGTGTGTGTGTGTGTGTGTGTAGAGCCAAGGAAGTTATAAAGGAGCCCAGGAGTGGGAAGCATTAAGTAGGTGCAGGGTAGAATACATGCTATAATAAAGTACAGAGAAGGGATGTTGGAGGTGGAAAGTTTAAATGGAGATGGGAAGGCTGAGGGGAGGTGGGGTTTGGAGTAGGACTAACCAAAACTATGGTTATATGAAAAAGTCATATGGAAACTTACTATGTAACTAATTTTTAAAATGGACAGTTTATTCTGAGTTTTTGATCTTCAATTTTGAGCAAATAGACTCAATATACTTTTGTCTTGTTAGTTCTTTTGGTACAGGGATATGAGGCATGGCCCCTATATTGTGAGCAGAGAAGGATCACTTTCCGTCTCTGCACCAGCGTCTAGTGAAACTCCAAACCCTCCTATAGGCTATGTGCCTCGCTGTAAGGACAGTTGTGGTATGAGGGATACAGGAACTGTTGGCTTGACTTCCTCCTGTGAGCTTAACCATGTTTAGCAAACCACACACAATGGGGTAAGGGGAGAAATGACCCTGAATTTCACTCTGGTATTCTGTGTTCACACATGGGTTGTTTCTTCTCCTTACACCACAGCAAATGTTGGGGAAACGTGTAAAAATGGTAGCTTGATGCCTTATGATGTCCTCCAGCAGCTTTTCAGTTTGTCTCTGTAGTGCCTAAAAAAAGCAACCATTGTTGTTGCATGTTTTGTGTTATTATAAAAATATTTAAGTCTGAATACTTTATAAGGAACATAAATTGATATTACTCATGGTTCTGGAAGTGCAAGACTATGGCACTAGCTTCTGCTTCATTCCGGTGAGGGCTTCACAATAGATAGACCAGCATCATGAGAAATGTGCAGAGAAGCCTGTGCAGAAAAGAGAGTGTCTGGGAGATGTCAGGTTCACTTATGACAACCCATTTTCACTCCAATGAATCCAGGCCCAAGAGACAAACCAATTCCAGATGTACAGCACTTAATCCATTCCTGACAGGGGAGACCCTAAAATGTAGTAAGGTTGCATTACCTCAGTACCTTCTCACTGGGGCCTAAAGTTCCATCATGTAAACCCTCGAGAGATAAGTCAAATCTAGACCACATGACTACATTTCTCTCATAGTCCTTTGCAGCTAGAGTTCAAGCTGTAATTTCAATTCTACCAAGAAGAAGCATTTATGAGACATCTCAGTGTATCCTTAGAATGCACCATCTCTGGAGGGTTGCTCATTTTCTTAATGCAGATTTTAGTTACTATCGCATGCTGCTAGAGGTGAATTTTTTATTTCTTTTAAAATTTTTTCAATATTTATTTTTATTAATTACACTTTATTCACCTTGTATCCCCCCTGTAGCTTCCTCCTCCCTCCCGACTTTTTGATTTCTGATGACAACTAAATCTGTATCTTTCTAGAATCAACATCTGTATGATTCAAGCACTGATTCTAGCAGCAGGCAGCTGGAGCCTGAAAGTATAATAGGATCTTCTTGACGCTGACGTGACAGAGGACAGCAGCAAGTTCTGGAGGACTCTTCTGTAAACCATTCTTTATGGCTATTCCTGTGGTTCTTTAACAGACTCTCTAAGTAATGAACTATCCACTTAAAGTATCTCCTTTTCAAACCATCTAGAGTACTTTCTATTACCTGTCATTGAATCTGACAAATAAATCAACATTTCGCCATTTTTCTTAGTTCTATGGTTCAGCAGGTATTCTTGCCTTTGTCTAAAATCTCCCTTGCTCTAACTCCTTTACCAGAACATTTAATTCAAACTTTGTCACCTCCTTCTTGAAGCTTTTACTCCTTATTGCTCCTTTTCTTCATTCCCACACATAGTATATGCTTACACATATCTTTATGCCTTTCCCATTCCTCCTTCTCTCCCTTTCTTCCTTTCTCCCTCTCTCTCTCTCTCCTTACCTCTTTTCCTTTCTTCTTATATTTCATTTAAAGAATATCTACTGAAAAAAAAATAACCCACTGTGGCTACAGTAACACAGAGGGAACAATTCTTACCCTTAAGTGGAAGGGGTCCAAATATTGATCTAGTTTGGCAAATTTCAAGCTGTGAGCCAGTACCCTATAACTGTAAGAAAATGGGCCACATAAGCTGTTTGTCGAGCTGTACAGGGTACTCCAGTGGGCATGGCTGCTTGGTTTTGCGTAGGAAGAAGAGTATGATTAGTCTCCACATAGAAGAGAAATGATTTCCTGCAACAAAGGGCAACCAGTGTGGGAGGGAACTTGTGAGACATCATGGGACCTTGGAGAAAGTGCCAGTGTTTTGTGATGGCTGCTCTTAAACACAGTGTGAGTGTAGAGACATGTTAGGACATCTTGCCTCTGTCTAAAGGCTCCCTTGCTCTAACTGCCTGGAAAATAGCTCCTTTACCAAAACATTTGACTCAAACTTTATCGCCTCTTCCTTGAGCTTTTTCTGCCTGTTGCTACTTTTCTTCATTCCCATGAACAGTATATGTTTACACATCTCTTTATTCCTTCCTCCTTTTCTCCTTCCTTCCCCCCTTGATTGGAGATCTGAGTGTAGGGAGATGAGAGATGATCTCGGGGATCAAGTATATGCCGAGCCATTGAAGAAAAGGCATTGATCCATCCAGGTGGGAGGCAGGTCTACACGGTGATTCTGGCAACTAGGATGGAGAAGCTGATAGAAACATTGTGGTGGTGGATTTGATAGGACTCAATAACTATTTAAAGCAAGGGTATTATTGAATGTGGAGGGAGAGGCGACAATAAGGATATTCTTATTTTGGTGCCTGGATAACTGAGACATCAGGAAAACAGTAAGCACTTCTGAGAAAGAAGATATATGCAAAAGGAGTGAGATGTTCTTGAAGGAAGTGGGGAAGGTGAACTCATTTTGAATTGTGCAGTGTTTGAGATGTAGGTGAGACACTGAATGGAGATGTTCAGTTAGCAGCTGGACACACAGACCTAGAGACTAGAAGACAGTCTCCTAAGGACAAAGACCTACAAGTCACACTTGAAGCCTTGAAGAAGAAGAGAGAGAGTGTGGAGTGAAAGGTATATCAACAGTCACATTATTTTGCAATGTCCCTCAAAGTATCTGTACTTCCTGGAAGCTTAACATTTTATTTTTTTACAATAGTATCTTGAATATAAATGCTCAGCAGGTAGAAATGAATGAATCAATAATGGACTCATTTGGTCATTTATTTGAAAGGGAAGGACTTAAGCTAGAGTGGTTGAACTTTTTCATGATTTCAGGGGAAGGCTGGGAATTAGAGACTATTAGGAAAGACAGGCTTTGGTTTTATTATAAAGACAAATAAAACAAGCGAGCAAGGATCAAAGCCAGGGTAGTATTTCCAACATTCTGGCAATCAGGGCTCAAAGTATTACAGTGTCTGGGGCCACCCAGAGTAGGAACATCTCCTCAAATATCCCTGCTTCTCACCACTGGTCGGGTTTGGCTGTGCTAGGCATATTTCAGATCTTCCTTTACCCTTGTTTAGAGAGCGATTGAGAAAGTAAGTTTCCCATTCCCTGTTTTCTCTGTCTTCTGATCTCTATCCCGTTTGCCTTTCTGAATGAGGACTGAGCATATTGCCCAAGGTCCTCCTCCTTGCTTCGCTTCTTTAAGTGTATAGATTCTAGTATGGATATCCTATATTATATGTCTAATATCCACTTAGGAGTGAGTATATGCAATGTGTGTCTTTCTGCTTCTAGAATACCTCACTCAGGATGATCTTTTCTAGTTCCCACCATTTGCCTGCAAGTTTCATGATTTCCATGTTTTTGCTGAGTAAATGTACCACAATTTCTGTATCCATTCCTCTGTTGAGGGACATCTGGGTTGTTTCCAGATTCTGGCTATTATGAATAAAGCTGCTATGAACATGGTTGAACAAATGTCCTTGTTGTATACTTAGGCATATTTTGAATATATGCCTAGGAGTAGAGCCTACCACAGAGGGCCTCTGAAAGACTCTACCCAGCAGGGTATTAAAGCAGAAGTTGAGACTCAAAGCCAAACTTTGGGCTGAGTGAAGGGAATCTTATGGAAGAAGGGGGAGATAGAAGGACCTCGAGGGGACTGGAGCTCCACAAGGAGAGCAATGGAACCAAAAAAATATGAGCCCAGGGTCTTTTCTGAGATTGATACTCCAACTATGCGTGGAGATAACCTAGACCCCATGCACAGATGTAGCCCATGGCAGCTAAGTCTCCAAGTGGGCTTTCTAGTAAGGGGAACAGGGGCTGTCTCTGACTTGAGCTCAAGTAGCTGGCTCTTTGATCACCTCCCCCTGAGGGGTTGGGTCAGCCTTACCAGGCCACAGAGGAAGACAATGCAGCCAGTTTTGATGAGACCTGTTAGGCTAGGGTCAGAAGGAAGGGGAGAAGGACCTCCCCTCTCAGTGGACTAGGGAAAGGGCATGGGAGAAGAAGAGGGAGGGCGGAATTGGAAGGTGATGAGGGAGGGGGCTACAAAGTAAATAAATTGTAATAAATAAATAAAGTGAAAAAAAAGAAAGTAAGTTTCTTATGTTACTTAGTGCCTGGTGAAGCAAAACTTCCTTTTCTTTTGCCCTAAAAAGGTCTCCTCCAAGCTTCACTCAGCGTCATGTCTGAAGAACAAGCCACTTCCCTTTGCTCAACCCCCAAGAGCACCATTGCTTCCTGAGCTGCGTGCAAACCGCCTTGCATGCTGTCTCCTGCCCCCGCACTGTGTATGTCTGCTCTGTTCTCCAATGTCTGTGACCTATGGGGCCTGCGGGCAGGTATTGCAATTGTCTGACATTGGTCTTTGTGCTCCACAACTAGGGCAGACATAGCTGACCAGTTTCTCTCAGGGGACCACAATGGAGAAAGGGTTCTGAGAATCCTGGTAATGACTCTGCAAAACCATCAGTCCCACAGCAATGCTTAGTAAACTTTAATGTGTTTTTCCCCATCTGCTACTCAGCAAAGCTATTTACTCTAGCCGGCATTAATCCAGTGAGATCTCTCTGGGCTTACTATTTGCACAATTCCCAGGACACCCTCCATTTCCATTGGAGAACATAATTTGTGACAAAAAAGTTTCACTTCCTGAACATGTTCTTTAGCCTCCATTTCATAGCCTTGTTTGTTTCTTCACCTGCTGCATCACTTTCTGAAATTACACTGAGTATGTATTTACTCAGGTGTTTTTTGTTTTTGCTTTTTGCCTCTTCTGAGCAATGGAATGTACATCATATTAACAGATGTGTCTTAGTGTCTGAAACTTATTGCACAGTTATTTTAGGTAAGGGAATATCACTCTCCATGTTCTTTTCTGAATGTTTCTTCAGTTCTTGTATTAGCTGAAATCTGCCTTTGCTTCAGGACTGTTTGTCCTTTGTAGCTTTCTCAGGACAGAGAAGAAAGATCTGGTGCCCCTGCCTTCTAGGTATTTCAGGCCCAGGAAGATGGGTGAGCATGCAGTCATCTCTCTGCTAACATTAGCAGATTATGACTTCTCTGATGTTTATAAAATGCCAAACCCTAGCCTGTCAGGTCTCATCAGGAGTGATTGCATTGTCTTCCTCTGTGGCCTGGCAAGGCTGTACCTCCCAGGGGTAGGTGATCAGAGAACCTGCCTTTGAGTTTGTGCCAGAGACAGCACCTGCTAACCATTACTAGGGATCCTACTTGGATACTAACTCTATGGGCTACATCTGAGCAGGGGTTTTAGGTCCTCTCCATGCGTTGTCCTTGGTTGGGGTATGAGTCTCTGCAGGTCCCCAGGGCTCGGGTTCTTTTCTCTGTTGGTCTCCTTGTGGAGCTCCTGTCCCCTCGAGGTCTTTTTCATCTCCCCCTTCTTTCCTAACATTTCCTGTACGGGGAGGAGGACTCTCCTATCAGGGACTATGGGAGGGGCATAGGGGGAGAGGAGGCAGTGAGGGTGGGGTGGAGAGGAGACGAGGAAGGGGCCACAGCTGGGATACAAATTGAATAAATTGTAATAAAAGATAGTAAAAAATAAAAACCCCACTAATTACTTTCAGAAAATTAAAAAAAAGAAGCCAAACCAAGCCGAGCAAATGAAAGCTCCAGTCCCATGAAGCTGGTACTCTCACTGTAGCATCTGGCTTCTCTATTTATCAAAAACTTGGCACCTTGAACCAACAAGTCCTTGATGTTCATTTAAGTGACCAACACTGAAACTTCCAGGCCCCTCGACTTTCTCAGCTTCAGGGACTTCCCCCTTCACTCCTCTTCTGACATTCACTGGGACGACAGGACATTGTGAATTGCTTGTTGTCATGCTTGTGGCTCATTATCAATATTTAGTCTTTCACCTCTATACCAAGTAAATGAAAGCATCTTGTCCTCTGACTACAATAAACTCTAAGAATCTTTCTGGCATGCTTCCCTACTTTCCCTTCACCCCTCCGCCCAGTCAGCACTACTGCCCATGCATTTCAACATCTAGAGGCCTGTCGCCCTTGACCCACCACCTCCTTCTTCAAGGTCTTTACTTTCTCACTGCTATTACTTGCATCATTCTCCTGTCCGTATTCCCCATGGCTTGGCTCCTCTGCCCTCACACTGTACAACAGGCAGAGGTTTAATGCCTAAGGTCTACCCTCTTGGATTTTGTAACGAAGCCTCTGAGTACCACAGGGGAATTGGACAGAGAATCATCATGTACTCTGGTGATATTCAAACTTACTTGCCTTTGTGGTTGCTTTAACAAAAATGTTTCCACAGTTCTGTAACTGGTTGGCTCCTCCATCTCCACAGAAAACACTTAAAATCATCCCTTTGATAGCTGATCTTACTTCATCTTTCTTTAGAGAAAAATGACATAAAATAGCAAAGACTTAGTCTTCCATCTATCTCTATCAAATCTGATGGACTTTTCTTTTTGCCCGTTCCTTTTTCTCATCCAAGGGGACCATGAAGCTAGTATTCTTCAAGGCAAATCCTCTCCCCTTTGGTCTGGTGTCCTATAGAACTTCCCTGAAGTACTCAACATTATCAGTTATTTAGCAAGCACCTCGAGGCATTTGCAAGATTACTCAGCCTCTTCCTAAAGCATGTAATGGTTTTGTTCCCATTGCTCAAATTTATGCAAGGTAGAAGAAGACTGTTCTATATTATTTGTCCCACCATTACTAAGCAAGATCCTATTTTGTCCTAACTCCAAAGGCCTGCTTGTTTACTTGCCATGCAAATAATGCTGCTTCTAGTGACAGTGTTAAAAATTAACAGGGAAAAGGTCTCAGCAGCTTGGGGAGTATCCCTTCTCCCTCATGGCTTCAGTAGGAGAGATGAAGTTCTGCAACATAAACTTGTTCAAAGACTCCATTTGAGAGCCACTGAGCTGAGAACAGCCACAAGCTAGCACTTTCTCTCTGCACATTATGAAGAGTGTAATGAATGCACATTATCATCACCATTCTGATCTTGGTTAAAAGAAATATGTCCTGCAAGTATAAGAACAAAGGGCTTTTATTATAACTAGTGGCTAAAGAAATTGATATTATATCACATAGAAGTTATCACCACCCACCCTGCCCCCAAAAAACCTGTCATTTTAATCTGTTGTCTTAATTGAAATTGTGTTCTTGAGTATTTAAAACACACCCACAAATCTTACTGAGACTTTTCTTAGTAAGAGGTAGGGTCTAATTCCACCCCCTCCCCGAAAGTCAGCTTGGCTTAGCAAATAGGAGGAAGGGGAAGTTATACTGAATAACTTCCGAAATGAGGTCATCAAATGATATACAGTGGTTGCCTGCTCTTTTTCCAGACATTTGCTTCTGAAAGCCAATCACCGTACTGTGGGGATGATTAAGTGGCCCAAAAAGGCCACCTAAAGGTATTTTGGCTATCTCACTGAGGATCCTGTAGACAGCAACTATCAACTTCCAACCTTTGAGTCGGAAATTCTCAGATTCCTTTCAAGCCCACTCTTTGAGCCCACTCAGCATGTGCTTGACAGAGTGAAGGCAAGAGGTTCCCATGAGCTCTGGCTATGTTCAGATTCATAAACAAAATTAATATTGTCTTCTTTTTGTTTTGAGCCTCCAGGAAATGGGATAGTTTCTTCTATAGCAATTGATAAATGAAATAGTTTTCTTGGAAATAGTACTGAAAAGATACTTTTTAAGTTAATGTGGGCTATATAAATACTGCAAAGATTTCTTTTTAATTCTGAAAAAGGCCATTAGCATTTTTCTCAGTTGCACCAGGGAACAATAAAAACATGTGCTTCTGCAATATTGATTATTTTCGAAGTCACCGAGCATTTCTACTTCGTACAATTGCTACTCAGCAAAGACGTGAAGGATTGTTAACTCAGCTGGGTGCTTAAGCTCACACACTTAGCTGTTGACCAAGACAGACCACGGTGCCACCTTCTTCTCTGATTTCCCTTTCAGAAGCACATGTTTTAAACTGTTGCACCGTGAAAACACCTTGCTTAAGCTCCATGTCTGCTTCCAACTCCACCCGTTCTCCTTCCCCCTCAGGCAGATTTATGAAGACTCAGCCCCGATGCTCATGCTGCCACTGTGACTCCCTTTGAAGACCTTCACCTTCTCCTCTACTCCTGGAGCCCCTCCAGTCTTAGCTCCAAGGGCCTGAACGCTTTAGGCGTGGCCGATTTGCTCTCTGCCAGTGTTCTGTACCGGAGCTCTTGCTCTGATAACCCGCTCCGGTTCGGCCTTCCAGAAAGCATTTCTCCTGAACTTGCTCCCACCTCCTGCAAGGAAGAATACTTTTCTGACCGTCCTTTCAGCCTTATCATCAACTACTCTTCTTCTCCCTCTTTTTCTTCTTTCTTAAGCTAATCTCTCTCCAAATTTCATTTGCTCTATAAGCTCAGTTATCATCTGGAAACTCCAAAATCTTTATACTCATTCCAAATTTCTCTCCAAATATGTATATATCACTGCCCACTGATACTTCCACCTGCAGAACATTTATACTCTTGGCAAAGTGATTGGCTAGGCCTGGAGAGGCCTGTCTATAAGGGACTATAAGCTGAGACAAGAAAAATACAGTAAAGAGAAGGAGGCAGCATAGCCTTGAATCATCACCAACTCCCCACCCCCACCCCGGCCCCATATTCCTGTTCCTATTTTAGCCAGCCTGGGAACAACACCTCCTTCTCCAAGTGAATCTCAAATCCTTGGTTTCCTGACTGTCATGTTGGGAAGGAATGTGAATACTCAGAATCATGTTTCTTTGAATTTCTTTATCAGGTCATCTGTTGCCTCTCTTGAGGAAGTGTGTGGGGAAGTAATGACCAATGTACAGCTTCTCAAAATGAAGATGATTTTCCATGAGCTTCTGTGACTAATGAGCTGAGCAGAACATATCATGTTGGGTCATAACTATGGCACGTGGTTCTATAGAGGGCAGTTATGCTTTGATTGTCAACTTCCTATTTAATTATCCCATTTGGTCATGGAAACATACACACACTGCGTCATATAGTCTGATTAGGATTTAACTTGTGTCGGGGCTGACTTGTGCCTTCGCTCATGAAAAAGACAAAGGGTTTCCTGCTGCGCAATCCACGGCCCTGGGAACTTCTTGTACAAGCATTATATAACGAGGTGCTCAGAAGCATAGTCTCAGGGGTAGTCTGGGCTGAGCCCTCTACTCTCCCATTTGCTCACAGCGACTTTGAAAACAAATTCCTTGCAGCTCTTCCCTTCAGGGGGTGAAATTCGCTTCTCCACCCACTCCTCTTGAGTCTGGCCCTGTGACTTGCTTGAACAGCAGGATGTGACAGGCATGGCTGTGTGAACTCTGGAGCTCAGACCTCAGGGGAGCCATAACAACCACCTTCTCCCTAAGACAAGTAGCACTCAGGTGGTCACATGAGTCAGATGGCCACACGTCAGCATCTAAGGGCACCCAAGGGGAGGACCCTAGGCCCTCAAACAACAGTCACACTAGCTGTTAATCATGTGGTTGAAGCCACCTTGAAGCTTTTAATCCAATTAACCCTCCAGCTGAATGTGAGTGTGCGATACACCCCACAGGTGAGAGCAGGTGACCAGTTGTGGTAACTCGCCAAGTTCTGGGCTGTTCTGTTACACAGCGATATGTAATCGGATTGTGGCGTCTACCAATTTTTATAGACATACTCTCTGTACCCATCTTTCTAGATCTAGACACTTTCTCCACTACTCCTACCTGCTGACATAGTCCTTTCTAATGATTTTGAACAGGCGTCCCAGTTCAGTTCTCTATAGAGCCAGACCCTCTAGTTGGACTTTTTTGTTCTGCTGGGATTGGTGTCTTGACTAGTCAAGTGTTCTCCCAAATTGCCTGTTTAAAAATGTACCTGACACATGTCATAAACACTTGTATGTGCTAGTGATATGTAAACAAAGTAGAATCAAACCTCTGCCTGGTGAATCGTGAATTAAGGGGAAGGATAAAAGATAAAAGATAGATAATGAATAAAAAAGAAATCAGAATGTGTTGGAATATAATGGAAGGTGATTTGCTATTATAATGTAGGTGATTTGGAAGTGTTGTGATTTCAGCACTGGGGACCTTATAATTTTAAGTGAAGTAACTAGCATGGCCTTCACCAAAGAAGTTAGGCATGAAGATAATCAGGGAATAATGCATTCTTCTAAACCAAAGACTGATGGAAAGGCCGTGGTGATAGCATCAAAGCAGATGGTTAGCATGAGGGGGGGAAGAAGGGTCAAGATTTACAAAGAAAAGCAAGTATTTGGCAAAGGAAGACTGCAAAGTCCTCCCAACACCATATTATCAAACAAGGGACATGCCAAGAAAAGCTGTGAGATCTCTGAGTAGGAGGAGGATGGAGCTATAGAAAGGATTGTGAAGGACCAGGGCATTCATGGGCTTTGAGTCTCTGTACTGCCCTGGGGGCACCAGATTCAAGCCTTCCCTCTCTCTGCCTTTACTTTCTTTGTCTAATGGAGCCCCAAAGCTGGGAGCCTAGGGAGTGATCTTCCTAACAGACCTTTGGGATGTTGGCAGAACTTATGCCAGGCAAAGAAGTGTGTGGATTGGCCAGCAACTGCCAATTTTACACTTAAGACTAAGAGGAAGACCCACAGTTAAACTGGGAGCTCTGCACAGAAAGCCACACTGACTTTGACCACAGCGGAGATGAACAGAGCCGTGATGATCCTGGGGGCTCCATGCACAGAGCTGACCACTGGTCACAGGCAGCCATGTGATCAACCCAATAAGACAACAGTTGCATGGCCAATCAAGATGGCAATTGTAAGGGCAACTAAAATGGCCACATTTGAGGGTGGCCTTAGTGGTGCTAATAAAGCAATGCCATTCACACAGCATACCACCACAGAAACATGTGACTGCTTCTAAACCTGAGACTTTCTGTGTTGCTAGCACTGACTCACTTCCTCTCCTCTTTTCTCATTTCTTCCTATCATCTCCATGAGGGCTCACTGGGATGACAGGAAACACAGACGCCCACAGGGTTCTGGTTCAGATACTGAAGTAGCTCTTCTTTGTAACTTCTACCCAAGATAATTTTCCAGAGACTCACTCCTGCCCCTGGACTAGGGATACTGAGTCTACTACTGAGTTCTAACTACTTGCTATATTGCTGGGGAAAACAGGATCTGGGAGAAAGATTCTTAAAACCAGCATGCAGATGAATTGTTTGCTCAAAGTCCTAATGATTGTCTGTCCAGTGTGCATGTTCTCCATTAGAAACCTCATTGCACCCACCTACAACATCTTCACTCCAAAATGTACCCTTCCTATAAGATGTGCAGGGATAAAGATAGAGTAGGAAACATCCAACCAGTGTCTGGCTCAACCTGAGACCTATACCAAGGAAGAGAGACAACCCCTGACTATTAACAACACTGTTACGTTTGTAGACGGGAGTCTGGCATGGCTGTCCTCTGAGAGGCTCCACCCAGCAATGGATCGGAACAGATGCGAAGACTCACAGCCAAACATTGGGTGTGTAGAGAGCCTTGTGAAAGAATGGGGGAGGATAGAAGGACCTGGAGGGGGATAGGAACTCCACAAGAAGACCAACAGAACCCACTAACCTGGGCCCAAGAGGGCTTGCAGAGACTGAATCACCATCTAAGGATGGTGCATGGGCTGGACTTAGGCCCCTACACAGATGTACCCAATGAGCAGTTTGGTCTTCATGTGGGTTTCCTAGTAAGGGGAACAGGAGCCACCTCTAACAAGGACTTTGTTGCTGCCGTTTTGATCACTTCCCCCTGGCAGGGCTGCCTTTCCAGGCTAGAGGAAGAAGATTCGCTCAGTCCTGATGTGACTTGATATGCTGGGGTGGGTTATGAAGGGGCTCCCCTTTTCTGAGGGGTAGGGAAGGGGATAGGGAGAAGAGGGTGCTACAATTGGGATGTAAAGTGAATAAATAAATTAATTAATTAAAAAAAGAAACCCCATTGCTTGGGGTTATTACATCCCAGTGGACACCTGGAGACAAAAGAGGGTGACAAAGTGTTAGTGCAGGAATGAAAAACTATGTTGACAAACATGTTAACTATGACAAGATCAGAGAGGCCACTCAAGGCAGTAAAACTTGCCCCATTATCAACAGGCTAATTGGAGATTTAAGGAACTCCGTCAACCTGGTTCCCTCATACCCCAAAGGAAAAGCTCTTCTGGGCTACCATATTATTAGCCAACCAGCCCCTGACAGCTATGGAAAACTTCAGAAACCACAGATACGACATCTGACAAGATAGACTCAAATAAACACTGATTTCTCTGTCTCCAACAACTGAGACTGAAGGCAAAAAGAAACAGAAGAAGGAGTCCAAATGATTGTGCTTGTCCTTATAAGGTGCTATTTGCCAGGCCTTCTATCAAGTGATTCCTCTGAAAAAGCCTCAAAGAACAGAGGCCAGGTCTGTTTCAAATGTGAATCTACCAGGCACATGGATATATCAAATGTGCCCAAGCCCATAGCCATCATATAAGTATCCAGGAGATTGACCCTGCTCCCAGAAAAAAAAAAAGATTAACTCCTGGCAGGGAACACTGAACACAGTAAAGGCACCCAGGGAAGCAGTCTTGCAGACAGGAGAGCTTTGGCAGATTCCCCAATCCAACCTCCTCTCCTCCAAATAGAAACACCTTTCACTTTGTTAATGTAATTGTGTCCCAAGTATTCATGCCATTGCTTATAAGTCATTTTGTGTTAAAATAATATGGGCAAAGACCAATCTGCTCTTAGAATTCCCTGAAATAATTGAGTAACAAAATACATGGACATTTCATTTTTTAAAATTTAGTTTTTACTGCAGATTTAAAAATATGTTGGCATGCTTAATTTTTAAAAAGTATATTTGCATGTGTGTGTGTGTGTTTGTGTTGGGGCTAACTTAAGAGGCCTTATGAATACATTCTGTCTTATAAACTTCAGTACCTTTCTAGTCTACAGAAATGGTATTTTTGGATCTATTATATGTTTTATCAAATCTTAAAATGCTACTTGTTTATGGAATTACTAAGGTTTGAAATTTAATATTGAATATAGATTTTTGATAAGAATTTCCTTTCAAATCAGGTTCTGAAAAAATGTTTAAGGATATTCATCAAAAATAACAAAAAATCCAGGCATTGTGGTACACACATTTAATCCTAGCAGTCAAGGAGGCAGAAACAGGTGGATTGGTGTGAGATCCAGGCCAGCCTGGTCTACAAAGCCAGTCCAGGACAGCCAAAGCTACACAGAGAAACCCTGTCTCATAAAAAAAGGTAACAAAAATAAAAAGCCATAAAATGCTTTGTTAATCAAATGATGTACATTAAAATCATCCCATTAGACTAGTTCCTATGGATTTCTGTTTCAGGAATATTCTTAATATGTAAGTGATAAATATAATATTTTTAAATGAAGACATAATATATGTAAGATGATGGTTATATGTATATATTTATCAAAGAGCTTTATGTTAAATTTCCTTTGAGTAATCAAAATTCAGGTGGTATAGATACACTAAGCAATAAAATTCAGAATCTAGGTAAGCTTACCTATATTCAATAAAAATGAAAGTTAGTAAGGCTTTAAGAAAACAATAATAACTAATATCTTATATTTTAAGATAAAATTTAATCTACATTTGTGACATTGAGATGTAAACAATGTGGAAGTTTTTGGCTTCTTAGAAGATTCAGTTGAGTCATGTGATGTTTGTCTTATAGAGAGGGCATGTGATGCTTTGCTGTGAGCTGTCTCACGTGAGGGGCATGACTTTGGTCAGCTGAGAGCATCCATGGGTGGACTCTGAGGAGAGAAGATATTTAGAAGCTCATGGCAGTGAGGCAGTGCTTGTTGGGTCGAGATCGTTACACTGATCTTTGTGCTTCAACACTTGCTTCTTGGGGCATCCAACTGAGTCTTGCGGCTTTCATTGACTTGTCCCAATTTGCTGAATTGTACTGATTCGTGTTGCTGTTTTGTGTTCGCCTTTTGGACTGGACTGCTGGTATCTGGACAACAATGAGTGGACACACGCCAAGGAGCTACTTCTAAAAAGTTCTACAACCCCCTTTACCTAATAACCTTCTCTCTCCTCTGCCTCTGGACAGTGGGTAGAAAGGAGGTATAAGTGTTTAAGAACTCTAAATAAAGTAAGTTAGGTGAAAAATCTAAACCTATATATAAAAACTATTGCCTGTCTACCTGTGCTTGCCCCTTCCAAAAACAACGAAACCAAACAAATAGGTTTGCAAAGTTAAGTAAGTTCTTATCCAATTTAAAGTTAAAATTAGTCTGGTCATTTAAAAACCATGCTGTTGGGACCAGTGAGGCAGCTCAGCAGGTAAAGGCACTTGCTGCCAAGTTTGGCAACCTGAGTTTGAGTCGTAGGATCTACACTGAAAGTCTCACTAGCTTTCCTCTGACCTACATATAGAGACACACACAGACACACAAACACACACAGATACACAGAGACTCATCTACACAGAAATACACACAGATAGACACATAGACAGAGAGAGACAGTGTGGCACACAGGCATGTACACTCACGCATATGAGCATGAAGTAAGTAGATACACAGCTGTTGATGCCCGCTCGGCCGCTTAGAATTTTGTCTCTGAGATATAAAGTCTTTTACTTTATGGTAAGAACTCTGTCTTTGTAAGTCCAGACTTGGCATTAAAGATTGTTTAATGCTGTTTTGGAAATGATTAAACCAACATCCTAATTTAAAAAGTCAAATGATATATATAAGTGAAAGTAAAAAAAAAAAGCTTTTTACTTTTTAAAATCTACCATCATGTGCACCTAATATTTACATGCTTTCTCTATATATTAGTGCAAATTTCTTTGAATCTTTTATTTCACAGTGCAACTAAAAATTTAGAGCAGAGGACAAAAGTATATGTAACTGAGCATTCTCGCTAAGATATTATCTGGTTGATCATTTTCTCAGACCTATGTCTTCAAGCAGTGTGAAGAAGTCCCTGTTACTTGGGAGAATTTACAGAGAGATAATAACACCCAGATAATCCAAGTTAACTTTTCAGCTTGTTTTGGGGGGTACTGGATAGATGACTTGCAGAGAAGTTGGGTTCAGTTTCATGACCCACAATGGGTCATAGCTGCTGGTAACTCTAGCTCTAGGGAATCTGAGGCCCTCTTCTGGCCTCTGCAGGCACCTGAACTAAAGTATTCATGCCCACAGACAGACAGATAGACAGACAGACAGATACACACATACATACACACACTTAAAGAAGATAGATCTAAAATAAATAAATTTGTCAATTGGCACTTCCAACAACAGAAATAAAATAACAGTCAAGGCCTAGAGGAAGTAAGTTACAGGCTCAACTGATACCTTTGCTCAGGGAATAAAATATTTCCATAGACAGATAAGCACTTGCTACCCTAAGGAAGCCCTTTGAGGGAGAGCTTACACAGGGGCAATTGTCACAGCTATGGGGAAGCAAGGTCCAGGGAAGGAGCTACGGGTAGTAGGGAACTAGGAAACCTCTTTTCACTTTCTGTAAGAGAAGCTGTCCTATTGTCTGAAAGGAAGTTGGGCTCCCTTCAAAGATCAACATAGTCACGGTTCCCTAATAGAACCCCCCCCCCCCGCCACTGTGTGATTTCTTCCCTACTATCAGGGCTTTGTTCTCTATTTTAACTGGTGACTAAAGGAGTGTATAGTGTAAATGCCCTGAAGCAAAAGAAGCTGATACTGTCTGTCCCAGCTTTGGGAATTGTCCCACACATGGTACATTAACAAAGCATAACAGTAGAGGTTCACCTCATTGGGACTGTCAATACTCTTAGATCTATAGCTTATTTCACCACCTAAAATTTTCAGCAAATGAATATCTAAGATGCTTATAAAGTATAGTATAGCTAAAGCAATTCTGACAGATAACTGGTCAAAAATATGTCTTCTGATGTTTATTGACATCTCCTCAGGGTGGTAAAGACTCATCTTACTCAGACTAAAAGAACTCAACAGTTACTCTCAGAATTCTATACCTTTTTGGGTTTCTATAGCCTCATGACCACTTTAAAGACAAGGCCATTTGCACATACAGCTAAAAGGCTAAAAACTTAGAGTCTCTGTTGTGAACATCTTGGTTTATGATATGTAAACATGTTTCATTTAAAATTCCAAGTTGGGGATTTTAGTTTGTCCACATCTGTTAAATGTCTCATGTGGAGAGCGGTCTTTGCCAAGTGGAATTAGTTGAAGTCTGAGGACTTTGAGGGGTATATATATGACAGCCCAGAGGAAGAAGGCACAGCTGCTTAGAGGAGGACTGCTTGCTGTTGGTTCATCCTGCTGCTGTTTGCTGTTTGCTGGTTACCTGGACTTCTGGATTTCTGGATGACTAATACTGGTATTGCCCCCAACCCTACCCTTCAGGAAGTAGCAGAGAGAACTTCATCGGCTGTCTCCACTAACCTTCTTTCCCTCCTACCTGGTGTTGGGGTGGAGGTGGGTGTGGAAAGGGAGCTAGAAGCATTTAATAACTCTAAATAAAGTAGGTTTGTTAAAAAAAAAAAACAAGGTTAACAAGTCTCTTCAAACACAAAGGATATCTTAGCTTCTTAAAAGTGATCTTTTTATAAACTTGTGTTTTAGCTTGATTTATGTATTTATATATTTATGTATTCCTACTGTTGGTACTCACTGTTACAACCTCTTTTTGATCTATTCTACCAATAGATCTTGTTTAAAAACTGTAGTTTTAGATTTTTCTATCTTATTAATCACCAGTGTATTTTACCAATAGTTGAAGCGTCAATGCCCCTAGGAATAACCTAAGCAAAGATAGCTATTCTGGAACAGGCATGACTGGGGCTTCCTGGATCTTGTTCTTTCTGGGATACCAGTTCACATATATTACTCTTACTTAGGCCTTATACCATCAATCTTGTAAAATCTGTGTGTTCTAGGATACAATAGCTTCAATAGCTTCAAACTAATGATGCAGAACATCCTGCCAACTTCTACTACAGGTAGTCCAAACCCTCTTCTCCTGTCAAGAGATAAAAGTATGAGTTTTATTGATGCTCTGAGGCAGAGACTATGCCCCTCAACAGCATAGAAGAAATACTAGAAGGCTGATTCTCATTCCAAAAGACTCCTGGGGTTATAGCTATAGTAATATAGAATTTTGGAATTTTGGTTTCTTTAAAAGACACAGAAATATTGTAAGAATGTTTTTGTTTTAATCAAAGGTGTGGATATGGGGCTGCTTTGCAGCAGCTGACTATAATTTGCCTCATGCTCTAGTAGGTGTGTGGCTTTGCCAGCGGCAAATAGTTTCCGTGAATGTGTGATGTTTGGAATTCTGGGAGCTTTTCAGGGGATATATGAATGCTGGGGCCCTGAGAGGTGGGGTTGCTGTTGTTGGCTGGTTGGTGGTCAGATGCTGTTGGTTGCTGTTTGTCAAGAAGAAGAAGATAGTGATCTTCATTATCCTGATAGTGAAGATCAAACTTGCCCCAAGGAACTAGATGCCTCCTAACCAGCAGGAAGTAGTCTGACTTCACCCCCTTTCCCTTCTATCTGTCTTTGTCTTCTATCTAGTGTTAGAGGGTTAATAATGGAGAAGGGTAGAAGAAAGAAAAAGGAACCCACAAAGCAGCAAACTTTGGCTACATACAGTTTTCATGAGTGGAGTTGGGTCAGGAGAGCAGGATATGGAGAAGCATCAAGATAATGGGTCAAAGAAGCCAGTTGACAGCAGAAGCCTGGGAGTCTCTCCTAATCGGACTATATGGAACAAAACTGAGCATGTTGAAAAATTCCTTTCAGTTCTGAGCGTTGA
The DNA here is from genome assembly GCA_028658305.1 of Pachyuromys duprasi. NCBI lineage: Eukaryota > Metazoa > Chordata > Mammalia > Rodentia > Muridae > Pachyuromys > Pachyuromys duprasi. The sequence goes on along the minus strand of CM053752.1, from coordinate 112,805,585 downwards.
AAAACTGGGTACTATTAAATGACACATACGGATTAGAGTGCTGTGGCCAGGTGCTTCTGAGTCTTGATCCTGTTCCAGGTCTCTAGGCCACTTCCATACTCAGGAGTGTGTTTCCTTAACAAACTACTTCTACTACTATCTGTGTGTCCCTAGTCCAACTCTTCATTACACTGTAAAAGCTTAGAATCTTAGCAGGTGTCTCTGGACTGAGATACACACCTGTAACAACATCCTTTGTTGGGAACAGTGAGACAGCCACTATTGTTAAACAGGGTGGAACAGAAAAAAGCATGCAACAAAAATCATAGGTAACCACCCCCCTCCATGAGCCTTCAATGGAAGATTCTTTAATACCAGTTTGGAAAATATGTAGCAGGAGACACTTAAGTCTTCTCCATGGACCAGCTAGTGTGAGCAGTACTATTCCTTGTACTATGGTTATGAAAAATGTCTGTCTACGTGTTCCGAAGTAAGCCTTCTTTGTCATCCCCATTCTATGATCAAAGCCTAAGCAAGAGTGTTTCAAGAGCATTGGAAGGGATGAGTGTGTGGAAGTAATGCTTCATTGTTGTGTGTAAGTCACCAGGGAACACAGCATAAGTGTTGTACAAGGACATCTCTGACCAAAACAGATACTAAGAGTGAATGTGTGTATTTTAATCTCTCTTTTTCTGTGTCTGTCTCTGTTTCTTCTATCTCTGTGTCTGCCTGCCTGTCTGTCTCTCTCTCCAGGCTTCTAGAGAGCAGTGAAATTTCTTAATGGCAGAGTCAGGCAGAGCCTCTTCAGTGATGCAGAGCTACACTTCCTGTTTGAAAGCAAGGCAGAGAGGGGCACAGAGGCTGGCAGACAGGGGGTAGGAATCAGTCAGAAATTGCTCACCAGGACTCACTGTCTCAAAAGGCAAAACTGAACTCTGTTGCCACCTTCCATCCAAATGGTGCATTGCATGTTCCCCATCTTAAAAAATTAGCTTCAAGGATACCACTGGGGACTTGCTTGGAGTCTGCACCTTGGCAGGTAGAGATGCGACTGGAACTTCTCTAGGAGGCATGACTCTTTGTTAAGATAGAGTCACAGTAAACTGTTTAGTTACATAAATATGAAATCCAGCCTCAAATGTGGTCAAATAATCTAAATGCCCATGCATCAGTTTTTAATTTTTGCTGATACCCAGGAAAACATGATGTCCATTAAAGTTTTATCCGCTCTTCTTTACTTATTTTTTTTTCTTTTATAGACCTGGATTGTCTTCACTTGAACTAACATGTATCATGTATTTGGGGGATTGGGGTTTGTAAGATGCTTTGTGTGGCTGTTCTTCGGGTTTGCTGTGATGCTCAAGTTGGTATCTTGATATAAAAATATGGTCCAAAGGGAAATGTCAGTCAATGTAAAAGTTTAATTTTGGGACATGCAAGTACTAGGATACTTTGAACATACGGCACTCTAGGGTAAGGTTGTTCCAGATCTTCTTGAAACAAAGCCCACTAAATGAACTGCTACACACATTAAATCCTACAGCAGATATAAACAGCGTGCATTCCATGGCACTCATGTGCACACACACATGCACACACATAGACACTGGACACCATACACACATGGCCACATGCATTTCCTTACCACCCACCACGTTCCTGAGTGCTAACTACCTACGAGGTCTTCACATTGAGTACCAGTTGCCCATCTTGTCCCACACCCACCATTCTGATATGTAGAATAGTGATAAGATCTGACGTGTGCCTCTTTCACACATTTACATATTATAGCAGCTGTGGCCTGGCTGAGAAGATAGTGAACTTTTCCAGGGAGGGGAACAAATTTAAGTATGAGTCTTGGGCTATGACAGAAAAGCGTTCCTGAAGTTCCTGAACTGTATCTGTCAAAAGCAGCTTTGATTTTCAAGCCCCAAATGCCATAACAAGCCTGCCACTAATTCTACCAGAGCTCTGCAGAATGAGTTTTTCTTAATTTTTCTAATTTATGTACTTATTCATTTTGGCATGTTGGGGTGGGTAGGAAATGTGCCATGGCCCACATGTGGAGGTCAGAAGACAACTTCTGGAAGTTGGTTCTCTCTTTTCGCCATATGGGTTTCAGAAAATGAAACTCAGATCATTAGGCTCATTAGCAAATGAATGTCTTCTGTTCCATCTAAGCTATCTCACCAGCCTCAGAATGCATTTTTCCTAGCAAAGGCAAGTGACATACCACCAATCTAAGTGCTCAATCCCTGTTCCTGGCCAATTTGAAACGAGGTGATCTGCTTAAAATGTCAGGTCTCCTTTATCTACACTGTGTGTCCTTGAAGGGCAGGGGCTTTGCCTTCATCTTCTTTGTAGCCTATCCCCAGAAGTAATGGAGACTTAGCAAATACCAGATACTGAAAAATTATTTTGTCAATGCAGGGAATGTGATTTTTCTGGTGTGAGGAAGCCTAATGTGTTTTGGTGGCCCATGGGAGCAGATTGCAAGAGGAGGCCAACAAAAATGAGTGATCACTGTTACAATAATTAACTGGAAGACTGTTATGAGTTTTGAGCTCCTACTTCATCAAACTAACATGTAGCTCAGAGGATGGTCGTAGACTAAGAAAATGAAACTTAGATTAACTAACCAGAAACTGCCAACTAACCTCTATTTAGAGATTCAAACAATTAGAAACTACTGACTAACATTTAAATTGGGAATTTCCACTTTAAGCAATCAAATTCTTCTTCCCCTTGTTTCCTGAATACCTTCTGAAACTCTTCCCTCCCATCCTTCAGTAAACCTTGTAGTTTGGTGCTGCCTGATTCATGAATCACTCTAACATGCCTAAGCTTATGTGCCTAAGTTTATCTTCTAGCTGATAAATGGAGATGTGCCACCATGAGAAGATGAAGCAGGATCAGGCTACCCATGGAACAGAAGTTGACCTCTGAAGCTACCCAACTGTGGGTGACGATGTGGGGTTGAATGTAGGTTCTGGTAGCATGTAGGTCAGTCTAGCAATGATCACAGAGGCCCTGCTTGGGATACACAGATGACTGCCCTGGGCCTCCCAGATTCAGCCTAAACTTCTTTGCAAGTCATTCACAATGGGGACCCCACCCATTTTAATTTTCAGTAACTCCTTAACCACAAACCTTGGGTTGCAGCCAAATGGATGACACACCATACCCCAGATACGCCTGGAGCTCTCCTGTCATACTTTCCTGAGTTGTTAATTCTACCTAGAATGCTTGAGTCCATGCTTTCTGTCAGGGAAACTCTTTTTCCGTTGAGTCCAGGCTCAGGTGTCCTTTTGTGTAGTCCTGCTTAGCCTTCCTGGACAGCTCTCCTCTTCGGCTCTGCTCAGATCACGTGCAGAGTCTGAGAACTCAATCATCCCATGAACCTTTGTGCTCTAAACACAGGTGGCACAAAAATGTGCCAGCAGTTCCCCTCACTGAACCAGGATGGCACAGACTTCCTGCTCCACCATGAGCAAAGACATAGATCTTCTATGAAATGAAAAATAGCTGGGGCTCCCAGACAAGGGCTGCATAAAGAAGAGTTGAACCTGATATTCTGAGTTGTGAAATACCCTCAACTCAGGGACTCCACTGGAGAACCTGTGGGTATCTTTCTAAGAAGTCACCAGGGCATCCACACCCCTTGAGTTGCATGTGAAGCACAGGTTTTATTGTGGTGGCTTCAATGGATGATATAAACTCAGTGTTTTAAAACAATGGAAGTATATTATTTTACAATTCTGCAGGCCAGAAAAATCCAAGATCACTGTCAGGAGAGCTCTTACCTTTTCTAGTTTCTAGAGATCTCGCTCTGTCATCAACTCACAGTCCCTACTTCCATCCTCAAATTTAGCAAAGTTTAACCCAGTCTCTCTCTCTGACTCCTTCCTTCCTTCTCACGAGGCCTCATATGATTTCACTGAGCTCAGTGAAAGAAGAGTCCGTTTGCCATTTAATGTAACATAGTCACAGGAGTGGGGATTAAGACCTAGACATCTTTGGTGTACCATTATTCTGCCTTCCGCAGACTGTGAGCAAGATGAGCACTAGGCTGGACTTTACCGGCTCTGCTCAAAGTAGAACTCAGTACGGGTAGAGGGTTCACTCTCTTTGGTGAGCTGCACTGGCTGCTGGGGCTCAGATGGGCCACAGAGGAACCAGCCAGGGCAAGCAGCAGACTCGAGCCTGAAGGCAGAACCCAAACTTCTCTGGAAAAAGGTGAAACAGGTGGTTTGTTCACCTCCCTTGTACAGGTCCTCGATGTTCACATCCTGTGGGGAAAGGGAACCAGCTATATCACCTGTCAGCCCTTAGAGCCTCAAGGCTTGGCCAAAAAAGGACCCAACAGGTATAGTTTTACTGAGGGATGTTACTTCTATAGATTCCAAAAGGCAAGAATCTCCTTGGTGGAGGCAAACAGAGATAGGGGACAAGAGAGGGGATATGTGGGTGTGAAGATACCACTGCATCCTGGGGCCAAGGCTGACTCTGCAGTGTCCCCAGAATGAGGAGGGGCTTCTCACCTCCAGCTGCAGGGAAGGCCCCTCTCTTGTCTTCACACATGCCAGACAGCAACTTCCTCCTTGGAGCCCCAGGAAGATGGGGACCTTGGAGCGGTCCAAGCCTCGGTTAGGAAGGATACAGATCTTCTCTGAGAGGTAAGACAAAATGTAATTCAGGCAGCGAGCAGACCCCAGGTGACAGGCTTTTTAGCAAGATAAGGCTCAACAAGAAGCAGCTGGGCCTGGGCACACCTGGCCTGTTTCTGCATGAGAGACTCCACCGGTAAGTGGAATTCACCAGGACAGGCTGAAACAGCCTCCTACCTCTTCCCATTATCACAGGACACTACTATCACATCTCCAGAGATAAGAATCAAGGGCCTGTGATAGATGGAGATCTGGCAAGCCCTGGAAGAGAGCCCCCATGAAGTTCACCTGCATTACAGTTGTCTGAATCAGGATTTCCCGCCAGGAGCTGGCCATTCCGTGTGTACAAAGCCTTTTGATGTGCATCTTTGATTCTGAAATAGGATGGCAAGGTTAATGGCCTGATGCTTCCAGGGATCACTGTGCCCTTCAGTCCCCATACCACCTTACTGGACCACCACGGATTCCAGAAGAGAGGGGCACTGCTCCAATAAGGGGAGGAACAGTTCCATCTCAAAGCAAAAGCAGGCTTCCTAGGCTCATGATTGTCAGAGGCTCCGGAAGGGACAGTAGGCAGTGCCTTCTCATGAGGGGATAGAGAGTGTTTTCATGGATGTCTGAGTAGTTGCTTTGAGACTCAGGTATCCCAAGGACACTCTAAGTCCTATCCCAGATTTTCTGGGCCTGCTTTAATTTTTTTAAAAAATAAACGGCAACTCTCATTAACGAAGGCACTGAGAATGTAATAAGTATGCTTTGCATTGTAAACTTAAAAAAAAACTTTCTGTAGAAGAAAATCCACAGATCAGAAATTTGAAAATAAAAAGTCAGTATCACTAGACTCTGGCTCCACTCTGGTCATGGTAAGCTATATTCCGTATGGAGCAAATATTGGAGGCCAACCCAGAACTAGATGAGGGCCTGCTTACTCTCTGGGGATGCCTGTGGAGCTAGTGACCTGCCTGCAAGGCGAAGAATGCACCAGCAGAGCTGTGGAGAAACTGTCATGCATGCAGAACATCAGAATCATGCTGTTATTAGCCTAGCTGCCTATCTGCTTTCAGAGACGCCCATCAGTTGCTCTCAGCCCAGGGAACTCCCAATATTTTTAAGAGCAGAATGTCTGGACCAAAGCCACCAGCTCCAAGAGCCTTTTCTGTCCCCACAACAGCTAAAAATGGCTATTTAAAATCAGCTCATCTGTTTTTAAAGCAGGCGCATGAATACATTAAGAACAGAGGTCTGCAAAGATCTTGCTACCTAGCATTCTCAGACCTTGGGAAATGGGACCTAACATGTCCCCTTCTGGAAGCATTCTAACTTAGACTTAGACACCACTAAATTATTCTCAAGGATCCACGTGTGGTGGTACATACTTTAATCCTAGCACTTGGGAGGCAAAGGTAGGCAGATCTCTGTGAGTTCAAGGTCATTCAAATGTACATAGTGAATTTCAGGTTAGCCAGGTTAGGCTTTCAGGTTAAGTTTTTGGTTGTTGTTGTTGTTTGTTTGTTTGTTTAATACATTGGGACTCAAGATTGTTTGAGTTTTCTAAGAACAAGATATGTTGGTTCATGGAACGTGGGGTCTGATTCCAGTCTCTGCTTTTGGGTAGTTGTATGGCATGAGGAAAATCATGCAACTTATTGAGTTTCAGTTTTCAAATGTGTAAACTGAACTAAGCAATACCATCCCTGCAAAATTTCCAGTCTGCCACCAGGAAGGAGGGCTATTGTGACTGACAAAGATGAAGCATAATAATTTAACGCTTGAGATTTTTGTATTCCGAGGCAGCTTCATTTCTTTGACTTGGCTTTTTCTCTTCCCACGTGATCCCCAGGCCCCTTGACTGAGAAATCACCAAGATTACTTACATGTAGTATCTTGCCATGGGAAGAGAGCACATTCCTGTAGTTGGGAGTGTTTGGTCTTTACTGGGGAAAGGAAGGAAAAAGGCTTATCAGAAAAGCAGAGGAGTATATTTGGGGGCAGACAAGCTGGAGCTCAGAATTATCCAGCCACAAGCTGTTTCACACCCCTAGGCATTACAGAATCCACCAAGGTCTCCCCAGCCCTCCCAGCTCTAGGCAACTCTGCCTTCTTCTTATTCCTGCCCCTTAGATCAGGTTTAGCTAGCAGAAGTGTGAGCCTTGTGTGTTGAAGCTGGTTCTTAGAATCTAGAGAAGAACAGATTCACCCAAATAGCTCGCCAGCCAGCTCACATTCCAGGCTGAGGGGTGGGTGCCCCATAGATTGGGGATAACCTCAGGGCAGATCCAGTTTCATTTTTCAACATGGCCTGAAGGTCACCTTGCTCTGCCCTCCTTACCTTGCAGGGAGTAAGTAACTTAGCTGCAGGGGAACTGGTGGGTTTGAAGGTTAGGCAGCATCATTCCTGGGAACCAGAATTGCTGAGACCTGTGAAGAGCCTGTCTACTCCCCTCCTCACAAAACTCAGAGCAAGGTTGAGATACAGACACTTGTGCCTTTGAAAGTGAGCACTCTGAAGTGAAAAGAGTGACCTATAAACCCAAAGCCACAAAGCTTCCCAGGACATAGAGTTCCTTCCTGGAGGAGTGTCCTATCCCAGAGCTCCTCCCTGAAGTGATCACCCCAGAAAGTCCAATCCAGAACAGCACACAAGAAACAGAACAGATCAAAGCAGAAGCACAGCTCATAAAAGTAAATGCAGAAATGCCTGGGGCTGAGGCTTCCTGAGTGGATCTGATTCTTGCCAAGCAAGAAAGGGAAAATAATTAAGTAAGAAAGCAGAAAATGAGAGAGAAAAGAATTTGGAAAGAAAGAAATGATGAACTAGATGAAATGATACTGAGGTAAGGAAGACTAGGTTGATGCTGATGGCCGGAATTCAGACCACTTCATTGTCACTGAGATCCGTGGTCTGGTATTATAAAAAATGGGACTGTAGTCTAAGTGGCTTTTATTCCTGGTTATCTGTTTCAGTCACCTTGGAAAGTCATCAGGTGAAAGGTGAAGAAGGATAACAGGGCACTAATGAGAGTAAAGATTGTGCATGAATGCCAGTGTAAGGAATCAGACACAGCATCCTGTCAACCTGTGCTTGCATGTGTTCTTGCCCCTGTCGCAGGCAGAGTAATGACCTTCCCAAATGTTTAGTTATAAAATAGTTCAATCAGTTATTTTTAAAAGGTTGAAAAATTGGAAATGCTCTCAATGTTCAATAATAGGCTATTGGCTAAAAGGGAATGACAAACCCAGAAAATAAGAAGTATATGCTCACTAAAGATGACGTTCTTGGCATAAAATTTCAAATATAAGAGGTGAAAACTGTAGGTTTTGAATAATGTGCACATTATAATCCCAGTTAAATTTATAACTGTACAGAGACACACAGGGAAGCAAAGACTGCTGCACTGTTTCCGCACTCATTTGTGGCTGATGGGATCCCTGCCTTTTACCTGAAGACGGGTCTCTCATTAACTGCTGTTCTTGCTAAGCTAGCTAGTACACAGTGCTAGAGATTCTCCTGATTCATCTCTCATTTTGCCATAAGATCACTGTGATTCTAGAATGTGTCTGGCTTTGTGTGGGTTCTGGGGATTCAAACTCAGATTCTCATGCTTGCATGCCCATTTCCCCACATCTCACTCTCTAATGCATATTTCTAGATCCTGCATTTTTGTTAAGTTAATGAGTCTTGTTCTTTAGGTCTGGGGTGAAGCCCAAGACTGCATTTCAAACATGCAACCAGGTCTTGATAATGCTGCTGGTTCCCAGACCACATTTGGAGTATAAAAGAATAGTGAATTCTTCTAGCCCAGGTAGACTGATGACAGCACAGCCTCAAGGCAAGCCAGTTGACGGTGTTCCCTCTGAGCCAGACAGCCAGTTTGACGGTGTTCCCTCTGAGCCAGACAGCCAGTTTGACGGTGTTCCCTCTGAGCCAGACAGCCAGTTTGACGGTGTTCCCTCTGAGCCAGACAGCCAGTTTGACGGTGTTCCCTCTGAGCCAGACCACCGAGGCTCCTTTGGTTGTGGCAGAAGTATGAGAGCCAGGAAGCTGGACGAAGGCCCGAGAGAGGCCAAGGAAGTAGATAGGTGTGTGAAGCTGCACATGCTGGCTGACTACTTTAACTCCAGTCGGTGTCAGCCCAAACAGGCAACAGAAATTCAGTGTTGGTCTATTCAAGTAGGATCCTCGGAGCTCTAGCATTCTCCCATCTCGGTACTTCAGCTTCCTATAGACTCACATATAGGGTCTCTCTGCCTACGTTCTCGCTAGGTTGGGATAGAAGAGGAAGAAGTTACCTGCTCCTGTTAGTTTGTGGTTACATAGAAGGCCTAGGGTACTTATGCTCTTCCCAATGTTCCACACACTTGATTCTGAAAGTTTTCCCTTCCTTGTTAACCCCAAAATAACCGTTCACTCAATTAACTGTTCACTCCCTCTTTTCCTTCTCTAATTCCTGGCCATGGGTCCTGACTGACCAGACTACTCTGGATCAAGTGCCACCAACAGATAATGCTGGGATTCTTCAATACTCTCCTCATTTTCTTGCACATCTTCTATAAGAAGCCTGTTATCTCTAAGCTCAATAACAACTTTCATGGAGCTAAAAACAAAGGCATTAAAAAATTATTTTTCTATTTCTCACTACCTCCTTAGAATCTTTGACATTGGTTGATTTCTTCACATTTCCCCATCTATCTGTTGCAGGTACATTGTAGCGTGCTTTTAGTAGAGTCATCCCTAAGGCTGAGAGTCACAAGAAAACATCGTAAAACACTTGCATTTTCATATGCTATGGAATTGCAATCCATCTCTTCCTATAGCTGTAATGACCACTTTGGCTAATGCCTTCCAGACCCAGGCTGAATTTTAGTACACTCTCCTCTTTGGGTGTCCTGTCATCATGCATATCATATATATATATATATATATATATATATAAGGTCAAGTTAATTAACTTCTCCCAATCTACTTATCTTTCTCAGTTCTACTTATCTCATTTTCATAATATTCCTCCCATCAGAGAACTTCAAACCCCAAGAAGCACCAAAAATATACCACACTTTTTTCTTCAGAGATTATTCCTTTAAAAAATAACTTTGTGTTTGTTTTTAGTCACCATTGTAAATATGCTAACGCTCCTGGTTGTACATTCAATCCAAACTGACCTATATAAAGCACTTGAATTTAATTTTTAAGTACATCTTTGACCACACTCCTGCCCGGGTCCAAGTTCATACTCTGCATTGCCTTTGGTTTCCTGCCCAATACCATACCTCTTCATCACTGAGGTTGCTGGATATGGCTTCACTATACATGGGCTCTTGTCTGTCAATAACTAACAGCTGAGAATGGTAGTGTAAAAATACAGGGTCATGTCTTCTCATGGCCAATCTTCAGGTTCATCGTATATGATTATGTGGTTGTCAAGGTTCTTTCTAGGTCAAACTATGTATAGTTCCATGACTTGCTATTTGATTCTACCCTTTAATAACAAAATTCTCTCCTTTACTGTTGTAACACTTCTCTGAGCTCCTATTAAGCTTTGCTATATTGTTTATGTGTGTGCATTAAGACAATTGTTTGCCTTATAAAAGTTGATAAGATCCAGAAATCATGAAGCATGGTGCATATAGATTATCTGAAACTATCCAACCACACAACTGGCAGACACAGACTCTACCAGAACACAGAAACACATGGATCAGGCTTTGACTGAAAGGCTGGATTCTAGAGGTAATATGGCTACTAATCGATTTTCTTTCTTTCTCCTCTCTCTCTCTCTCTCTCTCTCTCTCTCTTTCTTTCGTCCCTAGGCCACCAATCTAGTCCCATTGGAATTAGAGGTTGGACAAGATTTTTTTTTCAAAATGTTTTTAAGTTTCATAATCATTTTTTTCAACAAATAAGTTGGATTTATGATAGAAAAGGGATGATGGAGACACCACCACCTTGGTGGCATTCCTATTATCTACTGAAGTCTGAAGTAAGTCACAGAATGGCTCCAGAGAACTTCCATGTGTCACAAACAAAACACTTTGAATACTACTGGCCTAGCTTATTTCTTTCAAAACTCTGTAGTTCCAAATATGTAATAACTTTGTTTTGACCTAATCTATACTTCTTAAATTTTACCAAGGGTTCCTAGATTTATAGAATAACTCACTACATTCTATAAAAGCATGCCTTGCTCCCTAGAGAGCCTGGGCATTTTGGAGACATTAACACAGAAGTGTGTGTGTGTGTGTGTGTGTGTGTGTGTGTGTGTGTGTGTGTGTGTGTAAGAGAGACACAAAAAAAAGACTGTTACCACTGACCTGTCGATCCTAGAGCCTGGAACTCTGATGACCGGAGTCTCCAACTGATTTCTTCAGGGCATCAGCACTGTGTTTATAATGTCTGGTCAGGGCGGGTCAGGCCTACAGCAGTCTGTAATTGGCTCTAGATCAGGGAAGAAGAGCCCAGAGATTTCATAATATCTTCAGAACAGTATGAATAATAAGGAGGTGGGGAGAGTAATGAGTGTTTGTGGGAAGGGGAGAGAGTCGCCCATAAAGCCTTGACAGAGGCCTGACACTGACCTGCTGTCTCTGCAGCTACTGTCATTGACTGTGTTATTAGTGGTTTTGCTGCTAGATAAACAATGCTGGGGTCAAACATCTTTAATGCTCTATGAGGTTCTGTCTGAGACCTGGAGAGGTCTGAAGGACTAAGAATAGAAAGACTAGTGGTGATAGAAGCCAGATGCATCCAGAGAGCCATAATAAAGCCAGGGCTGTTTGGAAAATGAGAAGAAACCCTTTGCTTTTCAGATTTAATTAGTTGATACAAACTTGGAGATGAGTATCTAAGGAAATGCAGCTGTAGAAGATATTGGCCTTAGATTTTATAGGGACTTTACAGGAGCCGTGTACCCTGAACTACTAGGGAGTATGAGAATGTGAACAGTGCAAGGTCAGACTCAGTTCTCTAGTTGACATTAATAACTCTGTCCATCCATTTGTCACCTACTCACTCATCTGTTCAGTTAGTTATCTCTCCACCTAACAATTTACATATTCTTTCACTCATCTGTACCTCAATCCATTTGTACATCTTTCTACATTCTTTATTCATCCAGCACTAGGGATAAAGAATTGGACAGAATGTTCTCTGGAGATTAACTGCCTTATTGTCATTTGTAAATTTCCACAAAGGACTTGATGAGGAAGTGGTGTAGGTGTCAGTCCAGGACCTGGATGACCACAGAATAAGAAATGAGAAAGTATGGGTGGGGATGAGACCTGTTTTTTGCTTTTTTGTTGTTGCTGTTGTTATTGTTTTATACTAACAATCTTCCAATGGCACATATGCCAAGAGATATTTATTTTGTTTAAGGTAATGAAAGCTATTGTAGAGCTTAGAAGTTTACATTTTTCTGTTAGAATCCAATTAATGTTTTCCACCATCTTAAGCATTTTTGCAGAAATGAAATCCTTATTTCTTGTTTAAAAATTCATTTTCTCTTTGAATTATGTTTCACAATCATTTCTATGTGTTGTTCTGGGGAGATAAAATGTTTCATGTGTTTTTTTTTTTTTTTATGGGGAGGTTTGTCTTTATATTTATATGGGGCAAAGCTGAGTTCAGCCTGACAAAGGATGGAGAAGGCAGATGGTCCATGTCCCCTTCTTGTGCTGCAATCTTTTTAAATTTAATTTAATTTTTATTTATTACAATTATTCACTTTGTATTCCAGCTGTAGCCCCCTCCCTCGTCCCTTCCCACTCCCACCATCCTTTCCTCTTCTCTTCAACACATGATCAAAAACTCAATGTTTCATGCTTTTACAGACTTCCCAACCCTGAAAATTATTTCAGAGCTTGTTTGTATTACCCAATTTTTGCTTTTGTTGCTTTTGTTTATTCTGTATTGTTCTTCACAAGTTTGTACCTCTCTGTTGAAATTACCAAAGTGTGAGGTCAGGCAAAATATGTGTACCAAATATTTATACTGCTGTATCAAAGATACATAGTGTACCACTTCTGTTGCTAAGGAACCTTAAAACTTAGTTGGAGAGCTAAATCACAAACAAAAGATAACTTAAAAGGTCACACTTAGCTATAAGTGAGACAATAGCATCAGAGAAACCCTTTAGACATGACATCAGAATCTCTCTCCAAGTGGCCAAATCTATACTATGTCATCTCAAGAAATAGTTGGTCAGGCTTTCCCCCCATCATCTCCAAGGTCAGGGACTTTATAGCCCTTGGGAAAAGCCCATGTGGTGTTCATGATCTTTATGGTTAAAATTTGGGGGGTGGGTGCGTCATTCAGGCAAAAATATGCTCTAGATATTGTATACCCAGTGGTCCTGTTGGTGTCTTCTGGAATTATAAAAAGCAAATGTATTCTTCTGCTTGCGGACCTTTAAATACTTTAAGCATGAGGTAGGCTGTGTTTTGCTTTTTTTCGGGACTAAGGCTGTCAGCTCCTTTACCTCTTCCTTCATGACCTGATCGTGAAATACCTCTGATTTTCAATATTGGAAGGTGACACAAATCTTACCTGCTGTGGGCACTTCCTCTCCGAAAATATAAGCCCAGGCCTGTGGCTTCTCCCAAAATTTCAGAAATCTAAAGCCACAAGGTTGTTTTTACTTGAATAGTCATGATGCCAGACTCTCTCAGACCATACATGCTTCTCTTTATTATTGCCATCACAGCAACAACAAAACAAATGTGTTTCTATTCCTTCTTTCCCTCTGGATTTGGAAGTGTCCCCTTACCTAGGCTAAAGTGTTATTATTATTATTATTATTATAGTTCTGTCACCCTACAAAGGTTAAAACAACCAACCACTTTGACCTTCAAGAATGGGATTTGAACTTCTTTTTTATAAGGGTTTAGATTAGGGTAGAGGAAAGGGAGAAGATATTCCAGAATTGTGAGTTTACTCACCATGTTCTAAAATTTTGCCAAGAATTATGCCAGGTGCTCAAAAACATATTGGTGCAGATCTAGCTTTAAGGTCAGCTGCGTGCCACAGACCCCAAGCCAACTTTTTATAGGGAATTAAGCATAGAGTAGGAGTATTGTCATAGCAAACGACCAGGAATATCATCTTTTCAAATACTTCTTAGAGGAGATGATACTTTAGCAAGATATTGCAAAGGGAATGATTTATATAGGGAGTGGATGGGTATAGTGTCCCAAAATAGAAAATGCACCATGAGACTGTCTGACTCACAGCACTCCCTCTAGGAATGAACCCTTCCTCCCCTCTTCCTTGCTTCTGGTGGCCCACAGTCTGGCCTCTTTGGCTAGTGGAAGCATACTCACTCTAGCCTTTGCCTCTGTCTCACATGGGCCTGTCCCCTGTGCCTCTTCTATGTCTAAGTGCTCATTTTCAAAGGATACCAGTCAAGTGAGATTTAGTCCAGCACTCTACCCTTATCGCTTCTGCCCAGGTAAGATCAGCATAGATTTGGGAGGGACACGAGTTTGAGGTAGAAACTCTCCAACCAGCACAGAAGCTCCCTTGGAAATTGCCTGTTACTCCTTGGAATCCCAGGACTTGTGATCATCTCATGTCAAAGCACAAGACAGTTTTTCCCCTTGTCTTCCTTTCCTTCTTCCTTTCTCCCTTTTTTGCTTCATATCTTTCTACTTTCCTGTATCTCTCCTGCAAATTCCTTACCAGGAGAGTCCAGCACAACCTCTCCATTCTTCCCCGTTTTCTGGGGTCTGCCTTCTGTTCCTGCTGCTCAGAGCATCTGAGCTCAATTTAGATTTCACTTCAGTGCAGCAGAGGGTGAGGATAATCACCTCTCTCCTCCCCCTTTGATTCCTTTTCTTATTGTTATGCAAACAAGCCACCTCCATAATGGCAAAGTTAATAAAAACAAATAAAAGTCACTTATGCTGTCCCCACCTGGACATGGCTACAACTCCTTTCTAAAATATATAATACAGATAAGTATATTTTAATTAAGATGAAATTACAAGCTGTGTTACTTTACAGTAATCTCTTCCCATGTAATGTTCACGAGCATCTTTGTATGTAAATAGAGACCAGAATCGGGGATTTGAACTTTACAGCTGGTTTCAAACCAGGACGGTGTTGCCTGGCCATCTTCTCTCCTCTATTCTGACATCACCCTGCCAGAGAATGAAGGCAGGGATGGAAGAGGCAGCAGATGTCAACAGCAGGATTAAGGTAGTCGCCCAGTCAACCAAAGTGACACCTCCTTCTGCGCAGTAGGGATGGCAGGGCCTCTGAGGTGCTGTGTCAGATCTCACTATTGCTCTTTCTTTGTCCTATGTGGTTTCTATCAGGTTCAACACCAGTGGTAGTCCCATCAACAGAAAGGAAGCTACACACTGATCTCCAAATACCAGATTAAGCAGCGCTGGGAACCAGGAGAAGACAGAGTGCCTGTGTGCCTTATAAGTCAGAAGAGGGAGTCCTGCAGGGAGGGGGAAGAGTAAGCCATCCACTGTGGAGTTCTCTCACCACTTCCCCTCCCCCACCATGCCTACTCTGCTTTTTCTTAGGAGTTTGGAGGACTCTGCAGCCCTAGTCACACTGCTGAAAGTAGAAGTCAGTGATGGGAGCATCGCAGGCAGTGTCCTCAGAGATCCTGGTGAGCCCAACAGGCTGGTCCGCTTCAGGCGCAGTGCAGAGGAACCAGCCTGGATAGGCAGCTGACTCAAAGCTGGAGGTGAGACCCAAATCCCGCCTGTAGAAGGTGAAGCTCTTTGATTCCTTGGTCCCAAGGTAGAGTTCCATAATGTTCACTGGCTGTAGCGAAAGGGGAATGATGGATAAGACACAGTAGCAGGCAAGTGAGAGGGCTAAGCTGGGCAAGGGAAATGTCTTCAAAAGAGGAGGCAGCACTGGATGAACAGCACTTTTGCTAGCGTTCGAAGGTGCCTAGGCTGTGGCATGGCAGCCCAAGTGTGCTCTTCCTCTCCTGGCCCAGGCCCAGAACACAAAGCTACTTCAGTAAGACTCACCTCAAGTTTCAGAATAGGCTCCATCTCTGTCCCACAGGACAGGCACTGGCTTCCTCCCTGAACACCCAGGATGACAGGGGACAGACTGGCATCCAGTGCCCGATTTGGGACAACACTGATCTCCTCACCTAGAGGAAAAAGGCAAGATGCAGTAGCATGGTTGTCCTTCCTCTCCATTCTCTCTGAGTAGGGGCTTAAAGGGAGTAGAACTAGTGTGAGACATCCTGCCTTCCGACACGTGGACAAGGCTAACCTGTCCATATCAGAAACCGAATCACAGGAATACTAGGTCCATCCCCACCCAATCTCTCTTGTTTAGGGCCAAACTTTGAGAAATTCTGTAAATTCCAAGAGATCACCCCTCCCACCATGCTCTCGACTCCCAGGCCTTTTTTTGAACCTTGTCTTGTCCTGTTAGAGATATATAAATGCTTTTAGCCCCTGTGGGATTTCTCTGAGCAGAAAAGGGTTTCACTCTTCCCTGTACATCACCGATTACCTGATATACACATTCACAGACAAACACATACATTACATGCATATATACATAGATACAATGACTCATATGTACATAATCGAACCCTCATACATACATAATCGAAATATGTACATATCCATGGGCACACATACATTCAATGTTTATGTACATATAGTATGCATATATATATACTTATACATGTAACCATATTTATATACATGAGCTTATGTATTCACATATAGATATATCCTCATGTAGTATTTCCATACACAACATGCACACACAATACAGCAAAGGGATATATATGGCTTTTGTAACCCATAAGGGTACCCAAGTAAACATGTATGCACCATTGTAGAAAGGCCTGTCAAAGTATGAGGGCACAATAAGCAAGAGGCCAGAAGACAGAACCTATCGTCCAGCAGGATGGAGGAGCGGAGCCCACCCACTTGGGAATGAAGATCTTACTCTTCTGGACAGTACTGGATTCCAAGGAGATAGAATATCCAAAAATCTGAGATGGAACCATAATTCATTTGTCCTGGAAAATATCCTACCTCTACACAGAGGCTTTGCTGGGTTCCTCACATTGCTTGAAGCCTGTTGTACGGCTTCCAATCTGACATGGTTGTTCTGTGGTCTTCAGGCCTGCTACTGGTTTACAGGGCCATTTAAGGGCTTCTAAGCACATACCCCAGAGAGACCTAGGATTCATATATACCAACCTTTAATGACCTTCCCAGCATGTAGTCCTCCAGCGAGCAGCTGATTATCATGCAGATAAAGTACCTTCAGGGCTGAATCCTTCATTCTGAAAGGAGCAAGATTCCATAAGGATGGGGGTGGGTGGCCACTTTCCCTTGCCCTGGCTCCAGAAGGTCTCCCAAGACTCGGATATCTTGTCTTCCTCTATTTCCACCATGCCAGACACAGCCATACAACTTTCAGTCCTATCTCTGCAAGATG
This sequence comes from Pachyuromys duprasi, assembly GCA_028658305.1. Classification (NCBI taxonomy): domain Eukaryota; kingdom Metazoa; phylum Chordata; class Mammalia; order Rodentia; family Muridae; genus Pachyuromys; species Pachyuromys duprasi. The sequence goes on along the minus strand of CM053752.1, from coordinate 112,788,506 downwards.
ACTGAGCCTCTGCCTCCCATCTGTGTTTGAGATATCTTCTTTCTCCATACTTAACCTTTTGTGTCCCAGACAATGTCTTCTCTCTGCTCTATTGGAGACTCTATGAGTTTGAGCTCTGGGCTCTTCAAAACCAGGAGACCACCTCTCCAACCTTCTTTGATGTCCCTGATTCACAGGCTTCTTTTCTTAAACTTGTTGTGATGAACCTCAAGTTGTTTGGACATTTTTAACCCCTGTAGGAGCAGAAGAGGGTCTTTCTTGACCTAACTCAGACCAGGAAGGTTTGGGGATGAGCTACAAAACCCTTGCCCTCTCTGAGTATGACTTTTCTCATTGTTAAAATATGACAGTGAGCTAAATAACACCCAGGCCTCGTCTTAATTAAAAGCTGATGCTCGGCTTTTTGTTTTGTTTTGTTTTGTCTTTGAGACAGGATCTTACTCTGAAGTCCTGACTGGCCAGAAACTCACTATGTAGATCAGGTTGGCTTTAAGCAAATGTGCTTTGAAACGTTCTTATTGAACCTTTTGCTTCCACTTGGCCATATATTCCACCCTGAGGACTTTCTTTAAAGTTTTATTTTATTTTTCAAAGTTATTGCTAGTTTTCTGAAATTCTGTAAGATAAAATTTGCACTCTACAGTAGCAGATGGTATATGGGGACAACTTTGAAGAATAAAATTGTTTTGATGTCTGGCCAAACATTTTTTGCATGTGTATGTGTGTGTGGATATGCATATTCACATATGTGTTGCTGCATGTGTGTGCATGCCCACAAGTATGAACATGTACATGGAGGTCATAGCTCTACCCTGGGTGTCTTTCTTAACTTTGTACCACTATTTACTGAGGCAGGGTCTCTTATTGAACCTGGAGCTTGCCAACTTGAGTAGTCTAGCCAGCCTACCCCAGGGACCTCCTGTTTCTGAGTTTAGAGGCTGGCCTCAAACAACCCACCTGGATTCTGGGGCTATGAACTCTGAAGTCACATTTTCCAATCATGAATTTTAGCCATGGAACCATCTTCCTTGCCCCAAACATGATGCAGAGGCAGCATCCTGCATGCTCATGTAGGCAGAGAGCCATGGCAATTGCACAAGCTGTCTCATGGGATCAAGCCTCAGAGGACACGCTTGGGAAATCTTCTAACCTCTTGGAAGCATAGAAATTGGTTCTGGGACCCCTGTAGATACCAACACCCATAGGCACTAAGGCCACTATATAAAATAGCTGTAGTATTAGCCTCTAACTAATGTCCATCCTTCTAAATACTTTAATCATCGCTACCTTACTAACACCATGCAAATAGTATAAAACCAGTTAATGCTGTTATTTAAGGAAGTTGTAACTAGGAGGTCTGTATATGTTCACAACATACAAAAACTTTTTTTCCTAATATTTTCAGTTCAGTTTGTTGAATCTGTGATTGAATAAACTACAGATACAGAAGGCCGACAAGGTATAAACAGGGTCCAGTAAGAGTAAAGATCATTCTCATCTGTGCTGTAAAATCTGTAGAAGGAAACCTAGCTCAGTGCATACTAGGGAAGGCCGGATGGGCAAGCTTTGTGTTATTCCCAACCCCGGGATCATGGAGGAACTAGTATCGTGGCTGGACTGTTGGTAATTCATAGTCATAGGGGCCAATAGTGGAGTTCTATCAGGCACACCCAACTCTCTTCACCAAAGATGGCAGGCTACAGCTCTAGACTGTCAAGTTACTTGTCCCATCACCTATCACCACCCTCCACCCCCCACACTTAGAGTCAGGAACCTGTGAGAGTCCTGCTCAGTCCTTTCTGGCCTTTCTGAAGAAGGCCAGAAGAGCTCCATGGGCAATATTGGTCCCATTTTCCCAGCTACCAGTGATAACCCAAATGGGAAAACAACCCTTGTTGTCTACCTGGAACTCACTTCTCTGAGGACAACACCAAATCAGATGACCAAATACTCACCGGAAGCACAGTGCCCCACTCAGGACCATCACGAACTCCACAGAGTGTAGACCCTATTTTGAAATAAACAGCAGGAAAATTTAGTCAAAGAAAAGGCTGGGAAATCTGAGGCCAGAATAGAAAGCAGGTTCCAGAGCCTGTTGACATGGAAGCCACCTGTGCAGAGCAGGAAAGACCCAGAAAATGGTCCCTTAGATCTCTGTTTTCTCCAGGCAGGAGCCTGAGGTTGTCTGCTTGATCCTCCAAGATGTCTTGGTCCTTTAAGTACATGAAGAATACTAATGATTCAGGGAGGAGCCCTGAAACTCACTAGGGAGGAGCCGGTCTTCCCAGAATGATTTCACACCATCCCAAACTTCCAAAACACCTGCTGTTGCACTTTATCTCTCAGTGAAGGAAGTGTCTGCAGACTTCTTCCCAGGACTCTGAAGGACTTTCTCTGGGCTTCTCAGCTCTCCAGGCACACTCAGCTGCTTCAGGTAGTAGATCCAGGAAGCCAGAGCAATCTTTTTTTCTTCTTCTTCTCTTCCTTTCTCCTCCCCTTCCTTAAGTCCCTCCTGCCTGCCTTTGCCAGACCTAAGAAGCTGTTGGAGGCGGAGATCTGCTTTGGAATGTTTAGGCAACAGTTGTAGAAAAACCAGAAAATCTGGACATGCAAAAAACCAAACCAAAATAAAACAAAACAAAAACAACGAAAAAGAAACCTATGCATGCTCACCTGTTTTTGGATGCATTAATAAACAAACCAGTGTCAACACTTTTTCCATTTAACCACAGGCAGCTTTCCATATGACAACACCATAGCAACCACACTTTTTCAATCTCCATCTTTTTTTATTATAAAATTTGTTTTTTATTTAAATTTGTATTCACTTTACATTCTAATTGTAACTCCCTCTCTCATCTCATCCTGATCCCACCCTCCCTCCCTCTAACCCCACTATGTCCCCCTTGCAGTCCTCAGAAAGGAAGAGCCCTCCTCCCCTACCATCTGACTGCAGCCTGTCAAATCTCATCAGGACTGGCTGCATCCTCGTCCTCTGTGGCCTGGCAAGAACCTCCACTAGGGGAAAGTGATTAAAGAGCTGGCAACAGAGTCCATGTCAGAGACAGCCCCTGCTCCCCTTATGGAGACGAGCTGCATCCCAGCTGCCTCTGAGCAGGGGTCTAGGTCCTCTCCATGCATGGTCCTTGCTTGGTGCTTCAGTCTCTGCAGGCCTGTTAGTCTTCTTATGGAGCTCCTGTC
>CM053752.1:112731317-112785205 GCA_028658305.1 Pachyuromys duprasi | reverse complement strand
TGTCTTTAGTTATTGTAAAACCTTGTAAACAGCCTGATGTTGTCTTTAGTTATTGTAAAACCTTGTAAGAATTTTCCACTGCTGCTCCCTCCTTTTCGATACCCCCCCCCCGCCCTGCCTGAAATTGCTTTTAAAAAGAAACTTCTCCGCAATAAAGGTGGCACTTGACAGGCATTTGTCCGCTTGTGTTCGTTTCTCTCTCTCCCCCGTGTCGCGCAGGTACGACCCCCTTCGCGCCCACGAATAACTAGGTCCCGCGGGTCGGTGCACTATTCCTCCACATTTTCCTATGAATCCCTGTGCTCTGCCCAAGGTTTGGCTGTGAGTCTTAGCATCTGCTTTCATCTCCTGCTGGGTGGAGTTTTCAGAGGACATCTATGTTCCCTCTCTTCAACCACTTCCAGTGTCTGTTCTATTTGCCCTTCTGAATGAGAATTAAGCATCTTCTCTAGGGTCCTTTTTGTTACTTAGCTTCTTGTCAACCTCCATCTTTATGTAGGAACGTAGCAGACTGTCTTTCTATACCAAACATGATAATGACATTATAAGTTTGAATAGCTATGTAGTGTTTTATGTATAGCCATAGTATAGATGTATGTATTCTGTATTGGTCCTGAAGTGGGGTTTGTTTGCTTGCTTGATTTTGATATTGAACGCTAAGTGTGACAAGCCTCTATAATTCTCTACTTTGCTTGTCTTAAATACCTGGTTAGTAAAATAATATGTAGTTATGAAATAATCAATATGTTTTAATACCTCCACAAATTGTAGCAGAAGTAAAGCTAAGGATCAGTGCATAACAAAAATGTTAGAAGTTTGAATTCTACTGAGAACTGCTGATTGTTATTGTGGCAAGCATTTCTCAGGAAAGTAAATTTAATGTAGAAGCTTATGCAAAAGTGTCAGATGGATTATTGATTGACTAAGTAGAAACAACACTATCATATTTGCTGAAACAAAACAGAGTTCCAGGAAGAAGCAGCCTTAGACAAGGTGGAGTTTTATCTGTCCGACAAGACAGTATTGTTTTACCTAAAGAAGCCGGAGAGCCAGGACATCTGCTGTGAGTTAGTGTCTTCTACCCATGACAGGAATGCTGTACCCAAGAAACCTCAATGATGTGGTTGCCTAAACAAGACCTGCATAGTGACTATATCAGTTGACATGCCAATGTGGATGAGAAAATTCATAAGGCCCTACTCCCTAGCAGACATGGCTGCTGAGAAATAGAGAATTAATTTTTCATAAGTATGACCACCCCATAGGTTGCTTAGTCCCAAATAGTCAGTTCTAAATGCATGTACTTACAAGCAACACTAAGCAGACTATCCTGTGTGTGTGTGTTAGAAGAAATAGTCATGAATTTGAGAGAAAAGAGAAGACATATGGGAGTAGTTACAGGAAGGAGCAGGAGTAGACATGATGTAAATACAGTACTCCTGTATCAAATCTCAAAAATACAAAGTAAAATTTCAAAACAGTCATAATTTCATCTGCCCAGGCCACCTTTCCTGACTCCTTGTTCCAGTGAACTGTACCCATGTGTCCAGTGAACACTGACATGAAGCCCTAACACAGCTGTCTGCACTTCCTTTCTGAGACAGAAGGATGACTGTGTATGGGTGGGTGGCCTGCAGGAATGTGGCAAGCTTGCAGGGGTATGAAGCAGGGATGATTCTGCCAGATTGTTGCTGTGAAATGTAAGGATCCACACTCGGATGAATGAATGGAAGGATGCACAACCTTTAATAACAAAGTCTCTGCATACAAAAAGAAAACGATGTCAATATGGGGTTTGGGTTTCCTTCTGGAACAACGTGAAACAGGCCTCACTAACAATTAGATCTCTCCGGAGCATATCTCTTGTTTGAGTTGCTGATTACTATTGGTTAGATCTCAGTATATGTCTATGGTTCAGTATCTCCATTGGAATGCATGTTTGTGTTTATTTCTATACTAGTCACAATATCCAAGCTATAGAATCAGCCTAGACACTGCTCATTCAGTGAGTGAATAAATGAAGAAAATGTGGTATACACACACTATGGGATCCTTATTCTGTCATGAACAATAATAAAATTATTTTACTTTAGGAAAAGATGGAACCAGAGCTCATCATGTTAAGCAGAATAAACCAATCTCATAAAGACAAGCCGTGCATATTTTCTCTCATGTGAAATCTAGCTAGCTAAAAAGAACAAGAAAAGTGGGAGAAGAGATCATAAAGGGTCATAGAATATTTATGATTAAAGCATATTATATGCATGTAAGAAAATGCTATGATGAAATCTATTACTTTATACAACTAATGAACACACAAAAAGCAAACTCATGTTGAAATTTAATCCTTATGTGAATATTAAGAAGTAGGACTAGTTGGGACCTTTGGGAAGTTATAAAGTCCTGAGGGCAGAGGAATGAGGTAATCTAGCTAAGGATTGTCAGGTTCATGAGTTGATCGAGCCTGTGGATCCGTTATAAAAGGCAGCTTAGCTCCGCCTCCTGCATAGGCTTCTTTGACTGCGCAGTGTCTAGCCTGCTTTCCTGGGTTTCTGAAGCATCTTCACCAGCAAGATGTAAATGCCAAACTTGACTTTCCGGGCTTTAGAGTTGAGTCAAATATTTCTCCTTTCCTTACAAATCAGGCAACAAAAAAGTAGCTTGGGTAAATTTAACGTAAGTCCATGGATTCTTGAATATTTAAGAGGGGGCTTGTCATAGAGGAGGGATAATATAAAAAAGTGAGTATGAGCAAAGTGTAACAATATCCACATATCAAAATGTCACACAGAAACCTATTATTTTGTATGCTAAAATTAACAAAGAAAATCCTCGTATATCCTACAAGAGATGTTTCATTCGCCTTCTCTCGAGAGGCTAATCTGGTGACTTATTTCCAGTAAACATGGTCTGTGGTGGGAAATAGTTGTCACTTCTGAACCTAGAGCCCAAGAGGCGCTTCAGCTTCCTCCTTGCTTCTTCCTGGATTATTTACCTGGGGGAAGTCAGCTGCTATATGACAAAGACAGTCAAGTGACCTCACAGAGAGGCACACACTGTGCAGAGATGATGACCCAATTAAATGTGTATTGTTGACATAAGCACAGCCATGTCAAGAATCAAAAGCCTCAGATTCATTGGATTAACAAGGCCTTCCCCTGGTCTAAATATGGATGTTGACTGACAATTGACATTTAGCTACAAACACTGTGTTCAGAAAGTAAGTATCAAGCACAGCTTCGTCATCTCTGCAGCCTGGAACTGCTCCCCTACAGAGACTCCTGGCTAGATTAGTCTCCTCCTACAGCTGTGTACCATGACCTGCTTCCTTGCTCAGCTGTGTATGATAAACACACTAAATTTTACATCTGCCAGCTCATCTCCATCAGAGTGCATGGTCCAATCAGTGCCATCTTTTCTGTATGTGTGTCTGCCGTTTCTTCATTCCCTGTTGCCCTAGTCAGGTCAGTCCCAAAGCCCTTCAGGTCGTAGCACCAGACAGTGTAGAAAAGAGGTCTAATGCCATCACTTGATGAGGACCAAGCTCAGAGGCAGACCCTTCTCCACAGTCGAGTCTTTCAGTGTCATGAGAGGCTGCTGAAGGAGCCGTCTCATTCAAGAGTCACAGGATTATGTGGAATAAGAGGTGTTTCTTGCTTGGGGCTCATTTGTTACATATAATTATTAACTAGTATAACTTGTCATAACTGGAAGATTGTGTTTCTGTTGTTTTTTCACTCTCCACAATATTCAGTGGTTTTTCTTTCCTTCTCAGCAAACATCTCAATTATTTATGGTCTTCGTATGTCTAGATCTTGTCACATTTGGGAGGGGCAATGTCTGCCAGGTGACTCATCACCACCTTTGTGAGAATGGCAGTTCCTTTGAAGGGACAGAAATAAAGCAGCAACACAGTGTCTACCTCATGAGCTTGGAATCTAAAGAACGCAGGGATCCTTGGAGTTAGGTTAATGGTTAGCCTGACTTTTCATATTCTCATACTTGTGTGGATACCACTTTGATCTGTTTTATGAATGTGCAGTCAGACACAAAAAGATTCATTACATTTCCTGATTGTAATAAGGTAAAAATTGAGACTAAGAAACCTGAGCCCAATGCTGTTGACACCAAGTAGTGTCAAAGTAATCCTTTTACTACCCCAGTCGAGCCTTATTTTTCTGGTCTCTATAGCACTTTGAATAAAAGATAAATCCTCATTTTGTTTATAAGACTTTGATGTAAAATGCAAGATTTTTTTCTATGCCCACCCTTGCTCTAAATAATCACAGGGAGACCTTTTATTTTTTAAAAAGCTTCAGATACTGTAGGTGGGCAGATACTCAGCTTTTCTAACCCACCAATAGTGGCCTGGCCTACTTCCCAGTGAAGGGGTCCATTGCTTGTCCTTCTTCATCTGTGTTCCGATGACGATTCCTCTTCCCTCTGGTCTCGACTGAGACTCTCTCCCTGGGCTTATCCTGCCCTTCTCTTCTGCTCAGCTATTAGCTGTGCAGCTCTTTATTTGTCCAATCAGAAGGTGATGGAGACCAATGTTCACAATATACCAGGACAGGAAATGCTTCATAATAATGACAATGCCAAAGTCCAGACTCCAACCAGATCTCTGGATACAGGAACAAGCATCTGTATACACAGTGCACAAAAACATCCTCCAATACTCTACAAAGCTAGGCTCTCATTAGCCCCTCCTGTCCTTATTAAAGAGATTAAAAGCCACCAACATGAGCCTTTTTCTCATACTTGACCAAGCCAGGACCTCTTCACTGATTTATCTCCTTGCCCAATTAGCTCTGCACCAATGCATTAGCATGGCTCTTCCCTCTTCTGGGTCTCTGACTGAGTGTCCCCTTCTCAATCTGCCTCCACCATCTATGCATCTATCTTTGTGCTCCTACGTTCCCCTCACCATTCTTAATTTTTTTCCCCTGAGGTACTCATCACCATTAGCCTATCGTATAAATCACTAAATGTGATAGTATCTATTGAATTCCCCTGCCTAATATTTCTGGATGCTAAACTCACATTAGGGGAGGTTTTCCCTGTCAGTTCTGTGCATAAATGAAACCTAAGTTCTTTGGATGGTCTTGGTTTAAGAATGTGTTTCTTTGCCCGGATTCTGTACCAGAAAGAATCCTTTCTCACATTGTAAAGGTTAAAGAGTTGTGTAATGTTTTAGATTCATTATTTTATTTACCAGGAATATTTTGTGCATTTATTTATTTATTTTGATGTAGTTAGAAATATGGGTTGGAGAACTGGAGAGATGTGTTGGTGATTAAAAACACTTGCTGCTCTTGCAGAAGACCAGGATTCACTTTCTAGCACCGATGTCAGGCAGGTTGTAATTATTTGTAATTCTAGTTCCATGGAACCTAATACTGAGTTCTAGAATCCATGGACACTGCATTCACATTATACACATACATACATTCAGGAACACAAATAAAAAACTCTTTTTGTTTGTTTGAGACAGAATAATTTTACTGTGTAGCCCTGGCTTGCCTAAAGTTTACTTGTAGAGTGGGCTGGCCTCAAACTTAGAGAGATCTGCTTGACACTGCCTTCCCAGTGCTGGGATTAAGGATTTACAACAACTGCTCCCCTATTTATTATTTTTTTTAAAGAACATGGGCTAGAAAACTGTGGCTTTTGGGCCAAGATCAGCTCACTACTTCTTGTTTTATGAATCAAGTTTTACTGTGATATAGCCAAGTTTATTTGTTGAAATATTGCTCATGGCTACATTTACATTATGAAAGCAAATATAAAAATTTGTTACTGACACTGTCATCTGCAAAAAAAAAAGTTTACTACATGGCCATATGTATAAGCTATGTCAGATCAAGCCTAAATCTGTCACTTTCTAGAATATTGGTCAAGTTACTTAATCTTTATTGTAGTGATTTGAAAGAAAATGGCCCACATTGACTCACAGCGGTGGCAGTATTTGAAGGTGTGGGCTTGCTGGAGAGGGCGTGGCTTTTTGGAGGAAGTGTGTCACTGGAGACAGGTTTTGAGGTCTCAGACCCTCATGCTGGGCCCAGTGTTGCTCTCTCCTCCTGCTGCCTGACAATTCAGGTGTAGAATTCTGAGTACTTTTCCAGCGCGATGTTTGCCTGCGTCCTGCCATGCTGACAATGGACTAAGCCTCTGAACTGTTAGTCAGCCCTCATTAAGCTTTATAAGAGTTGCTTTGGTCATAGTGTCTCTTTACAGCCATAGAAACCCTAAGGCATTTTAGAATTTTTATATATAAAGTAAAAATTAAAGAAAATGATAATAATATTATTGTGTTAATCTGCGTGTTTAGTTCCTGGCACACAGCAGGAATTTGAATGCCAGCTGTACCATCACTGCCAAGGGTGGTGGCTTCACCAGCAGTAGGATCACCACTAGCATGGGCTTCACCGTTTCCATCGTAGTCCCAGGGACTTGCTTCGTTCTCTGGTACATGCATCATCCTGCCAACTTTTCTTTCTTGTATAACGAGGGTGATGACTTCCTCCTCACTGAGATGGGAGGCCTGAGTGAGGCAGAGCCTGGGAAAAGCTGGTTCAGCACATAGTACAAATTCTGGTTAAAATTTACTATTCTCTAGGTTTCCCCACCTCTTCTTCATTTATCCCGAGTATTAAAGAGAACAAAGCAGAGGCCAACCTTACTTTGACTTAAATCTGAGGCAGGTTTCAAGACCAAATGCTACCCTGCATGTACTTAGACAGTTTTCCCCCCCTCCAACTGCTAAATGAATGCAGGATTTGCTATTGGGTTTTCAAATCTGTGACAAGAAGGGTTAGCTTTTGCTACATATTTACTGGGCGAAACACTGTGTTAAAGGACAGTCAGTTCTTGTCATCAGTCATAGAAAGCAAGAGCTATCTTTATTAGCTCTTTAGCACCTTTAGTCAAAAAGACTCACCATAAACTCATAAAATTAACAGGTTGTAGGCCTGATGTGGAAGTTCAATTCCATGCCAACTAGCTGACATTCCTCAACACAGAAAAACTCTATAGATTATAGATTTAAGCAGAGTGGAGACATAAAATGGCGGAACTAAGAACCAAGGCAGAAGACTGGCAAGAATCTGTCTCCCCAAAGAATCAAGGAACTAAGAAAAGACTGGGGTTTCAGAAACAAACAAACAACAACAACAACAAAACAACAAAACACAACACAGCTAATTTGGAGAAAGGCTGTATCCAGCACGGTAATATGCTACCTTGTGGGAGGGAGGCTCCTCACTGGGGTGGCTTTGATGAATGAAGGCTCAGAAGACATGTTCTGAGGCACAGAACGCGGAGATTTGAGCAGAAGCTGTCTTATAACCCTTGATTCCCTCCTTCATTGAGGTACACCATAAAATCATCCTGTAGGGCAATGGGGTTGGGTGTGTGGGAACAACTTTGGAGAACAGACTTGAGAAACACAGGGTGACCATGAGACAGGGGGAAGCTGTTGGGTGGGGTCCCAGCGCTTCCGTGGGCACCATCGTGGCCCGGTAGGAGGTGTAGGTAGAGAGAGGTAGAGGGAAGTGGTGGTGAAGGGTATAGCCAGTTCTACCGGCGAGGACTGGGCATGACGTGTAGGCTAACACCTACAGTAGTTTCTCCTGACTGAGTCACCAAGAGCAAGAGCTACCACAGGTACTCAAGATCCAGGGAGACCCTATGAAGCAGGTTCAGGCAGTAACTTCCCTTGTAATAAATACCTCAGCAGTCTCCAGACATGAGGTCGCTCCCATGGATTGTCAGGTTTGTCCATTGCTGAGAGGAACCTAATATTAAATAGAAATAATCTATAACTGGAAAATAAAAGCTACTGGGTCAGGAAAAGTTTGGCTCCATTCACCCTGGTCTGAGCTGGCTTGGCGGCTGGATAGGAAAGCATGCTGAGCTGCCAGTCTCATACTGAACAGGAGAGGGCGCTGTCATCTGGGATAAACTAGATAGGCGGCACTTAGCGCACATCCCAGCAGCCACATGATCATCTTCCCTCCTAATTTTCCATTTGTTCCTGCAAAAGATCTGAACAGTTCACCCAGACAGTGACCACCCATAGCCACAGAGACTCAGCCTTAGGGTGACTTCATGAACAAGGCCTGGCACTAAGGGGGAAGTATGGGAGCATCACATGATCCTCCATGACAGAATTTTTAATTAAGCAAATTTTAATTATCACGAAAGGTATTAGATATTATTACGGCATTTTTGAACAAAGAGTTTTAATACATTCTGCTTTTCCTTGTCTGCCCACCCCACCTCATGTTCCTTTTTATAATCTTCCCCAAAGTATTTTCCTCTTTCATACCACATGTATCAGTTTTGCTTTTCCTCAACTTTTACTTGAACCCATTTTTACCCCCACTTGGTTTCTTTTCTAGTAATCATATATATATGTATGTATGTATTTGCATATATATATTACCAATAAGAGTTTATATATGAGTGAGAATATGCAATTTTTGTCTTTGAGTTTGGACCATCTCACTATTCACTTTCAGGATCCTTCCATTTTCCTACAAAAATCACTTTTCTTTACAGATTAATAAAATTCCATTGTGTATATGTTCCACATTTTCATTAGCCATCTGTTGGTGGCCATCTAGACTAGTAAGACTACACACACTTTTACTAATAATCTCTCTCATTCATTTCTCACTTGCTCTTTGCTTTTGAAAATTGATACAGGTTTCTGAACTTCCTCATGCATTTCAGAATAATAATACTTTTTATAATTATATACATTATATTTATTGTTCCTCTGATGAACCACAGTATCATGCTTCCAGATGTCACTGTTAGAAACTCGTTCCATATTGCCATATATAATTCACAAAATTGGTTTTAAATTGTAATAAAATATACTTAACCCCGGAGTTGTTATTTTAATAATCTTACAAGTACAATGGAATTGCATTTTCATTCATGTTATTCTGCAGCCTTCAGCATTATCTATGTTCAGGATTTTTTTCTCAAAAAACTGATACTCATTCAACAAACATCCGCACTCCTCTTCCCTGCCCCTAGCTTCCTGACAAGCTTCACTCTGCTTTCCTCTCTTTAAATTTGGCCACCTGGGTGCCTCAGACTAGTACCACTTTCCGTTTGTCCTAAAGTGAATGGCCTGTTTCCTTGTTGTCATGTTCTCAAGGTTCTTACACGTTGCCACAGATACCCCAATGGTATTCCTTTGTAAGTCTGAATGTCTCTCAGTGTATACATCACACTTTCTTCATTCGCCTGTCAGTTAGTGAATGTGGTTGGATTGCTTCCTTCTGGCTGCTGTAAATAATCCTGTTATAAACACGAAGATTTTACCTTTGCTCTTGATTCTTTCTAATATAAACCCAGAAATGAAATTGCTAGATCCTATGGTAATTCTTATTTTCTTTAAATTTTTAAAGTTTTATTTTTAGTAATATATTTTAATTAGTTATTTGAGAATTTAATACAATGTATCTTGATTGTATTCAATGCCCACTCTTTCTCCTGGATTCATTTCAGTTCCCCCTTCCTCCTTAACATCCCACTTCGTGCCCGCTTCTCTTTTTGAAGAGACTGTCTTGAGCAGACTGGCGCCTACAGTCTTCCCGCATCTCTCTTCTGTGAAGTTCTCTGAGCCTTAAGTGTAGGGGTTATGTTGTTATGTTAATCAAAGAACAGGTACCCCTGGTCAGTTGTTCTCTGCCTTTTGACCAGTTGTGTTTTTCTGCGACAGTCTCCATCTGGTGCAAAAAGAAGCTTCTTTGATGAGGGGTGAGGTACTTGCGGATATAAGGATAGATATTTAGATGCAGTTAGAAATTATAGGTTTCATGGCTTCAACCAATTGCAAGTAGCTCACTAAATTTACAGTACCAGACATGAATTCCCTCCCCTGTTGAGCAGTGCGTGAGTCCGGCTTGATGGCTATTAGTTAACCCAGGATATAAGCAAAACTGTTGCACCTTTTGGAATATTTTGCCATGCTGGTCATTGTGGTTCATAGGATTATAGCCAGATAGGACTAATGATCACATATGACGCCTTCCAATGCTGAGAGTTGATTCTGAGGGAGTAGGCTTCCAGGCTGGATGTCGGTAGATTTCTCCCAGTCCTATGGCTGAAGCATGTGCTATCTTCAGCAATAGAGTCTTACCGTCTCTCTCAAAGGCATCAGGAGCTATGGCAACAGCCTGTGTTTTGTGAGTCTCTTAGATTCTCTTGACCAACAACTCAAAAGAAAGTTTCCCATTCTCGGCATTGGGGTTTTTGTTAGATAGTCTATGGTTTAGAGGGAGTACTGTCACCCTAATTAATATAACCTCAGTTAAATTATATATACTGTATATGTATATTCACGCATACATACATAAACATACAAACCTGTATATTATATGTAATTTGTGTAACCAGAAAATAGTATGATTTCCTGTGGATTTTTCAAATATCTTTAGTATTTTTTACCCATCCTCCTTCCTTCTCCCTCACTCCCCTTTCCTAGGACTAGGGTACTTCTTGCTGCTGTCAAGTAGAGCGCTGAATAAATGCCACTTTGGTCTGGGCATCTTATCTCATTCAGCAGTCCCCACTGTCTGTTCACTCGTTCTGGCCACTATGAAGAAAGGAGTGGTAATATGCATTTAAAGTTGTTCTATGTTAGGGAGGATGTTTGACACCGTTAGCACCATAAAATGTTCTTCTCCATTCCTTGCTAACTTAGTTTTTCTTGTATTGATACAACCAGTAAAATTTTCTTTAGTTCGGTATTTATGTGATATCACAGCCACTTCCCTTTCATCTGTGTCTTTGTATTTTAGATTTTTAATTAGGTTTCTTGCAGATATGCATTTTTTTTAGACAGGGTCTTCCCTAGTCTGGTCCACCCTGGAACTTACTATCTATCCCAGGCTAGCCTCAATCCTGTGGCATACCTCTGCCTCAATCTACCAAATGCTGGTATAATGGGCACAGACTACCATGCCTAACTAGACCTTGGATTTTTTATGCCATCGGGAAAACTCAGTCTTTGAATCGTGAGTTTACAGCACCTACACTGACAGTGCTGGATTAACAGCGACCTTAGCTATTTTCTGCTTGTTCTGTCTGTGCTTTCCTTACCATCTTTTGCCTTTTCTTATGTTAACATTGTTTTATGATTTGACTTATGAATTCACTTATTATTTGTCTTTATATCTTTTATTGGTTACCCGTGGCCTCATGTATTCTTAATTATTGAGGCTAACTTCAAATTATCTCATGTCATTAAAAATGTATTATAAGGGTTTTGTATAATGATCTGATTCCCATTTCTCTTGTCCCTAAGGCTGCAAGTAAAAACATTCTAAAAGATTAGGAAGCATACTGTCTGGAAAGATCATAATTCAGAAGGATTGGGTACATTATTTAAGTAATAGAAAACAATTAGTCCTAGACCAAATGCTTGCATGTCTACCTTTCAAATCTTAACAGCAAACTCATAAGGGTCAAATGCTTTCCAAATACCTTAATTGTACCTCAGAATAAATTGTGTATCCTTCTCCCAAATAATAATAATAATGATACAAAATATACAGTACTTCTGAGAAAAAAGTTGAATTTCAGACTCAAGCAAGAAATCAACAAGAGTAGCCTCCATCACCCTAGACGGAAAACAATGACCTCTTATTTAATAAAAAACCTGTAATGGTGAGGTTTTTTGCAAAGAAACATGAGAGCTAAATGCAAAATCAGGGGCTCAAATAGCAACAATCTAAGAGAATTGGCAGCAGTCCAGTGTGAACTGAAGCCACAGAAATCCTAAGGTAGGAGGAGAAGCAGCAAGGAAAGAAAACAGGGGTGGGCCCTGTGGGCTGGGGTGACCGTGGTGAGAGCTCTGCGTATCCTACCATGAAGTGACACCGTTCGAGAGTTTTAGGCAGGGGAGCAAATGACCATATTTCTAGCTCATCCTGGTCATAGCGGGGGGGACACTTATGTCCCAGGAAAAGCAGTTTCCTTGTGTTTGCTCTGCGTTTGTTTCTCCAGGAGCCCTGACCAGTCACCCTGTGCTGCCTCCCTCCAGAGTCTCACAGGCCCTCTGTGCTAGCCCAGATTTCTCAGTGAAGTCGGTACAGCTAGGGACAGTAGTAAGGGATTATTACAAGATTCCAAGGAGAAGGCTCAATGGTGGATTTCAGAGAATTATGAGCATGACCCACACTTGGGAATTCCCTAGTAACAAATTTTGGAACAGAGTAGGTGGATTTATTTTAGCACTGATTCACATTACGCCAGGTGTGATGATTTCCTCCTATTATCAGTGCCCAGGCTGTGTCAGACTTGTGCTGAAGAGTTAGGAAATCATAAACCTGAAAGTCTTTCCTAGCAACTTCATCTGCACCTCTGGACACAGAGTGAAGCCCAAGGCCTCTTTTGTGTTTCTGCTAATACAGTTCGCAGAAGCTCAAGACCCAAAGTTAACACATCACATGGTACCCAAGAGCAAAAACACTTGCCTTCACCTTGGCTTCACGGTGTGCTGGGCTGTGTGAATTTTCTTTTTCTTTTTTCCTTCTCTTGAGGTTTGCTTTCTTATGTGAGAAAGGTTGACAGACTGTAAAGGGCTATTGTGAGGATTGAAAGGTTACTCAGGAAAGGAGAGCTCTTACAACTTTAACAGAAATAGAATAAGCTTTCAGGAGTTGTGGCATACTAAATAGGTAAAATGTCTGTGAGCAGGCCGGGGGTTTGCCACAGATGAAATGTAATCAAGGCTTTGGTGTCATGCTGCTTACTGAGTCAAGACAGCCACACCTCTACTTCAAGGCAGAGCAGAACCCATGTTCTCTACCATGACTCAACTTCTAGCCTGTAAATTTCCTCACTATTGTTTTCTGGCATTTGCTCTGCTTTTATTGCCCCAGGAGCTCAGACCAGTCACACCTGTATTGCCTCTGCCTCCCCTCCAAAGTCTCAGAGGCCCTCCTTGTCAGCCTAGGTTTCTTGCTGAAGTGGGCACACCCAGGGTCAGGAGATATGACACTGCCTTGCTAATTAAAAGTCCCAGAGTCCCAGACTGGCTCTCAGTGCCTGTAGATACAGCTGCAATCATAACTTTGATCTCAGAGACAAGAACTTTTGGACAAAGGTAATTTCTGCTGTTCAGAGTCTTGTGAAAGGAAACCTTTCATTGCTTTCTGTCCAGCCCTGGGTGATTCTCTGGCCTTGGTGATCCAAGGTACCTTGTACTGGAGAAATTAGAGTTGCTTATAATCAAAGTACTGCTTGTAATTTGCTTATTCCTTGCTTAAAGACAATTCTTAAGCGAGGCACGGAGGGTCCTGGCTACAGAGAGGTGAGAAACTGGTTTTTATTTTAAGAGACTGTTGACTTAGTACACTTGGTGTTATTAACCAGACTCCTAGAACCAAAGTTTCAAGAGACAAACTTCTGATACAGCCATGGATGGCCACATGCAGAATCCATGGCGATGACACTCTGGATGAAGAGTAAAGGAATGCAGAAGCCAGAGGCATGGGTTTGCTGCTCAGGAATTCTTGGCTTGCAAGCAGGAAAAGCTGTCCTCCACTAGCTGCGGGGAGACTCTAATAGAGATAGAATTGACACCCTGCTTTCCTCTAAGCCTAGTGATGCGATGCACAAGAAGTTCCCAGGCAAATGGATCCTCCTCACCACCCATATGTGATGGTGAATGGCATTTCACAGCTGTCATAGCCTGGAGACCTAGGTCTACAACAGTCACTAAAGGGATGAGAGCTTCCACTGAGAGCTTGCTGGTCTTGAAATATATTCTTTCTAGGTACACTTTAAAATAGTAATCTGGTGCTGGAAAGATGGCTCAGTGCTTAAGAATACTTGCTGTTCTTGCAGAGGACCAGGGTTCAATTCCCAGCACTCACACTGGGCAACTTACAACCATCTGAGAATCTGGTTCTAAAGGATTAGACATCTTCTCTTAACCTTTACAGGTACCACACACACATACATACATACATACATACATACATACATACATACATACATACACACAGGAAATCAAAATACTAATGCACATAAATATAGTAAACACCATTAAACATTTGAATGTGATTATGGGGTGAGGACTTAGGGAAGCTCTCGCTAAAGCGAGAGATTTTAGGAGATTTTTCTAAGATTTTAGGAGCATCTAAGAGAAGAATGTTTTTCTTTTCTCTTTGTTTCTTAGGGCCAGACAATGATGGCTTCCTCTCCACAAGTTTCTGTACTTTATCCTTCTCAAAAAAGCTCTGACTCCAAGAAGGAGAGTAAGTGTGAATCTCAAACTATTTTGGAACATCTCCATATAATCTCACCAAGAACAATAGGGTTGAAAGGGCCTGCTTCATTTTCTTAGCCACAAATCTATTTGCTCTGGCTGAAATACGCAGAAACCTACATATAGAAATTTCAAGGCACTTAGTGCTTATCTTGTTAGTTGTATTTAGAATTGCATGTTCTTTTTAACTAAGATGGTAAAGAAAAATTAAACAACATACTGATGACTGGGTTAAATAGTTCTGGTTGTTGTTGCTATGTAGAGACTTTATAAATCAGGAAGAGATACTGAGAAACCACCCCAGACCAAAAAGAAAAACAGCTGAACCTTGAATAGCGGCCAGACTAAAAAGCAAAACAACTGAGGCTATTCAACCTTGGATAGAGGCCAGACTAGATGGCCTTCCCTAGAAGGCAGAGTGAGCTTATTTTGAAAACATGGGAAGTTGGGACAGGGTGAACTGTTCTTGGAAGAAAGCCACAAACTGCCAGCAGACTGCTGCTGAGCTGTTTTTCATGCTGACCAGTCAATGTAAAGAAATATGTGTGGCCTGAATTTTAGGTATATAAACCTGAACCTTGTGCTTTGTATGCCTTTGAAGGGGCGACCCCATCGCGATCGGAATAAACCATAACCTCTTGCTTTTGCATCAAACTGTGGTTTGTGAGTCACTTTGGGAAGGGAGCGGTCTGGAGCTCCTGTGCCACAGGGCTGCAGGTCTTACAATAACTCCATAAGAACTGGCAAGCGTTGAACATCTCTTGAAACCAGGAATGTATTCAGTTATTTTCTGTGTTTTGATCCATAAACCAGATCTGCCCTATTTCCCCTTCCTTTGATCTTATGGCCACGTCTTCTCAAAACAATATCTATCACAGAAATTCAGAATTCATTATTATTATTCATTATTATTATCATTACTAATTATATCCATACCTGTGTCTTCTGTTTTTCTGTTATATGGCAGTTCAGAGTTTCCCCAGAACCTACAGGGTCCATGATTCCCAACAGATGGTGTGGGTCCTGACTGGAAATTCTTTAATAGCAGTTCCTGCCAGCAACAATGTCAAGCCTGGTAAGTGGCATGTGAAGGCACTGTTACTCTAGAAGAGCCATCTCTTCCACTGTGAGTGGACATGAGCCTGCACAAGCCTTGTGCTGCTCCTTGGCTCGTAACCAGTCTAACTGATACTCAGAGGAAATGCAAGAAGAAAAAGAAGGTTTCCCCTTTACAAAGGAAAGCCTATACATAGAAACGAGAGTGCAAGGAGCCAGCAGTTCCCCTTACTAAAGTGTCTTCCAGACACTTTCTGTTTCTTTTTAGAATGACATTCATTTAAATTCCAACTAGCACCTACCCCTATGCATAGATTCAAACACTCTCATCTTTCCACCGTCAAACGTACACACTCTTCTCTCAGCATCTCCTCTTCTAATAACGGTGAAATACTCCTTCTCATCAAAAGGAAATTCATCTCAGCCTTGTCTCATCTCTTTAAAACGTCACCTTTTATTGAATTCTTCTCTTAGCCTTGTCCACCACAGGTGGACCTTTTATATCACGTCCCTAGTCTTAATACTTAAACTACCTCTTCACTCCCACATCCTATTTCTGCTACGATTTATTTTTTAGTCAGCTTTTCATTAGCCTGATGACAGGCTACCCTCATCACCACCAAAAATAATTTAACAATTCTGAAAGGTTGATTTGGGCTCTTAATTTCAGAGTTTTCAGTGCTTTTTGCTGATCTCGTTGTTCTTTTAGGTCTGTGTCAACACCCACAGATGTTATGGTGGAAAAGAACTATTCACTTTGTGGCCAACAGGAACTAGGGGAAAGGTTCCAACCTTCTTGCTTTAAAGAAACATTACCAGTGACCAATTAAGTCCTGTGTCCAATAGCTCATTCAATTATGAACCCATTAATGGGTTAATCCATTGATGAAGTTAGAATTCTGATGATCTGATCACATCTCAATAGTGCCACCAGGTAGGGTTCAAACCTTCAATATATGAGACTTTGAGGGGATTATTTCATATTCAGAGCATAACAACATTTTGTTTTCTTGGGCCAACCATGGAGACATTTCAATGGAAAGTTGCCTATAAAACTTGTGTCCTTTAATTCTGGGACACCTTTATGTCATAATAACCAGCCTCAAAAGTGTAATTTATATGTATTTATACAGTATTCTGTTTGTATATGTGCTACACAAAACCTCATATTTGGAAGTAAACACACCAAATGTTAATAGTAGCTACTCTTCCTCTTGAAAAGGGCATAGAATTTGCCAGTGTATCTTCCTGCTTTGGTGTATCTTCCTGTATATATGTTGAATATATAAGTGACACGTGTCTTTTCCATTGTCTTTATTATACAGTTTAAATCATCTTTTAAATTTGTTACAGAAGCTAGATATTTATTTTTAAGAAAAGAAAGATAATAGCCCATGAACTCTTTCCATAGACATAATTACTATTAATAGCTCTTTTCTATACATAGTATCACCATAATAATATCAAATAAACTTTTTCTAACTTACTTTTTAATTTCATGATAAAGGATACATATTATTGCTTCCCAAAGATATCAATATATGCATGAGTAAAAAATTCATAGTATAGTATTTAAAAAAGAAATTTGACTTTAAAAATTTTCACTTCTGTTTTTGGTCAGTTTATCTTCCAAGACCATCTTTAATACCTACATCTAAAGAACATACCTGTGTTCTTCCATCACTTGGACCTCCAGTTGCAATAAACAAAATAAAATAATGGATAACTTGGCCTTGAACAGCCTTCTTCTTCCCTTTTTGTAAGACCAATTATTCCTGTGCTTGTTACTGTCTTGTCTTTTGGACTTCTTTGTCTTATATTCTCTCGGGAATATCTGAATGGTTGAACTCCTCAAAGCTTAGTCTGCAGTAATACAACCCCCATGAAGGGATGGCAAGTTGATCTCTTGGTTTGATATATGACTTCTTTGCTCATCACTCTACCTTTTATGTTCCCAACAGAGACCTCTGAGTGCTTTACTCATGTCCTCTCCTTTATCTGTAGTGTGTGCTCTCAAAAGGAACTGTGAATCTATTAAAAACTTTGGAAAAGGTTCATTAATGATACTACCACCCACTCTGTTCACTCAAGTCGCAATAACAGGAAGCACCCTTGATAATTCAGGGATGATTCAACCCACTGGTAAAGACTGATGACTCTATGTGCACAATATCCATTATTTCTAAGACACAGTCTCCCACCTGGGCCACTGTCATCAACTCCCTTGCTGCCCTCCTTTCCATTTTGCTTGGGTGGTTCTGTTCATTCCCTACAGAGCAGTACCATAAACAGTCTTCTTAATATATGAGATTGAACAAGATTGTGTCTACGTGTCCCTGTTCACAGGAGAGAGTGCAGGAGGAGATGAGGCGGCCTAAGTGTACCATTCTGCCTTCAGATCTGTGAACATATATTATTTCTTTTCCCTGTTACATTCTCTCTTCAAAACCCCTTCACTATTCTGTTTCTACCAGTTCATATGATTGTTCTCTCTCTTAACCTCACTATCTGGATTTGAATTCCACTTCTGCAGAAAAGTCTTTATTGATTCTTTTCTCTAAAACTAGCCATTCTCTTATTGCTTTGGTCACTTTCCCCAAACAGAGTTTTTGGTGATCTCTCTTTACTTCAATTCCCATTTTCTCAACAGTTTATAAATTTTATAGGAAATGACAATGCCTGTCTTACCCTAAGCCAAATCTCCAATGCCCACATAGTGCTTTGTCTTAGGTGGGTAGTTAGTTAATAAGTAGTTGTTGAATGTATTTGTTTCCTATCCTTCCCCAAGAAATAGATGCACAGTGCTCAAACTCTTGAGAATCTCATCCTAAATTACTAGATAATTAAATTCAACGGAGTGACAGAAAACCCACACAATGAGAACTTAAATAGCATAGTGGTATATTTCTTACACATATAAACCAGTGTACTGGCCAGGCTGGGCTCCACATTGGTCCTATGATGCTGCCAGAGTCAAGGATTCTGTTTCTGCTTCACCAACCCTAAGTTTACCTAAACTATCACTTAAGTGTTTGATGTCGGTAACAAGATAACACAAGATGTGACAAATAAAGGATTTCCAGGTCAGTCTAGTCTCTTAAGGAACAAGTTTAGAAACTGCACAGCATATTCCCCCTCATATTTCATGGGCCACACATAAGTGCATGACTATTTTACTACATTTTGCTGCAAAGATAATAATTACAACAACAACACCAATTTTTTTGAGACAGTGTTTCTCTTTAGCCTTGGATCTTCTGGACTCACTTTGTAGACTAGGCTGGCTTTGAACTCACAGAGATCTGCCTGCCTGCTCCTTGAATGCTGGGACTAAAGGCATGTGCTACCACTCCCAGCTGATAATAAGATATTTTATTTTATTAATGGAAAACAATGTGTGCAGGTGACAACTGAGGTTCTAGTATCAAGAAGAAAAAAGGTCTCAGGAAAGCAAGGAAGAATCACTCTCATGTGGCTAACATGGGGAGCTTTGATGGAGAAAGATTCTTACTACCCCTGATTTGGAGGAATAACAGGGTGTGAGGTGAAAAGACGGCCTGAAGTTTCACATCGTCCCTTTTCTCCTTGTGTTTCTAGTCATTCTTAGTGTGATGACATGTAGAGACACAGAATTCCAAGATACAGAAAAGGGTAATCCAGTTTTTCTGGGAATCAAGAACAAAAAGCTGTGCCTCTTCTGCATGGAAATTGAAAGCAAACCCACTTTGCAGCTTAAGGTGAGTGAATGCAGCTGTTTAGAGAAGTAAACCAGACAGACTTCTAAAATAACTTACCAGGTTGTAAAATGACAAAAATGATAGCCTTGCAAGTATGTACTATTCAGAGTAAGGAAGAAACCCTCAGCTGGCTGATCCCCAAATAAGTGACAATGCCACTGAATACATAAATTTTTAACCCCAATTTATAGATCCTGTGAAAACCAGAGCATCAAAACCATGAAAATATTTCTGAAATGTGAAGGAACAATGCTTCTCCATCTTTAGTCCTGAGTAACTTCTTCCTAGACAACCTCAGAGAAACTAATATGCCACATGATTGCTTATCTGGACTTTTTATAGCACATGTTTGTATCTGTGTGCTAAAAAGATTTGTTAGTAAACGTCAAATCTCTTACTAATGATTGAAATTATAATTCATAAATTTATTCAGGGGCTGGGCATGAACTGCGTGAACCTCTAGGTGGATGCATGCCAGGTTGCATACCCACCCTTACCTCATTCTATTCTAGGGAACACAATGCCTCAAAGAATCAGTAACCCCCTCCGTCATGGGATCCCGAGAGAAAGCAGGCTATTGGAAACTAGTGGGTGCCTGCTTTGATAGCTTGTTATTATTATTTTTCATCTGCCTGAATCCCTAACCCATGTCTCTCCTATTGGGAATAGCAGTTACGCCCACGATGCGCACTCAATGCTCAGTTATTGTAACGCTTTCTCTCTGGTACTCCTCATTAACAAGACTCTTTCTTACTCCTAGGATGTAGACATCACGGAAGTGTACAACGAGAGCAAAGCACAGAAAGCCTTTCTCTTCTACCATGCCACAGAGGGCTCCACCTCTGTCTTTCAGTCCGTCTCCTATCCTGGCTGGTTTATAGCCACCTCTTCCACTGCAAGACAGAAGGTCACTCTCACCCAGCAGAGGGGTGAATCTAATAACACTAACTTCTACTTAGAGCCTGAGGATTTGTTGGTATAATGTTCTTTTGGAATGTATA
Source organism: Pachyuromys duprasi (assembly GCA_028658305.1). Lineage (NCBI taxonomy): Eukaryota > Metazoa > Chordata > Mammalia > Rodentia > Muridae > Pachyuromys > Pachyuromys duprasi. The sequence continues at coordinate 112,765,115 of CM053752.1, read as the reverse complement.
CACCTTACCCTTGTTCATTCAAATGCTGATTTCTCTCCCCCACGTTCTGGTTTCAATCCGGACATTGCATTGTGATGCTTATTCTAAGCACCTGTCTCCTTTGTGTAAACATGCCACCATTTGTTCTCTTAATTGTTGATTAAAACAACCAGCCACAATGTTGAGCATGGAGAGGATGGGGGGGGGGGAACAGCGCGGTCTGAGTAGGAGGAAGAGGAAGGAAGCAGGGAGAGAGGGAGGAGGAGAATCTGGAGAGGTCTTGGAACCACGTGGAGAAATGAACCAGATCTAAGTTATCACTAATGGTAGGAAATTATACAGGCTTGGAGGTTTAGGATGGAGTAACTATTGCCCAGCATTGTGCTCTAGGTTAATTAAATAAATCCTAGTCTCTGTGTGGTGATTTGGTTATACAGCTGTTTAGGAATAACCACTGCTTAACTAAAAGATATAGCAATAGTAAATATTAATATACCACAACAGGGATTAGATCCAGCATGAGCCATATGTGGCTGATTCCAGGACAAAGAACCACACTGTTGGAGAATCTTTTACTTGAGAACCCAGCAAAAAGACACAATGCCATCTCTTTTCCAGACATCCATTTCTGAATTGTCACTCATTTGGACATCATTCTAAAGCAGCATGAAACCCAAAATCTTGTATCCTTTTATCTTTTTCTGATCCTGTCCCACCATCCATGCAGCTAGCCAGTCCAGTCAAGTCACAGGGTTCTTTTGTGCAGCTCTTCCTCCCTGTTCTCACAGCAGCCTTTGGTGCAGAGATGTGGATGCCAAACAGTCAATCCAAGGTTCTTCCTTCTTAACTTTATGTATGTTTATTGAAAATATGATACATAACTAAAAATAAATCTCAAAAATGAGGTAGTATAAAAGGACACTTCCTATGTCTTGGTAATCACAATAGATTCAGAACATCATCAGTTAAAATATGACACACAATGTCTACTTGTATTATGGTGACTGTTAGCCAAAGTGAATATAAAATGAATCCAAATTTCAAAGACTCATTCACATCAATTTGAATTTCAAACAAATTATATTGTCTTTATTTTACTTTACATAGTGATTGGAAATTGAAGAATCAGTTCTGATATTTCCTGTGTTTTCTGAAATTTTCGTAGTGTTTGTGGGGATAGTTTTAAGTCAGTTTTTAATTTGTGAGGGTGTGGTGATTTGAATAAGAATGTCCCTTATAGACTCATATTTGAATGCTTGATTACCAGAGAGTAGAACTATTTGAAAGAATTGCAAGGCTTAGGCGGTACAGCCTTGGAGTAGCCATGGTCTTGCTGGAGGAAGTACGTCACTGAGTGGGCTTTGAGGTTTCAAAAGCCCAAGCCAGGCCCAGAAAAATTTTCTTTTCCTATGGATCCGGATGTATGACTCTCAGCCTCTTCTTCAGCACCATGGCTGCCAGTGTGTCCCTATTCTTCCAGCCATGATTAATAATAGATTTTCTTCTGGAACTGTAAGCAAGTTCCCAGTTAAATGCTTTATAAGAGTTGCTGTGGTCAAGGTGTCTGTTCACAGCAAAAGAACAGTGACTGAGATAGAGGATCACTTTAGCTAAAAGCCACATGGATTACAATAGACTGAGATCCTGAATATAAAGATAAGCATGGTAAGTTGTCTTCTTTCAGGCCTCACATATGCAAATCATTAGGACTTATGTTGCTACAAACCCAAGTTCTTGGCCAGGTAAAGTATGTTCCAAAGTCTGTCCTGGAATTATCTCCTGTACTGTCATCACCCATGATTCCGTTTCGGATACTCCTTGAATCCTGCTTTACATTTCATAGCTTACTTTCAGTCCTGCCATTTTTATGCAAGAAGTTTCAAGAAGGTACTATATGACAGCTTGCTATCTCGGTCACATTGCTTAGCTCTTCCTATTCCCTAGGACATCTGGGAAAGGATTGTTGTAGGCCATGCTTGGTACTCACACACGCACAAACGTGGATGTGTGTGTGTGTGAGAGAGAGAGCTGTTCTATGAAGAACATTTGACCAGTGTACATGGGAGTGGGTCAGAAATAGCTACTCTTTTCTATCAACACAGATCTGAGATGTTCTCTCTGTTGGTCCTCTGAAGGTTTCAGCAGGACCAAGAAAATCATAAACACTGAACTCAAGAACTTCTCCCTGCATTGATCTCCCTCATTTTCCTTCTTCAATTTCCTAGCTCTAACTCTTGCTCCCTAGAACAAGATTTTTCATTGCCACACATGCAGGATACCTTTTTCTTAGAATCTGTCCTAAAAAACAGATTCTACCAAAGTAAGCATCTCTCTTTTTTACTGTCCATACCTATTATTGGATTTTTTGCCTCTGTATTTCTATTAATGCCTTCACATGTGTCTCTGACATGTTCATCACTTCACAGCCCATTAGTTATATCTTCCTTTTTGGTTTTTTAAGACAGGTATTCTCTGTGTAGCTGTGGCTATCCTGGAACTTTCTCAGTAGACCAGGCTAGTCTCAAACCCACAGAAATCTGCCTACCTCTACCTCCTGAGTGCTGGGATTAAAGGCATGCAGCAATACTGCCCAGCTTGTTATATCTTCTTTTTTTTTCTTTTTTAATATTAATCACAGGTTATGTACTTTGTATCCCAGCCGTAGCCCCCTCCCACATTCCCTCCCAATCCCACCCTCCCTCCTTCATCTCCTCCCTGCCTCTTTCCAAGTCCACTGCTAAGGGAGGACCTCCTCCCCTTCCATCTGACCCTAGCTTATCAGGTCTCTTCAGGGCTGGCTACGATGTCCTCTTCTGTGGCCTAGCAAGGCTGCTCCTCCCTCAGGAGGAGGGGGTCGTAGAGCCAGCCATTGACTGTTATATCTTCTTAACACCCTAAATCTGACCTATTTGGAAGCCACACTCCCTCTCCCCAGCCAAAGGCAACACCTTCTCTTCTTTGAAATCACAGAAATTTTACTTTTTTATGGAAGAGTTTTTTTGTGTGGTTTTGTACTGTTCTTGTGTGCTGTGTAATAATTCCTCAAGAAATGTTGCTAAAATAAATTATCACTGCATACTGTGCATCTTACATCAATACTGAAGTGTGTTGTCAAGATGTCACCTTGCATAGGCATGGGAAGTATTCAGCTCCAAGAAATGTCTAATCAGATTAAGTTCCTCAAAGAACATGAAACTAAAAAGTCAGAAAGGCTGCTTAGTAACTTTTCATCTTAGTTTCTCTGCTTCTTTTCCGTATGATCCTTGTGACTTCAGGAAACTTTGGGCATGAAAGGATGTCTGCTCAGGAAAAGGTCGGTTCAGGTAGAACAGAATGAAATATTTCTGGAGGGCTTCCAAGCAGTATTCACTGCATGCCTCTGTGAGTGTTCTTGGTTCAGTCTGAGGGTTTCTACCCATCCCCCCATTTCTTTGTATTACATTCTTTGCATTTCATTACTTTACAGCCTGTTTCCAGGCCCCTCCCTCCTCTCTTCCAAGTCCCACCCTCATGACCTCCTTTTCCCATTCTCCCCTCTCCTTCTTAGAGAAGGGTAGGCCCCCAAGGGGTATCAACCTACCCTGGCACCTCAAGTTGCAGCAGGACTAAGGGCACCCTCTCCCACTGTGGCCAGACAAGGCAGCCCAGCTAGGGGAAAGGAATCCAGTGACAGGCGACAGAGTCAGAGATAACCCCTACTTCTATTGTTAGGAGGCCCACATAATGACCGCACTGCACATCTGCTACATATGTATAGGGGGTCTAAGCCCAGTCCAAGTATACTCTTTTGTTGCTGGCTCAGTCTCTGTGAACCCCCATTGGCTCAGGTTAATTTACTCTGTACGTCTTTTTGTGGTGTCTTTGCCCATCTGTCTTTATCCTTCCTCCCACTCTCCCACAGCACACCCAGAGCTTGGCCTATTGTTCGGTTGTGGGTCTCTGCTTCTGTTAACATCAGCTGCTGGATGTAGCCTCTCAGAAGATACTTATACTACATTCCTATCTGTAAGCAAAGCAGAGTACCGTTGATAGTGCCAGAGGTTGGCTCTTTCCCATTGGTTTGCCATTCCCACAATCTCTGCTCCATCTTTACCCCTACACTTCTTGTAGGCAAGACACATTTTGTGTCGAAAGTTTTATGGGTGTGTTGTTGTTCCCCTCCATCCACTGGGAGTCCCACCTGGCTACAGGACATGTTAACTTCATGCTGCTTGGAGTGTCAGCTAGGGTCAGTTCAATGGACACCTGGGGAGCCTCTTCTGTTCCAGAGATGCCCTCCCCACTTATTTCTGTTTTCTCTCCTGGTCCTTCCCCTCAACCCCCTCCTCCACCCTTCACCCACCTGATCCATACCACCTTTGCTCTCCCCAACCCCTCTCTTTCTCAGTTCCCTCCCTTATCTACTCTGAATGTCTATTGTATTACCTGTTCTGAGCTAGATTCAAGCATCTTCTCTTGGGTCTATGGATTTTTTTTATAGTTATCCTGTACTTATGGATAATATCCACTTTTGGGTGAATACATACATGTGCATCTTTCTGGGTCTGTTTATCTCACTCAGGATGATCTTTTCCAGTAACTGAGTAGCCCAGCACTCAGTTTGAGGCCAGCCTGGTCTGCAAGGCAAGTCCAGGATAGCCAAGGCTACACAGAAAAACCCTGTGTGGAAAAACCACCTCCATCCCTCCCCCGCAAAAAACACCTGAGTAGTATTCCATTGTATAACTGTACCGTTTTCTTTATCCATTCTTCATTTGAGGGACATCTAGGTTATTTCAATTTTCTGGCTATTGTGAGGAAAGCTGCGCTGAACATAGTTGAGCAAGTGTCTTTGTAGTAAGGTAGAACATCTGTTATATATATATATATATATGCCCAGGAGTGCTACAGCTGGGTCTTGAAATAGAGCTATTCCCAGTTTTCTGAGAAAGAGCTAGATTGACTTCCAAAGTGGTTGTACAAGTGCACACTCCCACCAGCAATGGAGGAGTGTTTCTCTTGCTCTGCACCCTCGCCTGCATGAGCTGTTCACTTGAGTTTTTGATCTTAGCTATTCTGACAGGTGTAAGATGGAATCTCAGAATCATTTTGATTTGCATTTCCCTGATGAATAAGAATTTTGAACATTTAAGTGCTTCTCTACCATTAGAGTTTTCTCTGAGAATTCCTTGTTTAGCTCTGTATCCCATTTTTAAACTGGGTTATTTGGTTTGTTGGTGTTTTTTTTCTTGAATCCTTTATGTATTTTGGGTATTAGCTCTCTGTTGGATGTAGGGTTGGTGAAGAACTTTTCCAACTCTGTAGGCTGCCTTTTTGTTCTATTGACAGTGTCCTTTGCCCTGCAGAAGTTTTTGAGTTTTGTAAGGTTCTGCTGTGACTTGAGGTGCCAGGGTGAGTTGATAATCCATTTAGTAATTGTTGATTTTAGTGCCTGAGCTGTTGGAGTTCTGTTCAGAAAGTTGTCTCCTGTGCCAAAGAGTTCAAGGCTATTTCCCACTTTCTCTTCTATTAGATTTAGTGTGTGTGGTTTTATGTTGGACTTAAATTTAGTGAAGGATGATAAATTTGAATCTATTTGCATTCTTCCACATGCAGACATCCAGTTAGACCAGCACCAGTTGTTGAAGATGCTTTCTTTTTCCATTGTATGGCTTTGACTTCTTTGTCAAAAATCAAGTGTCAGTAGGTGTGTAGGTTTATTTCTGGGTCTTCGATTCGATTGATCTATTTGTCTGTTTTTATGTCAATACCATGTGGTGTTTATTACTATTGCTTTGTAATACCAGTTGGAAACAGGGATGATGATATCTCCAGAAGTTCTTTTATTGTGCAGAATTGTTTTAGTTATCTTGGGTTTTTTACTTTTCCATATGAAGTTGAGAATTGCGCCTTTCAGGTGTTTATTTCCAATTGTATTGGAATTTTGATGAGAGTTGCATTGAATCTGGAGATTGTTTTGGTAAGATGGCCATTTTTTTTCTGTGTTAATCCTGCCAATCCATGAGAATGGGGGATCTTTCCATCTTCTGATATATTCTTCAATTTCTTGCTTCAGAGGCTTGAAGATTTTGTCATACAGGTCTTTTATTTGCTTGGTTAGTGTTACATTAAGATATTTTATATAATTTGTTGCTATTGTAAAGTTGCTGCTTCCCTAATTTCTTTCTCAGCCTGGTTATTGTTTGTATAAAGGAGGGCTATTGATTTTTTGAGCTAATTTTTCCCCAGCCACTTGGCTAAAGGTGTTTTTCAGTTGTGGGAATTCCTGGGCAGAATTTTGGGGGTCATTAATGTATATTATCATATCATCTGTGAATAGGGATACTTTGACTTCTTCCCTTCCAATTTGTATCCTCTTGATCTCTTTTAGTTATCGTATTGCTCTAGCTAGAACTTCAAGTACTATGTTGCATAGATATGGAGAGAGCGGGCATCCTTGTCTTGTCACTGATTTCAGTGGGATTGATTTACGTTTCTCTCCATTTAAGTTGATGTTGGTTATATGCTTGCTGTATATTGCCTTTTTTGTGTTTAGATATGTATTTGTATCTCTGGTCTTTCCAAAACTTTTAATATGAAGGGGTATTGGATTTTGTCAAATGCTTTTTCTCTATCTAATGAGATTATCATGTATTTTTTTTCTTTTTTAGTTTGATTATATGGTGGATTATTTTGATAGATTTTCATATATTGAGCCACCCCTGAATGCCTGGGATGAATCCTACTTGATCATGGTTGATGATATTTTTGATGTGTTCTTGGATTGGTTTGTATTTTATTGAGTATGTACATAAGGGAAATTGGACTGAAATTCTCTTTATTTTTTGAGTCTTTGTGTAGTTTAAGTATCAGGGTGACTGTAACTGTAACCCCATAGAATGAGTTTGGTAATGTTCCTTCTGTTTCTATTTTGTGGCTTAGTTTGAGGAATATTGGGATTATCTCTTCTTTGAAAGTCTGGTAGAATTCCACACTAAGAGCCTCTGGGCCTAAGCTTTTTTTGGATGGGAGAATTTAATGACCGCTTCTATTTCCTTAGGGGTTATAGGACTATTTAACTTGTTTATCTTGATTTATATTTTGTAAATGGAATCTATCATGAAAATTGTCCATTTCATATAGATTTTCAAATTTTGTGGGTTATAGGCTTTTGAAGTAAATCTTAATGATTTGGATTTCCTCAGTGTCTGTTGTGATGTCTCTCTTTTCATTTCTGATTTTGTTGATTTGGATACTGCCTTTTTGACTTTTAGTTAGTTTGGCTAAGGGTTGTCTATCTTGTTGATTTTCTCAAAGAAACAGATCTTGGCTTCCTTCATTCTTTGTATTGTTCTCTTTGTTTCTAATTTATGGATTTCAGCTCTGAGTATGATTATTTCCTGAGGTCTCCTCCTCTTGGGTGTGTTTGCTTCTTGCTTCTTTTTTTTTTTTTCTCAAGTTTCAAGTGAGCTGTTAAGTTGCTAGTGTAGGATATCTCCAATTTCTTTATAAAGGCACTTAGTGCTATGAATTTCCTCTTAGCACTGCTTTCATTGTGTCCCATAAGTCTGGGTATGTTGTGCCTTCATTTTCATTGAATTTCAGGAAGACTTTAATTTCTTTCTCTATTCCTTCCCTGATCCAGTGGTCATTGAGCAGGGATCTATTCAGTTTCCATGAGTATATAGGGTTTTTGTTATTTCTGTTGTTGTTAAATCCAGTTTTAATCCATAGTGATCTGAAAAAGTACAGTGGGTTCATTTAATTTTCTTGTATTGGTTGAGGTTTGGTCTGTGATTGACTATATGGTTGATTTTGGAGAAGGTTCCGTGCAGTTCTAAGAAGAAAGTATATTCTTTTGTGTTTGGGTGAAAAGTTCTCTAGACATTTATTAGGTCCAGTTAATTCATGGCATCTGTTATTTTCATTATTTCTCTGTTTAGTTCCTGTGTCGATGATCTGTTCATTGGTAAGATGTGGGGTTGAAGTGTCCCACTATTAATGTGGGGGATCAATGTGTGACTTAAGTTTGAATATTTCTTTTACATATGTAGGTGCCATGTAGGGCATAGGTATTCAGGGTTGACATGTCCACTTGGTGGACTTTCCTTTGATGAGAATGAAATATCTTTCTCTATCTCTTTTGATTAATTTTGGTTGAAAGTGTATGTTATTAGATATTATGATGACTATTCCACCTTGCTTTTTTGGGTCCGTTTGCTTGGAAAACTTTTCCCAGTCTTCTACTCTGAGGTAATGTCTATCTTTGTTGCTGAAGTGTGTTTCCTATATGCAACAGAATGTTGGATCCTGTTTACACATCCATTTTGTTAACCTGTGTGTTTCTATTGGAGAGTTGGGTCCATTGATATTAAGAGATATTGATGAATAGCGATTGGTAATTCTGATTAATTTGATATTGGAGATGTTACATATGTGTGTTTGTATGTGCTTTCCTTCTGTTTTTGCTGGTGTGGAATTACTTATTTCCTGTATTTTCTTGGGTGTAGTTAACCTCCTTTGGCTGCATTATTCCTTTTAGTATTTTCTGTAAGGTTGGCTTTGTGGGTAGATATTGTTTAAATTTGTTCTGTCTTGGCATACCTTGTTTTCTCTCAATGTATGAGTATTGAGAGTTTTGCTGGTTATAGTAGCCTAGGTTTGTATCTGTGGTTTCTTAGGGGTTTGTAAGACATCTGTTTAGGGCCTTCTAACTTTTAGAGTCTCTGTTGAGAATTTGAATGTAATTCTGATAGGTATATTACTTTGTATATTACTTGGCCTTTTCCCCTTGTAACTTTTACTATTCTTTCATTGTTCTGTAGATTGAGTGTTTTGATTATTGTATGGTGGGATGATTTTCATTTCTGGTCCAATCCAAGTAATGTTCTGTAAGCTTGTACGTTTATAGGCATTTCTTTCTTTAGGTTGGATAATTTTTCTTTTATGATTTTGTGGAAAATAATTCCTTGGAGCAGGATTCTTCACCTTCTTTGATTCCTATTATTCTTAAGTTAGGTCTTTTCATAGTATCCCAGATTTCCTGGATGTTTTGTGTGAGAAATTTTTTTATTTAACATTTTCTTTGACTCATGTATCAATCTCTTCTATGATATCTTCTACACCTGAGATTCTCTCTTGTATCTGTTGGTAATGCTTTTGTCTGTTGTTCTCTTCCCTAGATTTTCCATCTCCTGGATTCCCTTAGTGTGTGTGTGTGTGTATGTGTGTGTATGTGTGTGTGTGTGTATGTGTGTGTGTCTGTGTGTTTGTGTGTGTCTGTGTCTGTGTGTGTGTCTGTGTGTGTGTATGTGTGTGTATGTGTGTGTGTATGTGTGTGTGTGTGTGTTTGCTTCTTCTTCTGTTTTCAGGTCTTGTACAATTTTATTCATCTCCTTCACTTGTTTAAAAATATTTTTCCAGTACTTCTTTTTTTTAGTTTATTCTTTTTATAAAATTTATTTTTTAATTAATTACAGTTTATTCACTTTGTATCCCAGCTGTAGCCTTCTCCCTCATGCCCTCCCAATCTCACCTTCCCCCCTCATCTCCCCCTGTGCCCTTCTCCTAGTCCACTGATAAGGAAGTCCTCCTCCCCTTCCATCTGACCCTAGCCTATCAGGTCTCATCAGGAGTGGCTGCATTGTCTTCCTCTGTGGCCTGGTAAGGCTGTTCCCCCTCAGGGGAATGTGATCAAAGAGCCAGTCACTAAACTTATGTCAGAGAAAGTCCCTGCTCCCAATACTAGGGAACCCAGTTGGAGACTGAGCTGCCATGGGCTACATGTGTGCTGGGGTTCTAGGTTATCTCTATGCATGGTCCTTGGTTGGAGTATCAGTCTCAGAAGAGACCCCTGGGCTCAGAATTTTGGTTCTGTTGCTCTCCTTGGGGAGCTCCTGTCCCCTCGAGGTCTTTCTATCTCCCCCTTCTTTCATAAGATTCCTTGCACTCTGCCCAAAGTTTAGCTATGAGTCTCAGCATCTGCTTTGATACCTTGCTGGTAGAGTCTTTAAAAGGCCCTCGGTGGTAGGCTCTTGTCCTGTTCCCTGTTTTCTCCCTCTTCTGATGTCTTTCATATTTGCCTTTCTGCACAAGGATTGATCATCTTACCCAGGGTCCTCCTTCTTGCTTAGCTTCTTTAGGTGTACAGATTTTATTATGTTTGTCCTAAATTATATGTCTGTATCTACTTATAAGTGAGAATATACCATATGTGTCTCTCTGCTTCTGGGATACCTCACTTAGGATGATCTTTTGTAGTTCCCACCATTTGCATGCAAATTTCATGATTTCCTTGTTTTTAATTGCTGAGTAGTATTCCACAATTTCTATATCCATTCCTCAGTTGAGGGACATCTGGGTTACTTCCAGATTCTGGCTATTACAAATAAAGCTGCTATGAACATGGTTGAGCAAATGTCCTTGTTGTATACTTGAGCATAATTTGGATATATGCCTAGGAGCTGTATCTTGACATAGCACTATTCCTAATTTTCTGAGAAAGTGCCAGATTTCCAAAGTGGTTGTACCAGTTTGCATTCCCACCAGCAATGGAGGAGGATTCCCTTTCTCCACATCCTCTCCAGCATGTGTTGTCACTTGAGTTTTTGATCTTAGCCATTCTGAGGGGTATAAGAATTTTCTGGTATTTCTTTAAGGGAAATCAAACACACAGAGTTTGATTGTATTTTTGTGTGTTTGATTGTATTTTCCTGTATTTCTTTTTGGGATTTGTTAATTTCCTTTAACAGTCTCTATAATCTTTGTAAGATTGAATTTGAATTAATTTATCTTGTGCTTCGGTTATGTTACATACAATATCCAGGGCTTGCTGTGATAGAATTGTTGTTCTCTTCAGTTGCTATATTGCCTTCACTCTTATTGTTTGTGTACTTATGCAGTCCTTTAGCCATCTGGGTGTTCCTGGATGTTCCTGTTTGATGCTGGAGTGTCCAACTTGGGCAGAGCTCCTGTATGAACCTGGAGGGAGATGGGGTGCCCAGCTTGGTGACCTTGGAGAGATCTCCTATATGAAGCTGTATGAGATGTATGGAGCTGGGGTATCTGGCTTGGTGACCTGGGGTGGGTAGCACATGACAATGCAGGTTGGGGACAGGTCACAGCTCAGGGCAGTTAACTGTGTCCCAGAGCTGCCTGCAGGGCAGGGGGCTTAGATTGGGAAGAAGCTAACCAGAATGAACTGGCGGTTTCCGGCTTGGTAACCGAGGGCTAAGCAGCCAATAGTGGAGGTCAGGGACAGCTGAGGGTTTCTATTTTGTCCAAGCCCTCCATCACATAACTTTAAGTAATACAACATTTGAGTGACATAGGAGGAGGAGTCAAAACAATTCATTAAGACAATATTTTTTCTATGACAGAGCCAGGATTAAGAACAAGATATCTCCAAGGATGACCAGGGAGTGCTTGCAATAATGAATGTCAACACACAGTAGGGTGGGGTACAATGATTCTGTGTTCTATAAGCACCGGAGTACAAAGAAAGAATGGCCAGTGGTATTAAAAGAACACAATGTAGTTCTGGATTGTGATTATAGACACTTCCCAGAAGGCATATAGGCATTGGGCATAAGTTGGAGAGAGACAATGCATACATTCTAAACTCAGGGTGGTGTCACGGTGAAGGATGAAAAAGAAGGAAGCAACACCAGACTTGGGAAGTGTCCAAATATTCTATTTGCTCAAGGCTATGGGTTTCTACATGGTCAATATCTGCAAGCAATTCCATAAAGCCATGCCCTAGGATTTGCAGGAGAAAGACAAATTCCTAGCCTGTCTGTAGCCTGTAGAGAGTCAGGGTATGAGCACTTGTGCACAAGAGAAAAAGACAGACGGAGAAAGGATGCATCATGGTGTCATTTCTCCTGTTCCAATCACTGAATCACATGTCTTCATGATTTTTCTCAAGTCTATGGAATATCCTAAAACTGCAAAGGATGCTTATGCTATTTTGCTTTCTTAAACTAAAGGTATGGGGACCCTTTCCAAGCCCAGGACTGATGGATGATGGGCTGTTCAAGGATTTCTAAGAAGGAGGCTCACCCTCATGATTTAGTTCCCCTCTGATTTTCTCCCATGCAGCATCCTGAATGCAGCCCTTTTCATAGGCTCAAATTCCCCCCATCGATTCTCTCCCGCATGTATTTATGATAGCATCTACATCTATCTTTTCCTTTTACCCAGACCATTCGCAAAATATACTTTAAAGTTTCAGCCACAAACACTTCCAACCTACAATCTGTCCCACCTGCAAGATATACTGGGGTAATGGTGGGGCACAACTTGCGGGAATGGCCAACCAATGACTGGCACAGCTTGAGGTTCATACCATGAGAGGGAGCCCAAACCTGACACTGTCTGTCAGAGGTGGGATAGCTCAGAGACCAGGATAGAACCAAACACAACTGGAAAAATGTCAGCAAAATTCAGGAGCTCCACAAGGAGAGCAACAGAACCAAAAAATCTGGGCACAGGGGTCTTTCCTGAGATTGATACTCCAACCAATGACCATTCATGGAGATAACCTAGACCCCCTGCATGGATGTAGCCCATGGCAGTTCAGTGTCCAAGTGGGTTCCATAGTAATGGGAACAGGGACTGTCTCTGACATGAACTGATTGGCCTGCTCTTTGATCACCTCCCCCTGAGGGGGGAACAGCCTTACCAGGCCACAGAGGAAGACAATGCAGCCACTCCTGATGAGACCTGATAGACTAGGATCAGAAGGAAGAGGAGGAAGACCTCCTCTATCAGTGGTCTTGGGGAGGGACATGGGTGGAGGAAGGGGAGGGAGGTGGAATTGGTAGGGGAGAAGGGAGGGAGCCACAGGGAGGGGATACAAAGTGAATAAATTGTAATTAATAAAATTTAAAATAAAAATGAGTCATAATGATATTCTGCTATACTCATAGATTGGTACCTAGCCCAACTGTGATTAGAGAGGTGTCATCCAGCAACTGATGGGAGAAGATGCAGAGACCCACAGCTAAACACTAGGCAAATCCAGGAACCACTGCAGAAGAGAGGAAGGAAAAATTTTAGGAGCTAGAGTAGTTGAACACAGCCCACAGAATCTACTAAGCAGGACTAATAGGGCCTTACAGAGATTGAAGTGAAGATATGGAGCCTGTATGCATCTGAGCTAGGACCTCTGCATATGTGTAATGATTGTGCAGGTTGGTAATCCTGTGGGACTCCTAACAGTGGGGGGGGGTGTCTCTGACTCTTTTGCCTGTGCTTGGGACCCCTTTCCTTCTACTGGGTTGCTTTGTCCAGCCTTGATATGAAAGTTTGTGCCTATTCTTATCATAACGTGTTATGCCATGCTTAGTGTATATCTCTGAGAAGGTTGCTCTTTTTTTTGAAGTGAAATAAAGGAGGAATAAATCTGGGGGAGAGGGCACAAGGTGGGGGACTGGAAGGGGTGGAGGGAGAAATTGCAATTGGAAGCTGGGCTGCCTTATCTGGCCTCAGTGGGAGAGGATGTGCCTAGCCCTGCTGCAACTTATTGTATCAGGGTGGGTTGATACCCATGGGGACGTCTCCCCTTTTCTGAGGATAAGGGGATGGGGGATGGGGGAGGGAGTATGAGGATGAGACTTGGAGGAGAGGAGGGAGGGGCTGTGATCAGGCTGTAAAGTGAATTTCAAAAGAATAAAAAGTCTCTACAACTTAAAACTGAACACTTCTATTACTCATGTAGGTCAAAAAGTATCTCGATTTTGTTTATGATCTAATATAAGCAGCAGGCAAAGAAAATACTTGTGCTCTTAACAAGGAAGAAGGAAAGGTTGGAGATACTGAAGAAATTGATTATTCACTCACATAGCAGAAGGCAGAAGCTGACTAGGAGAATAACACTCAAAAGCCACCTTTGGGCCACATTTAGGGATGGGAAGTAGCTCCAGAAACAAATGGGCATTACTTCAGACACAAATGCATGTAGATAGCACAGTGTGTACCTATAAAGATGAATATTAGCAGTTGTCAATTTAAAAGCGTGGTCAAATAATCTGTTTGTTTAAGGCAAGATCTTTCAGCCCTAGCTGAAGGGAGTAGTGATAGTTCCTCTTTCCTCCTTATTGGCAATACTCACAGCACTACACTACATAAGGACATTTTTACTCAAGAATATAATTTCTTCAGTCATATGCTGCCTTCCTGTTTTTTAACTACCTTCTCTTATACCTTTGCCTCAAGGGGCAGTTTCACTTCTATTTTTCTGACATATATTGCAACATGTTTTTGGTAGTTATAAAAAAATCTAGGAACCACAAACAAGAGAAATATATTTCTGAGACAGACTTAATTTGCTTAATATGATCATCTTACATTGTTTCTATTTTCCTGAAAATAATATAACATCATTCTTTTTGATGTCTGAAAATTCCATGCATGCATGCATGCGTGTGTGTATGTGTGTGAGTGTGAGTGTTTGCGCGCGTGATACATTTTCCTTTGTCCACTCCTTCGTGGATGGACTTGTAGGCTTTCTCCCTCACTTAGCTATTGTGAATATTGCTGCAGTAAATACTAATGTGCATGTATCTCTGTGCTATGTTGACTTGGAGCCCCCCAGGTGAATACCTAGAAGAGGCAAAGCTGGGTCTCATAGCTGATCTCCTTTTAATTTTTTGGAGACCCTATATACTGATTTCCATAGTGACTGGACTAGCTTTCATTTCTGTCAGCAGTGCATAAGGGTTTCCCCTTCTCACATCCTCATCATCATTTGTTGACATTTGTTCACATAATGACTACCAGTATCTTGCTTGGGTAACCATGTGTTACTTATCTTACTAGAAAATGTTCAAGCACAAAACACATGGGAAGGATTTCAGTTTTTGAAAACTCCCAACCTCTGAGGAAGCTAATTTCTTTCTACTCTAGTCATTCTTTCCACTTTAAAAATGTTGTCAGGCCGGTGACATGGCTGCCAAGCCTGATGACCTGAGTTTGACCTCCAGCACCCACGTGGTGGAAGGCGAAAACTGACTCCTTCAGGTGTCCTCTGACCTCCACACCCATACACAGGCACACAAACACACAAAATTAATGTAATAACTCTTTAAAGTATTGCCAACTGTTATTAAAAATATATTCACCAAATAAATCCAAACCGTATACCCCAAATACTGATTTCTCTTTCTCTCAACTCATTGGTAACAATTATTATGTGTTGATATCATTCTGGCTCATTCAGTATGAAAATATGCAGTACTTTTCTCTGTGTGCCTTTGTATATCTATAAACCTGTGTGTTACTTACTAACATATATTTCCCTGATTGGTATGGTAGGCTACAAGTACTTTTCCACTCAGCAATATGTTAGAATAGATGTCTATCCTGGTATGAATAGCTTTTGTTCATTCCCTCCAGCTGCTGCAGAGTTTCCAACACACTCATTTTCACTGTCAATTGCTTAGCCATTCCTTCAGAACTACACAGGTAGGCTGTTTCAGAAACGGTAATGCAATGAGCATCCCCATGAAGACCTACCTCCTTGTACAACTGCATACCTTGCATATACAAGGAAGACTTTCTTTAGAAAACCGAATCGAGGGATGCTGGAGCAGGAACATTCTTTATTTTCAAGAGAGCACTTAGATGTGGCCTTAGATATGGCTGTTTCCATTTACATACCTCCAAGGTTGACTCCTTGCTCAATACTCACTTTTAGATTATAAGAGTTTTGTTAGCTCAGTACAAATTATTTATTTATAAACAAATGTTTATCTCATTGTTACTGTAATTTGTTCATCAATTAGTAAGAAGCCACTCACTATTCAGCACACTCTAGTCTGACCTCTATGTCTGATTTTTCCAACCAAACTTTTTTTTTTTTGCAGCATCATTGATAACACCTTTGTCTGCTGCCTAATCCAAAGGACATGGGCATTTCACCTCACTGTTAGCTACAGCTCCACCCCCCTTGTACTTACATACTAGATATTCTGCTTAAGTCTTGGTTTTCCTGACCTTACTCGGTGTCTGTTCCTAATCTTGCTTCCTGATTCCTCCTCATGTGACTTCTAAAGGTTAAGACTGCTCTGGAGTAACCCTAATTCCTCCTTCTTCCATATTATTTTATGAGGTGGTTCAGTTCCCATGAATTTAAATTTCAGGTGTAAGCTAACCAATTAGCTTTGCTCAGAACTCTCTACTAAGCTGCATATTTGAACTGTGCCGACTTGTCCCGTCTCATAGCTTATAAATAGATGTGTGGTAAGCAGAACCTTTAATGCTCCCCACAACCTGCCTATCCCCACACCCAGTTTCCTTCTCAGTTTCTCAAGACAGAAACCAAAGCGTCATCATTGATTCCTCCCTTTCCTAAAGCCCACACTCCATCAGAAAGCTCATTCTCAAAGATTACCTCTGAACTACACCTCATTCCACCCATCCTTGTGCAAGATCTCTGCCACTCACCACTAAATGCCAGGCAAATATCGCGCCTCAACCGGACTGTGGGTCAGCTACTGAGTGGTGCCCTCAGTTCTCAACTACACCCATTAAATCCATCTTCTATGTGCCTACTAGTATTTATACTTCCCCAGAATTCCCATTTACATGGACATTGCAGGCTTGCCTAGACAATCAAGCACAGCTTCCTTACTCTGGGAATGTCTTTCTTCAACAGTTATGCCAATCTTTCAATTCATTTCAAGTTTTCTATAGCCTCAGGGCTTTGCACATGTGTGGTGCTCTTTCACATCCCTGTATCTGGGTTGTTTGCTATATTCTGCTGCCTCCTTTGATCCATCTTCTAGCTACCAGGCCTGAAGTTCTCTTCTTCCACCTCTTGTATTGTTTATATCCAATCTTTCTTTACACAGGTTGTCTGTCTTTGTCTGCTTTTGTAGTCTTTCTTTCCCTATTATTTTAGAAAGTGCTTGGTCACTGGGATGTATGCTGATTTAACTGCTGTATTCCCTGACCCCAGCATAGTGTCTGCTATATTCTTTTTTTTTTTTAAATCTTGTTGCTGTCACATTATCTTGCACCTCTAGATAATTCTCTGAGAAGGCAGTGTTTCAAAGTGATGTGCCATACAGTAAATATGGGAACATGAAGAAACATACAAGTTCAAACAATATATACAGACATAAACACACACATACTATTAAGCATTTTAACATTAACTAATTACTGATATCCAAGCAAGGCTTAAAGACAAACATCTTAAAGGAATTTGTGAAAACATTAGAAAATATAATACCACACTTTCTCAGAGAACCTTCATTGAAAACTCTGACCACACACTGCCTGATATAGATAAGCCCTGGATCACATAGAAGATGGGGATCCCATTCTATACACTGCAGTAGAAAAACTACCAATCACCAAGTGGAAATGTATTAGAAGATGAAGAATCACACAGAATGAATATCAAAACAACCTAATAAACTTCTGTGAATGGTTTTGCTACACATACAGCAAATTCAATACTTACTCCAATGTTTCAAAAATCAGACCACAAGCACAATTGGTGATCTCCTCCATTACATTTAAGTGAACATGGTAAATCATTTATTTTTCTCCAAGGCTATGATTAAAACAGATTCAAAATAGTTTCTTTTCTTCAAAATAAATATATTTATTATGTCCAAAGTAATAAAATCTTTTATATAAATAGGGTTGTTTTCTTCTATGAACTCTTTTCTATTTCTTGACATCAAGATGATATATAAAGATTTAAGATATTTACAGTGCTACAGACATGGCCTTGAAGTTAAGATAAGTTCATTTCCAGGACCTAGGTCAGGTTTCTGACAACTTTCTATAATTCCTGGTACAAGAATTTGAAAGGGTCTGGTCTTCATGGAACCCAGAATGGACAGGCACAAAAACATACAAAGACAAACTGTTATCACATGATGGAAATTAAAACAAATTATTAACCAAATATATGTTTACTGAAGAATGTTTTACTTGTGTAAGCATGCATTCCTGTAACTCATGGGTTGAGGCAACTACAGGCTTATCTACAGATTTTTTTCTTCATCAAAAATTCCTTTATGTAACAGAAACCAAACATGTCGGTCGAAGTCAGAGAAATGAATCCTTCTAAGTTGGTGGTATCATTTATGAATGTTTAGGAAATGCAGCACTCTTGGACGAAGTGTGTTACTTGAGGTGGGATTGATAGGTTCCAAGTGCATACTATCTGCAGTTCCCACTCTCTGCTTCAAGCTGCAGGTTGAGGATGTGAGCACCAAGCTTCCTACTTTAGCTGCCATGTATGACACTGTGATGCTCATTTCATAGCGATCCCATATACCTCTGGAATCTTAAGTCAAATTAAACACATTTGGAAGTTGACACAGACATTGTGTTTTGTCACAGAAAAGGCACTAATACATGCACATAAATTTTAAAACTAGATGATTTATTTCATGAAATTGAAGAGAATTGTGAAATCTAAAAAGGTTATCTTACAGATTAAATTCCTAAGCCCTTTGTCTATATTGGCTTTTAATTGGAAACAAAATAAGGATGGATGTCATAATGCATGAATACATTGTTGACACTTGTTACAATATTCCTCCCAAATAATCTCCTGTAACTGAATGCATGTTGGTTGGTCAAAGACCTTAACAAATCTTATCCTAACAGATTTTCTTTCAGGTTCTCAAAGACTACTGTGATATGCAAAGGCTTTAAGTGGTTGCTCATACACCAAAGCTTTTACTCTTCTATAATGGTACCATAAAGCGCAAAAGTTTACCAGAGTGCCTACTTTCATAGGGTTTCTCTGCAGCATGACTCTTTCTCATGATTTCAAAGACAACTCCATGAAAAGGATTTACCATATTGCTCATTCATACGATTTCACTGCAGTATGTGTTCTTTTATGTATTTGGAGATAATGTGTTAAGAAAAGGCTTTATCACATGATTACATGTTTCTCTCTACTATCTGTTCTTTTATAAACTTGAAGCTGACTTTGACATGCAAAACATGCAAACGTAATTTGCATGTGGGAATATGATGAAAAATTTCTCCTATGTATTGCTTTTAAGATACCAGTCTGCTATATTCTTAATAAACATCTGTTGAATATAAGTCAGTTAAATGAATCAAAACCTCCAGAAGTGTGAGCTTAATAAAATCTTTCCTCTTTATAAGTTGATTGTCTCAACTATTTAGTATGTTAATGAAAAACTAACATAAGTAAAATCCACCATCCTGCTCCTAACCTTTGACGTCACAGAGAACAATGGAGTTAGTATCTGCACACAAGTCCTTCATAATCATTGATATTATCCCTTTTATTCTCAAACATACATATTATGTGGTATGATGAGATGAGAAACACATTACATGAGCTGGCTGCTGTCTACCTACTTCCTATTGAGAGACAGATGATGTGAGGAAAGCCTCAACATTATATTGTCCCCTCATTATTTCTGCTTTGTTGAATTAAGGTATTATTAGGGCCTTTTCCAATATCGGCCCAGGTCCAATATAATTGACACAGAACCTATTAGATTTATTCAACAAGCTTTAACTGGGCAGATATTCGTCTATTCTAACCTGATTATGCTGGTCTTAGCACCTCCCCGCCATGTGCTCTTTGTTACTTGTCATCTCAGTCAGTCCTTGGCCTTCTGCTGTAGCTCTCTGTTCTCATGGTGAACTCATGGCTTCCTCCTGGTGCTTTCTCTCTTCTTCCCTTTTCCTTTCACAATCTTTCTAGGACGGACCCTTCCCACCTCCTGACTGTGAACATAAGTCCTGAATCCTGTCTTCTCTGCCCAGCTTCTTTATTAACCAATAAGCTATAATTAGGGACCAATCTTTACACAACATTGATAGGAGATTCTTCAGTGATCATGAATGCCTATGTCCTGAGTGCAACCAGATCCCCTGGCACAGAAATCAGCATCTGAATACATAGTGCACAACACCACTACTATGAGGGCTGTCCTCACAAGGCAGGGAACATGGAAGTGCAAAGCTGCCCACAAATGGGTGTGACTACTACCCCCTGGTCTTTGTCCACATTCTCCATAATAAATTAGTTTATAAAAAAAACTAGTCTTTGTCTTAATTCTTAATTGGTGCTTAACTCAATGATGCAGCAAAGGATTATTACCCCTTCCCAAGAGGCTAGAAATTAATATAACAAAAGTCTCATTCTCGATCTACTGCCCAAATAAATGGCATTAATGGAAGCTTCTCGCTCTGGATAGGCCTAATATTTGGGTTCAGCCTTGAGTGCCAGCTAATTATAAGCATCCTGACAGTGCTGGTGAAGGAGAATGGATTATTAGGTAGGATGGTAAATGTATAATTATTCAGTTCAAATATTATGATGCACACTTGAGTGTGTCACCAGGGTCCAATTTTGATGATCTCAGACCTAATTATCACACTGTCCAACTTGCATGCATCTAATACCACCAGGAACATCTCTGAAGTCTAGCAAAGTCCAACCTGTTTACATAATGCTAGAAGACAGTCATCAGAGTACTTGGAGAAGTTAGGTAGAAGTTAGGTGAAGCAATGTTTAAATATCAAAGCAAAAAAGTGTGCTGTGAACAGGGTTTTGCATCCAGGTAGGCACGTGAAGGTGATCCAGGGACTGTGTCTTCTGAAAGATAGATTGTCTTTATCTGATACTCTAGGCCCAGGCTAGACAGAGTGGCTGCTTCTCTATTTTCAACTGATCATTACCCTCCAGCAAATTTTGGAACAGATGCTTCATTCTTTGGGCTCCTAAAAATTCATGCAGCCCTAGTTCTGACTGCCCATAGTGGAAAAGAATAAACTCTCTGTGTGAATAAGAAAGTAATAGTCGTTCATTAGGATAGTTTACACAAACAATTAAAACATATGTTTTTGCCCAGTTGGTATACCACTCTTCTCTACTAGTAAATCCTTGAAGAGAGAAATGTGGTTCCTGATACTTTTAAGCTGGTTTTTTTCTACACCTTGTCAATTCAACCTTATTAGAGGCACGCTGATTTTTACTTTGTTGCTAGGCATAGGATCTTCCTTAGCCTTGCCATGAGAAGCAATGACAATGGTCTCACTAACTCTGCTCAGTTGAGAAGTAGCAGTTCCCTTGAAGTCAAATAGTCTTGTCCATAGTCAAAGTCTAGCCATTGACTTCATGGTGGGCTTTGTAAGAATAGGCATCAGCTGCCTCCTGGCATGAACAGTGCTTAGAGCTCAGATATGGTATCCATATATTTTTGTCTTGGTGGCTTTTTTTTTTTTTTTTACAACAAACACCCTGATGCTCTGACTGCTGAGGTAGGGATTCTGGTCTTTGGCCAAAGGAACATGTGCAGGCTCCTGTCTCTAGACTACTTCTTCCTGATGAAACTTTGGGAAGGGGACGTGACAGCTGAAGAGCAGGTCAGAACGCTTCAAACACAGAAGGTGAGAGAATAGGAAGACCAGAGTGAAATGGTAGAGCCATTTGGCATTCTCTAACAAGCCAGGTGCATCGAAATTTTTCTTTCTGAACATGGCAGCTCTCTGCAGTCAGATAAGACATTTTTCTAGGGTTGAACAATGAATTCGTGGTAAAAATGGCTCCTTCTAGCAAGCCTCGCCTCCTTAGACCCTAAGGCAGGTCAGGAGGCATTAACCTAGTATCTGCTGATACTCAGATACTGTTTTCAAGAGTCCAGAAAGTTCTCCAGTCTCTGGTTCCCAGCTCTTCCCAGTGCCCTTTCTTCAAATTCCATTGCCCGGGAGTGAAGGGGGTTGATGGAAGGTAGTTGTGCTATTCCCACTGTCTATGGAGTGTGAACTCAGGCGAAGCAGCAGTGAGTCTTTAAAATATGATGCTGCTTCTAGAAGATGTTAGAATTCAGCTGTGTCTTTCACTGACCTGATCTCCAGACTTCTCTGGTTTTTAAAAAACACCACGAATGTTGTTTTCAGTAAAGACTGATTGGTTTTTTGGCCTTTTCTAGATGAGTTAATCTAAAATATTTGGTTTATCTCTAATAAGAGTTAATGGACTCAAAGTTACTCCTAGGTAGATAAAAGGCTACAGGGCTTCCCAGAACCTTTTATTCTTGGCAAATAACATCTTGAATTTGAATTCATTAATTAGAGTTTTCATATTTGCTAAGTATGGTTAATTCCCATCCTGTGAAGCATGTAGCCATATCTACAAGACAGATGTTCATCAGGATCAGGGCATGAAGTGTAGATAGCTCTAAACAGATTAATTGTGGTGTCTATTTTTGTGATTCAGACACAGGATAAGTGGCTAAGGTGCCTTTTAAACAAAGCAGACCCTACCTGTTACAGGCTGTGGCTGGCATATGCTGCCCTCTACCCTGAATTTTCCAGCTCAGGGGCAGGGTTTCCTCTCCCCTGGAGGTTCTTTACTATATAATCCAGACATTTTTGTTTCCTCCTCTCTCTTTCTCTCCGCATACACAGCTTTTCTCCCGCTGTCCCCTCCCATTTTTCTGTCTCCTTCTACATAGCAACTTCCTGTGAGGTTGGTGTACCTGCCTCAGAGCTGCCCATTAAAACTACATTTATATACTCCAATTTGACTTTAATTGGCTTATTTCATGGGTGAAAGAATACTTATCATATATAAGTTTGTTGTACGTTAACATTTTAAATATCAGTACCACCACAGAAGTCAAATTGTTTGGAGCAGTTAATCCCTCCTTTTTATAGGGAGTGTTAATATTTGAGGCTCTAGGAATTTGCATGGAGAGGTCTATCGCCATCTAAAATCTGGATGTTATACATAGTCTATATTGAATGATAATCGTTTTGTGAAAGTAACAAAATCATGAATACTTTTAAACATGAAGACTTGGTGTAAATACAGTAGACAATTGAGGTAAGCAAGCAGTCATAGAAAAATCCTGACTAGTGAAATCATACTTGTTGGGCTACCCCAGATCTTTGGCCCAAGAAAGAGTTACCTAAGACACCAAGATATATGATCCACGTGGGATCCAGCCCCTTCAGAAAAATGAAAACTAAAAGATGTATTTTTCTCAGAGGTCTGCTGAAGCCTCATCTCAACAGAACAGCTTGACCACAGCTTCCAGAGCCCTCTGACATCCATAAAGTTTTGCTTACTGCAATCCTCATTGCCTGAGACAGCCCTCTTTTTCCTTAATGCTTTCCTGCCATACTCCCACATTACTGAAAACACCCAATAAAATCTCCAAACTCCCTTTTAGTAGTGATACATTTGTTTTTCTTGGGGACAGTCAACAGTCAAACAGTCATCCTGAATAAAGCTTTGCCTTTCCACCTCAGCCCAGCTCTTGTGGTCTTGTTTTCTTGTTAAATCACACGGTGATATCATCCCCAGTTATAGTTTTCTAAAACCAAGGTCATTGTTATTTCAATAATTAAGAAAGTGAAACCAGGAAAATTTTCAGATATTTTTTAAGAGACCCAAATATAAGCAGGCTTAAGAAACCTATTATAAAAGAGCCGCTGAGAAGAAATGTGTAAGAGGGGTTTTGAGTTTAATGTCTTGCGGTGTTGAGTTGTCATTGTGGCTGAAGATGAATCACATCTAATTCTTCTGAAGAACATCTACCCAGATGTGTCCTCAAAAGGATTTGTTGCAAATTCTAGGTAAAAAAATGTGAATCTATCAATGTATTTCTTGAAGTTTCTTAACACAGGAAGTGGTTGAAAGCAACTGATATGGTCCTTTTCACTGAAGGTAAAGTAAGACCTTGATTCCCCGTCTTTTCCAGCAGGATTGAAGAGACTATTTTATCAACCACTACACGGCAAAAAACTAAATTTCATGTATGTGTGTGTGTATAATAAAAGAAAATCCTGAATATGTCTGCATCCTGTAAGGTGGTGAAAACCAAATTCAATGTTTTAAGACAAATATGAAAAGAGGGCACAAAGCTGGGAGGGTGGGGAAAGGTGGTGGACCTGGGAGACATTTGGGGATGGAGTGAGTATGAGCAAAACACATTGCAGGAGACTCTCAAAGAACTACTGAAAAACATTCTTAAAGGAACTTTATTTTTATAAGTGGATACTAGACCCATAAGATAGGATAAACATAATGAAATCTGTACACCTAAAGAAGATGAACAAGAAAGAGGACCCTGGGTAAGATGATCAACCCTCACTTAGAAAGACAAATGGGATGGACATTGGATATAGGAGAAAACAAGAAACAGGACAGGATCCTTCTACAGAGGGCCTCTGAAAGTCTCTACCTATCAGTGTATCAAAGCAGATACTGAGACTCATAACTAAACCTTTGGCAGAGTACAGGGAATCATATGAAAACGGGGGAGTTATTATGACCTGGAGAGGATAGGAGCTCCACAAGGACCAAATATATCAGGGCACAGGGATCTTTTCTGAAGCTGTATCTCCAACCAAGGACCATGTATGGATATAACCTAGAACCCCTGCTTGGATGTAGCCCATGATAGCTCAGTATCCAAGTGGATACCCTAGTAAGGGGAACAGGGACTATTTCTGACATGAACTCAGTGGCTGGCTCTTTGACCCCCCACCCCCACCAGAGAGAGGAACAGCCTTGCTAGGCCACAGAGGAGGACTTTGCAGCCAGTCCTGATGAAACCTGATAAGCTGGGGTCAGATTGAAGGGGAGGAGGACCTCCCCTATCAGTGGACTTCGAAGGGGTAGGGAGAAGATGAGGGAGGGAGGGTGGGGTTGGGGGGGAATGAGAGAGGGGGATACAGCTGGGATACAAAGTTAATAAACTGTAACTAATATTAAAAATAATAATTTAATAAAAAAAAGGAGAGACCACCTTTCTTAGAAATTTTGCTAGTTCTAAAAGCTAAGAGAGTTGGGACTAAAGAGATGAAATAAAAGATAAAGTAGTTGCTGCTCAAGTGTGAGAACCAGAGTTCAAATCCCCAGGACCCATCTAAGGCTGGGCAGGAAAGGCAGCTGTGCTGGTTTGCTTTCTATTGCTTTTATAAAGATTTTAACGAAAAGCAATTTAGAGAAGAAATAATTTATTTGCCTTATACATTCTGGTCACACAGGCTATTACTGGGGGACACTGTTCTGGTTACTCTTATTTCTGTGAAAAGAAAAGCATTTAACTGGGTTCTTGCTTACAATTTCAGAGGGTTGGTCCATTATTATCATGGCGGGAAGCAGACAAACATGGCGTTGGAGCAACACCTGAGAGCTTTACATCTTGCTCTTCAAACAGCAGCCAGAGAGAGCAAAACTGTGCCTGACATGGGCATTTGAAATCCCAAAGCCCACTCTAGCAACAACCTCCTCCAGCAAGACCACAGCTACTAATCCTTCCAAACCATATATGAGCCTGTGAGAGGGGGGCATTCTCATCAAGCCACCACGGAAGCCAGGCAAGAACTCAGTGGGTCAAAAACCGGAGGCAGAAACTAAAGCAGAGACCGTTGGTGTAATGCTTCTTACTGGCTTGCTCATCATGGATTTTTTAGCCTGCTTTTTTATACAGCATGATCACCAGCACAGGGATGGGGATCAGACCATGGCAAATTGGACCCGCCAACATCAGTCATTCATCAAGAAAATGCTCCGAAACTGAAACTGAAGTTCCTTCTCAGATGACCCTTGCTTGGATCAAGTTGACAAAAACAAAGCAAGCAAGCAATCAAACAAACAAACCCCAACACTTAACCAGCCCTGTGTCCCCTTCAGCCCTCTGAAGGTAGACATAGGGAGTCCTCTAGAAGCAAGCTGGCTAGCTACACTAGCTGAACTGGCAATCTCTGAGCCCAAATCAAAGACTCTGTCTCAATATATAAGATGGAGGGTGATTAAAGATGATACCTGGCATCAATTTCTGGCCTTCACATGCAAACGCATACAAAAAAATACAAACATACACACACACAGACTTCATGTGAGCCTGCTTTACAAAGT
The DNA here is from genome assembly GCA_028658305.1 of Pachyuromys duprasi. Classification (NCBI taxonomy): domain Eukaryota; kingdom Metazoa; phylum Chordata; class Mammalia; order Rodentia; family Muridae; genus Pachyuromys; species Pachyuromys duprasi. Next base: position 112,739,266 of record CM053752.1, on the reverse strand, counting down.
ATAACTCCTTATAAATACAAAAAATAACTTGGCTATTTTATTCCACTAAAATCATTGTATTTAATAGAGCAAGTGAGATTTACAGTTTTATTTCAAAGGGCTCACTCCTTGTAAAGACCAGCAGTAGTGCTTTGGATGAAAACATGGTAAGAAGTTCTGAATCTGATCCAGCTGTCACGGAGAGGGAAAACAGCCCAGAGAGGGCTCAGCTTTCTTTTAAGTCTTCCACTTTATAGGGGTTGTCTATGGTTGCTTCTTGTCAGAATCTGAGAGATCTTGTGATAGTGTCACAGAACAATGTGTCTGAAAACCCAGAAGTGTGAGCACAGATGATCTTCATTTATACTTCTTAGCTTACACATTCCCAGGAAGTCTTTAGCTAGAGGACTCTGTGATGGTATCATGATTTAACTATATGACCATGGCAAAGGTGACTAATATATCACCACTATTTTCTCCACACCCTACATCATCATTTAGATGATTGCATAATGGAGAGCATCTATTCACCTTGAGTGAAAAGGCCAGTAACAGATTCTTTCTTCCTATTCTAGGCTCAGGCTTTACTATGCATTACCTTTTAACCTGCTTTCTATTTCTGGACAGTGTGTGTGTGTGTGTGTTTGCTTCTTTGCTGCTGTGATAAATCACTTGCCAAAAACAACTTGACAAGAAAAGGTTTATTTCATTATAAACTTCCAGATACCACTGAAGGAAGTCAGCGCAAGAACTCAAGACAGGCACTGGAAGCAGAGGCCAGAGAGGAATACTGATTTCTCTACATGGGTTGCTCAGCCTGCTTTCTTATACACTCTGGGACTACCCACCCAAGTGTAGCAGCAACCACAGTGGTCTGGGCCCTCCCACATCAATCACTAATCAAGAAAATACTCCTCAGACTTTCCGACAAGCCAGGATAATGGAGTTACTTTCTTAAGTGAAATGTCTTCTTCCAAGTTGAGTCTATCTTTTCTTAAATTAAATTTTAATTTTTTATATTAATTACAGTTTATTCACCTTGAATCCCAGCTATAGCCTCCTCCTCCCCTTCCATCTGACCCTAGTTTATCAGGTCTCATCTGGACTGTCTGCATTGTCTTCCTCTGTGGTCTAACAAGGCTGTTCCTCCCTCGGTGGTGGTGGTGGTGGGAGGTCAAAGAGGCCACTGAGTTCATGTCAGAGACAGTCCCTGTTCCCCTTACTAGGGAAGCCCACTTGGATACTGACCTGCCATGGGCTACGTTTGAGTAGGGGTTCTAGGTTATATCCATGTCCTTGGTTGGAGAATCAGTCTCAGAAAAGATCCCCGTGTCCAGATATAGTCTATCTTGTTTCAGGTTGACACAAACTAACCAGCAAAACATGAACAAAGCTGTCTTTTCTTAAAGGATTGGACATGATAACAATGTTCATGCATGAAGGAAGGGCTTTGAGAGCTAGAATGGTGGAAGCAAAGGCAGAATTCTCTGCTTAGGAAGCAACATCCATTATAAGACTTGACATTAATGCACTGTACTCATCTGAAAGTCAGTGATGTAGGTTTTCCCCAGCTCTTGGGTCAGAAAGAGTGGACAGCTTCCTGTGGAGCAGACAGCAATGAACCAACCAGGGAAGGCTGCAGACTCGAATGTTGAGCTTGTGCCATTCTTGTTGTGATAGAAGAGAGAGGGTTTTACGGGTTCCTTTTGGCGGTACAGTTCCATTATGTCCCCTTTCTGGTGGGTGAGAAGGAGAACCCAATAAGAAACATCATCACAGGAACTGTGTTCTTGTCGCTAACATCAGCCTCCACTTTTAAAGCAGGCCTGGAGACTTACATTTCATACTCAAATATTAAGAGTCATATACCCCAAATGCATGTTAAGAGTATAATAGAAACATTAGGACACAAATTTCAATTTTGTTTGTCTGTAGTTTGGTATTTTCAGTGTTTTGAGGCAAATTCTCTCTGGGTACCCTTAATTCTCAGATCAGAGGTAGGTGCCACCATATCCACACGTTTCAGCCCCACTCCCCTTCTTGGTTTTTCAAGACAAGGTGTCTCTTTGCAGCCTTAGCTGTCCTAGAACTCACTCTGTAGACCAGGCAGGCCTTGAACTGTCTGCCTCTGCCTCCCAAGTTTTGGGATTAAAGGTGTGGGCTGCCCCCCCCCCCCCCCGGGCTCAGTCAATCTTAATGTGAAATATCTTTCTTCCTTTCTTTTCTTTTCTTTTCTTTTCTTTTCTTTTCTTTTCTTTTCTTTTCTTTTTTTCTTTCTTTCTTTCTTTCTTTCTTTCTTTCTTTCTTTCTTTCTGTCTTCCTTTCATTTTTCTTTCTTTCTTTCTTTGGGCAGAGTTTCTCTGTGTAGCCTTGGCTGTCCTGGACTCACATTGTAGACCAGGTTGGCCTTGAATTCACAGAGATCCACCTGCCTCACAGGGGATTACAGGTGTGTACCATGACACCCAGCTTAATGTGAAATTCTGAAAGAATAAATGAACAAAAGTTTTGGAGATTATATAGCATTGGTTTAGCTACTTAGTTCCTGTTTCCTACAAATAAAGACGTTTGAAGAATGTTTTCATTATAGTTAGCATAAAATTTGAGTGAAATACAAATGTTTCTGCAAAATGTTTCTTAGCACTGTGGACATATTTGTCGTTGACTATCTTTTTTGTGTGTTGTAGGTTGATTAGCAGTGTCTCTGCCCTCTCCTCACTACACAACTGACACACTCTTGCCTCCAATTGTAACCACCTGTCCTAGTTTTGGTTTCATTGCTGTGAAGAGACACCATGACCATAGCAACTCTTATAAAAGAAAACTTGAATTGGGGCTGGCTTATAGTTTTAGAAATTTAGCTCATTATTGTCATGGTGGGAAAACATGGCAGCCTGCAGGCAGACATACTGTTGGAGAAGGACCTGAGAGTTCTACATATGATCCACACGCAGCAGGAGGAAAGCCGAGATAAATTTCCTCCAACAAGGCCATGTCAATCCCAACAAGTCCACAACTCCAGTGCTACTTCTTGTGAGTCTATGGGGGCCATTTTCATAAAACCACCACACTACTCAGTGTATCTTGACATTGACAACTGGTCAAAAAACAAAATAATTCCTAGTTGAAAATCATTTTTTTATGTTTAGTCATAAACCTGAGTGTCTGTCTGTGACTGCATATTGAAAGGATCATGAGGTCTAGTGTAATTGCTTTACTATAATGCATATTTTTATAATGGAAAGTCATAGTTATTAAGATGCCCACTGTAGATATTTATCTTTTTTCACAAGAAGTTATCAATAAAATTTTGTCTAGAAGATACTATGATAAACTCATTCGCTTTGTGACAGTTTAAGTGCCTTGCTGTTGTGTTTTACACTGACCAGCCAGCCTAGCCTGATTGGTGAGCTCCAGATTTAGTGAGATGTACTATCTTAAAAATAATTGGGGAGAGATGAAGGAAGAAACCCAGTGTTAGTCTCTCAACAACACACACATGCACACACATGCACATAGACCCAGGCTCATACCCATGAACACACAGACACTCAGCAGTAACTCAGTAGTAAAAATTTTTGACAAAACTTACTTTTCTTAAATAAAAGAAAAAGTTATTTTGAAAAGCTAGTTTCAAAATACCCCTACTTTTTTTTCTTATTCTTTAGTGATGCATGCACTCTTGAGGGAACAATAGATCAGTATAAGTATTATCTGTGAATTGCCTTTCAAAAGATTTGATTATCAGCATTTCTGTCAAGTGGGTGCTGCATTGAGTTCCTCTCTCCTGGCCAGGAGAGAGCAGATTCCTCCCTTCTGAACTCACCTTCAGTTGCAGCACAGGCTGTCCTTCATCCTTTGTGCAGAATAGGCAGCATTGAGGTTCATTCACTCCCAGATACATGGGATCCCCCCTGTCCTTCTCAAGAGTCTCCAGATATTGGCACGGGAGTAAGGTAACAGTGACTGGGAATGAAAGGTAGAAAGTGAAGTTCAGTTTGTGCTTCAAAAGCATCAGCTCTAAACTAGAGAAAAAGAAATAGAGGCTTGAATCTTCTCACCAATCTTCATGTCACTGCCATGCACTACCTGGCTCAGACATGTATCTCATTTGTGCATCTTTTTCCATTAGAGACATCATCTTCTCATAGATTGAAAACATAATCTCTTTTTTATTTGACTCTTTGAACCTTCACAGAAAAACTTTTCCACCACTTCTTCAACCTAACCCTCTACTACTCCTGGAGTCTCTTCTCTTTTCCTTAACCCATCCTATGGCTGTCCAAGTCTATGCCTGCCCTCTATTCTATACTATCCATGCAATGCTCATCTCTGGATAAGGCTAGAAATGAATGGATGAGGACAAACCCACAGAATTAGCCAGAGGGACTGCCACAAGGAGCCCAGGCTACTTACCTGGAATGGTTTGTTTTTTCCTTGGGACTGCAGTGAGGACATTGTTATGAAGTACCCACACACGACTACTAAGATCCTGAATGTATGTTCGCCAAGGTGCTGCTGCTCTTAGTTCTGTAAAGAAAGAAAATGTGGATTCGTAAGTACAAAGGCACAGAACATCTCCCCTTTTCAATCTTTTGTTCTTCCATGAAGTTGGTCTTTACCTTTATCCTTACTCATTGTGGTGATGTTGTTTATGAACTGCCAACCTAGCAGACTGACCCTAAGGAGGAACAGAGTTAGTCCTAAGTCCCAGTTTGACCCCAAGTCAGAGGAGCTGGTGATTAGCTAACAGTGACCCAGTCAGACTCTCTAATCCAAGTCTCACCAAGCTCCTCTTATATCCTAAGACTCAGCTTATTGCCCCAGAGAAGCAGAAACTCTAACTCCCATACAAGTACAAAGGGACAGAGAATACTAAGGCTGGAGCCAAGCAGCAAGAGCTTCTGCTTAGTGAGTGAAAGCCACAGGCTGCATATCCAACCTGATTGCAGAAGAGCTGTGTCCGCGCTGTACAGAGCTACAGCTACTGCTCTGCTCAGCTTCTCTGACAAGCTCTACCAGGGTCCAGGCCTTTTATCCACAGCATAAAGGAAGTCCTTCCTCTCAGTGTGTCTGGGACTGCCTGGCACCCTAGATAATTGTTGGTGCTTTGTCTTAGAGGTTTGCTGAGCATTTATTGGAATAAATGTCAATTACAGCATGATTGTGTTTTATCAGAGAGCCTTGAAAAGGAAGGGCATGCTAAGCATGTAAGAGTAGTAAGCAGGAAATACAATTAGAAATTCTGACCTGACTGAGGATAGAACCATCATGGGATTTCCCCAGGGTGGATGACTGGACTAGGTGATGTAAAATGAAGTGCTACAATTTTGCTTCTACTAGGAGGGGCTTGTAGCAAGTACAAGGGTGGATAAGGAAAAGATGTGTTCTAAGTCTTATGTAATGTTTAAGCTCATACAAGTCACCTTAGGCTAACTCCAGTGGATGTCCACCTTCTCCCAGACAACATGCATGTTCTTTCTGCGCCAACAACCTTCGCCCAAAACAAAGCCAACTTTGGACTACCTGCCCACATCTTAGCTTTTTTCTGACCTTGAGTTAGGTACAGGACACATCCAAACAGCAATTTCCAAGACAAGCAGATCCTCTATTAGGCAAGACAGAGACACAAGGTGGCTGACTCGGAATCAGGCAGAAACAGCAGCAAAATACTCTGCAAGAAAGATTTTTAAAAGAAAAAAAGGGGAGGTCCACGTTAGGATGAGTTAGACTGAGTTGGTAGGTTCTGGTTGGACTTGTTGTCAGTGTAGTCAAGTAGGCAGTTTGATAGCTGGACCTTGGTGGTTGCCCTCAGGAATGAGTCAGGGATAAGGAAGTGGCCAAATCAGAGAATCCAATGGTTTAGCAAGCAGGAGGGAAGTAGAGAGGGAAGGGCTTTCTGGTGCCATGTTTGCCATGCTTGGGCTGTTAGAGACCTTTAAAACCTAGCTGTCAGGTAGTCTATCAGTTGTTAAAGTGCCTTTCATTAGATCCAAAAGGAAACTGATATAATGATTTCGATGCTTTTCCCTATATCTGAGTTCACAGTCTACCTCTGACAGATCCCAGACCTTCATATCTCATTGGCTTCCATCTCAAGGACAAATGAGTTAAAGTACTAATGGATAAGGTCCCAGCCTCCCTGTTCCTGGTGGGACAATGCTCAGGCTTCTCAGAGGGACCCTAGTAGCCAGCCAGTTACCTGTAAAAGTAACTAGTATGTACTAAATTCCCTGGAGTCATCTACTAGACAAGTTCCCTGCTATACCGACAACCCCAATAAGACAGTAGTTCAATGTTCAAAAGGAAGATGCTTGAACTCAAATCATATGTATTCAAAGTAAACCTTTAAACATTGCTAATTATGCACACACTTGATTCTAATGTGTAGACTATGGGTGATGTATTGGCATCATCTGGAAGCTGGTCAGAAACACAAAAACTGGGGCTCTACTCCAACCTACAGAATCAATACCTGAAAGCATGGTGGTTCACGCTTTTAATCCCAGCCCTCTGGAGGCAGAGGCAGGTGGATCTCTTTGAGTTTGAGCTCAGCCTGGTCTACGTGGTGATTTCCAGGATAGGCAGATTTGTAGAGACACCCCTGTCTCAAAACATTTTTGCTATGCCTTCTGTGTTTATAGCATACACCCGTGTTCAACAACACAATCAAATCAACACAAAAAGAAAGAGGTCAGGTTCCTGGGTATGCTTGGGGCTGGGAAGGAACAGGTTCAGAGCCCTGAAGCCATTTTTTTCCTCCAACCTCTGAAAACTGTACAATGGACTTTATTAGCACCAAACAGAAGGAGAGAGAGAAAGATAAAAAAAAATAAGCTATATTTGAAGAGCATGGAGACAAGTACAAAGATTTTGGATTATATAAAAGAAATAAACTTATACCTTCATTAGGATAATATTTCATAGATTAAAGACACAAGTCAGTAGGCAAAACTAACAAATAAAAAAATGCATTTCCTTCACATAAATAAAAGACTGACAATAAAGGGAGCTGGAAGACAGTAGAATAATATCCCGAAATGCTCAGTTCACTTGGATTTTCAGGTAGGATGGCTGGCTATAGGCTGACTCTGTATGAAGTATGAAGGAGCCAGAATAATAAATAATAGACATTATATCAAAGACAGAGTAGAAGAAGAGCCTTGGGGATCTAAGAAAGTAATAAAAGGATTAGTGAAAAGCAAACACACAGAAAGCACGGAAAAGTAACCTGAGTAGAGCCTCAGTGATATAGTTGCCTGGCTGGGGAAGGGCAAATAGAAGCAGTTTCCAAAAGATAGAGAGTCCTATACTTGTTACAAACCACAACCCTCACAGGATTGAAGTGGGTTTGCAGGTTTTAGTAAGAGATGAGACAGCACTAGAGAGAAATCCTACTATGTCAAACAACATTATTTAGAGGGCATTAGCATGCTGAGAATCTGCTGGTAAAAACTGAACTACTCTAGGGGACTGATTAGGGAACATCTTGAGGTCAGACACAGCCACTGAGTGAGGAAAGGCATGTGGAGGCAGCTATGGAAAGTAGGAGGACCAAATACTGGAAAGACAAATGGTACAAGTATCAAAAGACCCGGGTCAGGCTGGAAGTGCACAACCTACCTTGGATGGCTAGAAACTGACCTCATCAATTGAAAATAACTTTTAGAGATTTGAAGTTTTTCTCAATAGGTCTTTCACTTGCTTGGTTAGAGTCACCCCAAGGTATTTTATGTTATTCATGGCTATTGTGAAGGGTGTTGTTTCCCTAATTTCCTTCTTGGCCCTTTTGTCTTTGGTGTACAGGATGGCTTCTGATATTTTTGAGTTGATTTTGTATCCAGCCATTTTGCTGAAGGTGTTTATCAGTTGAAGGAGTTCTCTGGTTGAATTTTTGGGGTCGTTCATGTATATTATCATATTGTCTGTGAATAGTGAAACTTTGATCTCTTCCTTTCCGATTTGTGTCC
>CM053752.1:112718231-112731217 GCA_028658305.1 Pachyuromys duprasi | reverse complement strand
CATTTGCTGGTGGGAATGCAAACTTGTACAACCACTCTGGAAATCAATTTGGTGCTTTCTTAGACAATTAGGAATAGTGATTCCTCAAGACCCAGCTATACCACTCTTAAGCATATATCCAAAAGATGCTCAAGTACACAACAAGGAAATTTTCTCAACCAGGTTTGTAGCAATGACTTTTAGAGTTTGGTAGCTTTGAGCCCAAGGCCAGTATGTAGATCTAATTTGGGAGCAACCTTTGTTTACTGCTGTAGAGTGAGAACGCTGAAGTTCCAAGGTTGGACAACTGTCTTAGGGTTTCTATTGTTATGAAAGACACCGTGACTACAACAACTCTTAGAAAGAAATAATTTAATTGGATCTGGCTTACAGTTTACAGGCTTACAGTTGAGAGTTTCATTATGGTGGAAAGCATGACAGGGTGCATGCAGACCTGGTTTAGAGAAGGAGTGGAGAGTTCTACATCCAGATGGGCAGAAAGCAGAGGCAAGAGAAAAGAGAATGGGACACTGGGCCTGGCTTGAGCATTTGAGACCTCAAAGTCTGCCCCTATGACACACTTCCTCCAACATGGCCACACCTACTCCAACAAAGCAATACCTCCTGATAGCACCACTCGCTATGAGTCTATGGGGTTCAGTTTTAGTCAAACTACCACAACAGGACATCCACAGCTGTGTTCCTCCAACAGAGTGATTAATACTCAGCATGTCTTGATTGTATGAAGACAGATTTTTTTTTACCCATACCAATTTCTGTGCTGTTTGCTTCTCACAGTCCTAATGCACTTGGGAGACATCCCGGCTAAGATATTAGCCTAGACCCTAAAATCTGTATAGTGTTGGGAGGGGGAGATAATATTCAAGACCATGCAGTGCAAAGGTAAGCACTGTCATCAGAGGCCCATGGTCCATGGAGAAAGAAAGCTACCACTGTAATGACAGCGCTGGTGGGCATCAGACACCTGCCCAGTACAGACTTCACAACAGCATTGAAAACATATGCATCCATCGGTTCAACTGACCTCGGATACAGCAGCAGCTTCCAATGTGTGATAGCCTAGAAAGAAGCTAATCTGACAACCCCCCTTCCTTCTTTTACTTTTTGTAATTCTTCTCTCACCCCAACCCTCATGTCTAGCAGGATTTTGACTTTGCGGTGTTTCTGTTTTCTGGTTTGTTATTCTCTTGAAGACACTCATCAAATTTTGTTTATGCATTTCTTCCTATCAGGGCTGAATATTTTTCTTTTCCTTAATTTCTTTAAAAATGTTTTTAAGTCCTGATGTTTTTCATTTTTGCCCCAATATATATATTTACTAGTTATGTTTTCTTATTAAGGGAGTGGTAGATTAATTTTAATATTCAGGTTTTTGTCTTTGAATAATTTGTGTTTTTAAACTTTTTTAACCATTGGCAAATTTAAAAATTTTCACTTCAAATTTTCTTTTTTCCAGCCTTTTCCTCCTTTATTTTGCCCTGTATAACATTCTTCTTTCTCCATTCATTTATTTAGTCTAGCTTCTCTAGTTCTCCACCTGTCCCCTTCCTTTATTTCATTGATTTACTATTCCATTGTTATCTTAAATGATTCTTAATTTTATAGCACATTTCCAGTAATTTTTCCTGTCTCATGTTTTTGTGGTCACTGATGATGTATTACAGTGTACTAGTGGGCTATAGTATGTTTTCAGTATGTTTCTATATCCTGTATGGTGTGATGTTTCTTTTATAGGTGTTTGCTCTTTCTTTACGGAATGGTGATGGTATTGAGATTTGAAGTATAAGTTGCTCAATCGGAAGATGACCTCCACATACAAAGAAATAGGCAAACCAACAGATGCATAAATTGCAACACAGAATTGCAAGAAGTCTGAAAAAGCAAAGCATATGACTTCCCTAAAAGATTATAGCTATTGAAAACAAAATAGGTAAAATTCCAGATGACGACTTCAAATTTTTTTTCACTTTAAAAATTTATTTATATTTTTATAAATTACAGTTTATTCACTTTTTATACCAGCTGTAGCCTCCTCCCTAATCCCCTTCCAATCCCACCCTCCCTCCCTCATCTCTTCCCATGCCCTTCCCTGAGTCCACTGATAGGGGAAGTCCTCCTCCCCTTCCATCTGACCCTAGCTTATCAGGTCTCATCAGGACTGGCTGCATTGTTTTCCTCTGTGGCCTAGTAAGGTTGCTCCCCCCTCAGGGGAACGTGATCAAAGAGCCAGCCAATGAGTTCATGTCAGAGACAGTTCCTGTTTCCATTACTAGGAAGTCCACTTGGAGACTGAGCTGCCATTGGCTACATCTGTGCCAGGATTCTAGGGGTTCTAGGTTATCTCCATGTATGGTCCTTGGTTGGAGTATCAGTCTCCGAAAAGATCCTGTCCCTCCAGGTCTTCCTATCTCCCCCTTCTTTCATAAGATCCCTGCACTCTGCCCAAAGTTTGGCTATGAGTCTCAGCATCTCCTTTGATACTTTGATGGGTAAAGTTTTTCAACAGGCCTCTGTGGTGGACTCCTGTTCTGTTGCCTGTTTTCTCTCTCTTCAGATGTCCATCCCATTTGCCTTTCTGCATGAGGATTGATGATCTTACCCAGGATACTCCTTCTTGCTTTAGCTTCTTTAGGTGTACAGATTTTAGTATGTTTACCCTATATTATATGTCTAATATCCACTTATAAGTGATTATATACCATATGTCTTTTTGCTTCTGGGATCCCTCACTCAGGATGATCTTTTCTAGTTCCCACCATTTGCCTGCAAATTTCATGATTTCCTTGTTTTTAATTGCTGAGTAGTATTCCACTGTGTAAATGTATCACCGTTTCTGTATCCATTCCTCAGTTGAGAGACATCTGGGTTATTTCCAGATTCTGGTTATAACAAATAAAGCTGCTATGAACATGGTTGAGCAAATGTCCTTGTTGTGTACTTGAGCATGTTTTGGATATATGCCTAGTAGGGCTATAGCTGATCTTGAAAACACTAATCTTAATTGTCTGAGAAAGCACGAGATTGATTTCCAAAGTGGTTGTACAAGTTTACATTCCCAGTAGCAATGGAGGAGGGTTCCCCTTTCTCCACATCCTCTCCAGCATGTACATTCTCACTTGAGTTTTTGATCTTGGCCATTCTGATGAGTGTAAGGTGAAATCTCATTGTCGTTTTGATTTGTTTTTCCTTAATGATGAGGCATCTCCCTGATGACTAAGGATGTTGAACATTTCTTTAAGTGTTTCTCTGCCATTTGATATTCCTCTATTGAGAATTCTCTGTTTAGCTCTGTACCCCATTTTTAATTGGGTTACTGTTTAACTTCTTGAGTTATTTGAGCCTTTGTCCAATATAGGATTGGTGAAGACCTTTCCCAGTCTGTAGGCTGTTGTTTTGTTCTGACGACAGTGTCTTTTGCTTTACAGAAGCTTTTCAAAAATTTACTGGTAAAATGATCAAGGACTTGAGAATGCATATAAACAATCAGGTGAATTCAACCCATGACTTTTTATAAAGCCTGAAAATTAAAATTTAAAAATTCAACGATGTTGTGTATAAAAAAGTTGGAAGAAAAGTTCACCAAGATAATTGACATTATTAAAATTAATGAAACAGAGATTAAAAGAACAATGCAGAATATCAACCAAAAAGATAGTTCTTTGAAAAGTTAGTAAGATTTACAAACTCCTAGCTAATCTGACAAACAGAAAGAGGGGTAACACTCAGATTAATGAAATTAGATATCAGAAGTGTGTCATGAGAAAATGATATCTGTATTAAAGATATTATATACAACAAATATTTATATATAATGTTTACAATAAATGATAGAAAAGGGGATGTAATTATAGCTAGCTTCAAAGAAATACAGAATATCTTTATAAATTACTATGACATTTTATATGCTAGAAACCTGGATATTCAGAAAAAACAGAATTTCTATGTGCATATCATCTACCAAAACTATTCCCTGAAAACATGAACAACTTAAACAGACTCATTGCAAGCAATGATGTTGAAGTTGTCATTAGAAAAATCCTCTTTTTGAAATAAGTTCCAGGACCAGACAAGATTCAAGGGGAAAAAAATAACAATGTTGAAAATGAAAAAAACTCAATGAACATAGTCAAAGGACATAGTAGATTGCATTACCAATACATCCATCTAATCATGGAAAATTATCAGGGATGAAGGAGAGTTTTGAAATGCTGTGTCCTAACAACAATAGAGAAAAACTAACAAACAAGCATTACCACAGTATCCAAGACCTCTGGAATATGATCAAAAGACCATATTTAATATCCACAGGGTAGAAGGAGCTGACATAAACAGTAAAGTCATGAAGATATTGTTGAATAAAATCACAATAAAAGTTCAGAACTAGAGATCTAAGCAGAAATTCAAATGTAAGAGGCAATTATAAGTCCAAATAGACAGGACCAGGGAACAACCTTCTCATAACATAATATGTTAACACCTCAAAAATACAGAAAAAAGCAACAATATTAGAAGCTGCAAGGGGAAAATGTCAATTCACCTATAAAAGACAGAATCATAAGAATAACACTGTATTTCATATTAGCAACCTTCAAAGAAATAAAAAACCTTGGAATGATCCCCCTTCTATTGAAAATGTTGGAAAATGTCAATTCACCTATAAAAGACAGAATCATAAGAATAACACTGTATTTCATATTAGCAACCTTCAAAGAAATAAAAAACCTTGGAATGATCCCCCTTTTATTGAAAATGTTTTTTTCACATACAGTATATCTGGATTACAGTTTGTCCTTTCTCTACTACTCCTAGTTCCTCCTTCTATCACCTCCCATCTAGATCTACCCCCTGTCTCTCCTTAGAAAAGAACAGGCTTCCAAAACATAATAACAAAATATAACAAAATAAAATACAGTAAGATAAAACAAATATCATCACATTGAATATGGACAAGGCAAACTAAAAGAAGGAAAAGAGCCTCAAGAGAAGCCCAAGAATCAGAGACCCACTTGTGCACATACTCAGGACTCTAGCAAATCAGCTCTTACAAAATATGGAAAAATCAAAGTCATCCTTGTATCATATCAGATACACATGCATATGGAGCCTAAACATTGTACTTTGATTGCACAATGTGAGTGACCCATTGAAGAAATCAGAGAGGAAAGAGATTTATGTTTCCATAACGCAATGGAGAATGGGATGTTTTCTTTCAGGATGTAAAATATGAAAGAGAAGTCCCTTACTGATTACTCTTTCCTAAGCTCTTCTTAATTATTTCTCTCATTAAGTCTCTTGGCATCTTCTCTGCAAAATACTGTAACTCATTTGAATGAATCCTGAGAATGTGCAGCTGTAGATGAATGCATACTTTATGATCTCATCTCCATAAAAAATTGAAAGACATAAAGCAAAACACTTCATATTTTTGGGACAGTCATATATGCAGTAATTTTATAATGAAATTCAAGGAGTTGGGGAAAGAGATAGAAAAGAAGATTGACAAGTGAGGCTTTGAATGGTCTGCTTCTTCAGCTACCTTGGGTATATTTGCTATAAGTAAACCTTCACATATACTCAATACTTATTTTGAACCACAGGGACAAAAAGTAGAGTCTGAAGAGATTTCTTGAATGTTTTAGAAACAATAGAAACACCACAACAATAACAATTATTTGTTTTCCACAACCTCTTTCATTCATTAAAATCTCAAAACAACCTTGTTAAAGCTATATATAAATCAATATAAAGCATATATTATGTTTGTTTCCTCTCTATCTGTTTCTAATTGTTCCTCTACATGGGACATTATATTCTTTTCAATTTCTTTGAGAGCTCTGTTCATTTCCTCTTTTTGTTCCCGTAGTAACTGAATAAGCATAGCTTTAAATTCATTTTCCTGTGTTTCCTCAGAAGAATATAATGGCCCACATAGAGGAAAAATTAGAGACATATAGGGAGGAAACAATTAAAAAAATAAGATCCACCTTTAATCAGATGAAGGAAATGGTGCAAAGCATGCAAACAAAGTTAGAATCTATAAAGAAAACACAAACAGAGAAAAACCTGGAACTAGAGAACTTAGAGAAAAGATCAGGAACCACAAAGGTAAGCATCACCAATAGAATACAAGACATGGAAGAGAGAATCTCGGGAGTTGAAGATACACTTGCTGAAATTGATTCCTCAATCAAAGAAAAAGTAAAATCGCAAAAGTCCCAAACACAAAACATTTAAGAAATCAAGGATGCCATGAATAATAGGAATAGATGAAAAAGAAGACTCCAGGCTCCAAGGACTGGAAAATATTTTTAAGAAAATCATGGAAGAAAAATTTCCTAAATTAAAGAAAGAGATGTCCATAAACATACAAGAAGCCTACAGAACACCAAATAGACTAGACTGGAAAAGAAATACCTCTCGTCACATCATAGTCAAACTCTAAACCTACAAAACAAAGAAAAAATATTAAAGGCAGCAAGGGGAAAAGGTCAAGTAACATATGAAGGGAGACCAATCAGAATCACACCAGACTTCTCATCAGAAACTATGAAAGCCAGAAGGGCCTGGGCAGATGTCATGGAGTCTTTAAGGGAACACAGATGTCAACCCAGACTACTATACCCAGCAAAGCTTTCAATCAACATAGATGGAGAAAACAAAATATTCCATGACAAAACTAAATTTAAGCAACCTCTACACAGCAACCCAGCCCTACTAGAAGGAAAACTCCAATCCAACGACAACAACTACACCAAAGAAAATATAGGATACAGATAATCTCCCACAAAAATTAAAAGAGGAAAAAAAAGCAATGAATCATAGTAAGACCACCAACTGCACAATAAAAGGAACTAACAGTCATTGGTCACTATTATCTATCAACATCAATGGACTCAACTCTCCAATAAAAAGACACAGACTAACAGAATTGGTGAGGAAACAGGATCCAACATCCTGCTGCATTCAAGAAACATACCTATGCAACAAAGATAAATACTACCTCAGAGTAAAGGGCTGGAAAAATGTTTTTCAAGCGAATGGGTCCCAGAAAACTAACTGGGGTAGTGATCCTAGTATCTAATAAAATAGACTTTTGACCAAAACTAATCAAAAGAGATGAGGAGGGGCACTTCCTTCTCATCAAAGGAAAATTCCAACAGGAGGACATCACAATTTTGAACATCTATGCCCCATATACAAGACCACCCACATTTGTAAATGAAACATTATTAAAGCTGAAATCTCACATAGATCCCAACACCTTAATAGTGGGAGATTACAACACCCCACTCTCACCAAGGGACAGATCATCCAGTCAGAAGCAAAACAGGAAAACAAGGGCACTCACAGAGACCCTAAATCAAATGGACCTAAGAGATATCTACAGAGATTTTCACCCAAAATCAAAAGAGCATAGCTTCTTTTCAGCACCTCACAGAACCTTCTCCAAAATAGACCATACAGTTAGTCACAAAGCAAGCCTCAGCAGATACAAGAAGATTGAAATAACCCCTTGTATTCTATCTGACCATCATGGTCTAAAGATAGACCTCAAAAACAACAGAAACAGCAAAAGCCTGCACATACTTGGAAACTGAACAACTTGCTACTCAATGACAGCTTGTTTAGGGAAGAAATAAAGAAAGAAATTAAAGACTTCCTAGAATTCAATGAAAGTGAAAGCACAACATACCCAAACCTATGGGACACAATGAAGGCAGTGCTAAGAGGAAAGCTCATAGCACTAAGTGCCTTCAAGAAGAAATTTGAAACATCTCATATAAGCAACTTAATGGCCCAACTGAAAGCCCTGGAAAAAAAAAGAAGCAGATACACCAAAAAGGAGCAGATGAATCAATGAAACCAAGAGCTGGTACTTTGAGAAAATCAACAAAATAGACAAGCCCTTAGTCAAACTAACTAAAAGGCAGAATCAAATCAGCAAAATCAGAAATGAAAAGGGGGACATAACTACAGACACTGAGGAAATCCAAACAATCATTAGGTCTTACTACCCAGGCCTATATGCCACAAAATTTGAAAATCTAAAAGAAATGGACAATTTTCTTGATAGATTCCATCTACCAAAATTAAGTCAAGATTGGGTAGAAAAATAGAATAGACCTATATCCCCCAAAGAAATAGAATCAGTCATCAACAGAGCCAGCCACTTAGTTCATGACAGAAATACTCCCTGTTCCCCTTACTAGGGTACTCACTTGGATATTGAGCTACCATTTGCTACATTCAAGCAGGGGTTCTAGGTTATATCCATACATGGTCCTTGGTTGGAGGAAGAGTCTCATAAAAGACCCCTGTGCCATGATATATTTGGTCCTTGTGGAGATCCTGTCCTCTCCAGGTCATAATAACTCCCCCTTCTTTCATATGATTACCTGCACTCTGCCAAAGGTTTGGTTATGTGTCTTAATATTTGCTTTGATACACTGCTAGGTAGAGTCTTTCTAAGTTGGCTCTTGTCCTGCTACTTGTTTTCTCCTACCTCCAATATCCATCGAACTTGTCTTTCTAAGTGAGGATTGATCATCTTACCCCAGTTCCTCTTTCTTATTTATCTTCTTTAGGTGTACAGATTTCAGTATGTTTATCTTATCTTACAGGTCTATAAAAGTGAGTATATATCATGTGTGTCTTTCTGCTTTGGGGATACCTCACTCAGAATGATCTTTTCTAGATCCCACCATTTGCCTGCAAATTTCGTGATTTCCTTGTTTTTAATTGCTGATTAGTATTCTATTTTGTAAAAGTACCATAATTTCTGTATCCATTGCTCCCTTGATGGACATCTGGGTTGTTTCCAGGTTCTGGCTATTACAAATAAAGCAGCCACGAACATAGTTGAGCAAATGTCCTTCTTGTGTACTTGAGCATTTTTTGGATATATGCTTAAGAGTGGTATAGCTGGATCTTGAGGAATCACTATTCCTAATTGTCTAAGAAAGCACCAAATTGATTTCCAGAGTGGTTGTACAAGTTTACATTCCCACCAGCAATGGAGGAGGGTTCCCCTTTCTCCACATCCTCTCCAGCATGTGTTGTCACTTGAGTTTTTTATCTTAGCCATTCTGAGAGGTGTAAGGTGAAATCTCAGGGTCATTTTGATTTGCATCTCCCTAATGGCTAAGGATGTTGAGCATTTCTTTAAGTGTTTTCCTGCCATTCTCCACTCCTCTACAGAGAGTTCTCTGTTTAGCTCCATACCCCATTTTTTAATTGGATTGCTTGATTTGTTACTCTTTAACTTCTTGAGTTCTTTATATATACTGGATATTAGCCCTCTGTCATATATAGGGTTGGTGAAAATCCTTTCCCAGTTTGTAGGTTGTCATTTTGTTCTGATGACAGTGTCTTTTGCTTTACAGAAGCTTTTCAGTTTCATGAGGTCCCAATTTACTGATTGTTGCTCTTAGAGCCTGTGCTGTTCAGGAAGTAGTCTCCTGTGCCAATGAGTTCTAGGGTCTTTCCCACTTTTTTTTTCTAACCGATTTAATGTGTCTGGTATTATGTTAAGGTCTTTGATCCACTTGGACTTTAGTTTTGTGCAGGGTGATAAATATGGATCTATTTTCATTTTTCTGCATATAGATATCCAGATAGACCAGCACCATTTGTTGAAGATGCTGTCTTTTTTCCATTGAACGGATTTGGCTTCTTTCTCCAAAATCAAGTTTCCATAGGTGTGTGGGTTTATTTCTGCATCTTCTATTCAGTTTTATTGATCCACTATTCTGTTTCTATGCCAATACCATACAGTTTTTATAACTATTGCTCTGTAGTATAGCTTGAGGTCAGGGATGGAGATACCTCCAGATGATCTGTTGTTGTACAGGATCGTTTTGGAAATTCTGGGTTTTTTTGTTTCTCCACATAAAGCTGAGAATTTTTCTTTCAAGGTCTGTAAAGAATTGTGTTGGTATTTTGATGGGAATTGCATTGACTCTGTAGATTGCTTTTGGCAGAATAGCCGTTTTCACTATGTTGATCCTACCAATCCATGAGTACAGGTGATCTTTCCATCATCTGATATCTTCTTCAATTTCTTTTTTTCAGAGACTTGATGTTTTCCTCAAACAGATCTTTCACTTGCTTGGTTAGAGTCATCCCAAGGTACTTTATGTTATTAGTGGCTATTGTGAAAGGTGTTGTTTCCCGAATTTCTTTCTCAGTCCTTTCATCTTTGGTATACAGGAGGGCTTCTAATTTTTTTAGTTGATTTTGTATCCTCTTTGCTGAAGGTGTTTATCAGCTGAAGGTGTTCTCTGGTTGAATTTTGGGGGTCCCTCATGTATATTATCATATTGTCTGTGAATAGTGAAACTTTGATCTCTTCCTTTCCGATTTGTGTCCCCTTGATCTCCTTTATTTGTCTTATTGCTCTAGCTAGGACTTCAAGTACTATGTTGCATAGATATGGAGAGAGCGGGCATCCTTGTCTTGTTCCTGATTTCAGTGGGATTGATTTAAGTTTCTCTCTATTGAGTTTGATGTTGACTATAGGCTTGCCTTTACTAGTTTAGATATGTGCCTTGTATCACTGATCTCTCCAAGACTTTAAACATGAATGGATGTTGGATTTTGTCAAATGCTTTTTTGGCATCTAAGGAGATAATCATGTGGTTTATCTCCTTCATTTTGTTTATATGGTGGATTACATTGATGGATTTACATATGTTGAACCACCCTTGCATGCCTGGGATGAAGCCTACTTGGTCATGGTGGATGATATCTTTGATATGTTTTTGGATTGGGTTTGCAAGTATTTTATTGAGTATTTTTGGATCAATGTTCATAAGAGAGATAGGTCTGAAGTTCTCTTTTTTTGTTCCGTCTTTGTGTGGTTTAGATATTAAGGTGACTGTCGCTTCATGGAATGAGTTTGGTAATGTTCCTTCTGTTTCTATTTTGTGGAACAGTTTAAAGAGAATTGGAGTTAGCATTTCTTTGATGGTCTGGTAGAATTCTGCACTGAATCCATCTGGCCCAGGGCTTTTTTTGGAAGGGAGACTAATGATGACTACTTCTATTTTCTTGGGGGATATAGGAGTATTCAATTTTTCTACCCAATCTTGACTTAATTTTGGTAGATGGAATCTGTCAAGAAAATTGTCTATTTTTTTTAGATTTTCAATTTTTGTGGCATATACGCTTATGTAGTATGACCTAATGATTGTTTAGATTTCCTCAGTGTCTGTAGTTATATCTCCCTTTTTATTTCTGATTTTGCTGATTTGGATAGATTCTCTCTGCCTTTTAGTTAGTTTGGCTAAGGGTTTGTCTATCACATTGATTCTCAAAGAACCAGCTCTTGGTTTCATTGATTCTTTGAATAGTTTTGTTTGTTTCTATTTGATTGATTTCAGCCCTGAGTTTGATTATTTCCAGCCATCTGCTCCTCTTGGGTGTATTTGCTTCTTTTTTTTCTAGGGCTTTCAGTTGGGCCATTAAGTTGCTTGTATGAGGTGTTTCAAATTTCTTCTTGAAGGCACTTAATGCTATGAATGTTCCTCTGAGCACTGCTCTCATTGTGTCCCATAAATTAGGGTATGTTGTACCTTCATTTTCATTGAATTCTAGGAAGTCTTTAATTTCTTTCTCATTCCTTCCTTTACACAGCTGTCATTGAGCAGCAAGTTGTTCAGTTTCCATGTGCATGTAGGCTTTTTGCTAATTCCATTGTTTTTGAGGTCCATCTTTAGTCCATGGTAGTCAGATAGAATACAGGGGATTATTTTAATCTTCTTGTATCTGTTGAGGCTTGCTTTGTGACCAACTATACGGTCAATTTTGAAGAAGGTTCCATGAGGTGCTGAAAAGAAGCTATGCTCTTTTGAATTGGGGTGAAAAGTTCTGTAGACATCTATTAGGTCCATTTGAGTTAGGACCTCTCTCAGTGCCTTTATTTCCCTGTTTAGTTTCTATCTGTATGATCTGTCCCTTGGTGAGAGTGGAGTGTTGAAGTCTCCCACTATTAAGGTGTTGGGATCATGTGTGATTCAAGCTTTAATAATGTTTCATTTACAAATGTAGGTGGTCTTGTATTTGGGGCATAGATGTTCAAAACTGTAATGTCCTCTTAGTGGAATTTTCCTTTGATGAGAAGGAAGTGCCCCTCCTTATCTTTTTTGATTAATTTTGGTTGAAAGTCTATTTTATTAGATATTAGGATAGCTACCCCAGTTTGTTTTCTGGGACCCATTTGCTTGAAAAACATTTTTCCAGCCCTTTACTCTGAGGTAGTGTTTATCTTTGTTGCAGAGGTGTGTTTCTTGAATGCAGCAGGATGTTGGATCCTGTTTCCTCACCCATTCTGTTAGTCTGTGTCTCTTTATTGGAGAGTTGAGTCCATTGATGTTGATAGTGACCAATGACCGTTAGTTCCTTTTCTTTTTCAGTTGGTGTTCTTACTATGATTTATTACTTGTTTTCTTTTAATTTTTGTTGGGAAATTATCTGTATCCTACATTTTCTTGGGTGTAGTTGTTGTTTTTGGATTGGAGTTTTCCTTCTAGTATCTTCTATAGGGCTGGTTTGCTGTGTAGATATTGCTTAAATTTAGTTTTGTCATGGAATATTTTGTTTTCTTCATTTCTGTTGATTGAAAGCTTTGCAGGATATCATAGTCTGGATTGGCATCTGTGGTCTCTTAAGGTCTGCATGACATCTGCCCAGGCCATTCTGGTTTTCATAGTTTCTGATGAGAAGTCTGGTGTGATTCTGATAGGTTTACCTTTATATGTTACTTGGCCTTTTTCCCTTGTTGCTTTTAATACCTTTTCTTTGTTCTGTAGATTTAGTGTTTTGACTATGATGTGTCCTGAGTTGTTTCTTTCCTGGTCTAGTCTATTTGGTGTTCTGTTGGCCTCTTGTATGTTTATGGATATTTCTTTCTTTAGTTTGGGAAAATTTTCTTCTATGATTTTCCTGAAAATATTTTCTGGACCTTGGAGCCTGGAATCTTCTTTTTC
>CM053752.1:112691934-112718131 GCA_028658305.1 Pachyuromys duprasi | reverse complement strand
GGTTTTACAACATCAGGCTGTTTACAAGATTTTACAACATCAGGCTGTTTACAAGGTTTTACAATAACTAAAGACAACAACTGTGATTTAGGCTGTCCTTGGAATGTATGGTTCACCGTTGTTTACCAAGCAGGGTGTGATAAAGGCTTGGCCGAGATCAGGGGTGGGGAGGGGGAGATCGGGCCCTGGGGCTAGCCAGCTCCCAACAAATTCTTATTATTCTTAGATTTTGTCTTTTCATGGCATCCTTGATTTCTTGGATGTTTTGTGTTTGGGAACTTTCCGATTTTACTTTTTCTTTGATTGAGGAATCAATTTCCGCAAGTGTATCTTCAGCACCTGAGATTCTCTCTTCCATCTCTTGTATTCTATTGGTGATGCATAACTTTGTGGTTCCTGATCTTTTCTCTAGGTTCTCCAGCTCCAGGTTTTTCTCTGTTTGTGTTTCCTTTATTGATTCTAATTCTGTTTTCATGCTTTGCACCATTTCCTTCATCTGTTTGAATGTGGATTCCTGTCTCTCTATGATGGTCTCTATTTTTTGTTCATGTCTTCTCTATATACCACTAATTGTATCTCTACTTGTGCCTCTATTTTTTGGCTATATTTGCCTGTGTATTTTGAGAACTTTGTTCATTTCCTCTTACTTGCCTCCACTTGAGTAGCCAATTCTTTGAGGGATTTGTTTGTTTCCTTTTTAACTGTCTGGATTTGTATAGCTATTTCTCTGAGAGATTTGTTTGTTTCCTCTTTATGTGACTCAAATAATTGGATAAGCATAGTTTTAAAGTCATTTTCCTGTGTTTCCGATGAATTGGAGTATCCATTTATTTTGGGGGTTGCTGTTGACGCCATGATGTTTTGATTTATGTTAGATGTGTTCTTTTGCCGACCCCTGGCCATTGTCTTATTCATGGCCTTCACTGTTTGTTCCTGGATTCAGGAGTTCAGACTGGTACTGTCTTTCTCTGGTGTCTGGAGATTTCTTCAGGAAGATGAGAGAGATCCAGTGGTTTCAGTGTGTGAGTTGGTGTTTCAGCTGTACCTATGAGAGGAAAGTCTGAGAGCGCAGAGGGACAAATGCAGGTGAGCTTGTGTGTGTGCTTAGAAGTGTGCCTTCAGTGACAGAGTGATAGAGAATGCAGACCCCTTGAGTGTGTGGGAGGGGCTCTGCCTTGCAGGCATCTAAGGGGTTACTAGAGCCTGTGCTGTAGATGTAGCAGTTGCTGATGATAATTGAGGTGCAATTTCTTATGCAAATTCCCTGAATACCTCAGTGGCCTACCTGCTACTGGTATTCAGTTCTGTCTGAGCTCCTGGCGTTATTTGCCTCAACTCCACTGTTGGACCTGCAGTGCAAGGGCTTCAATGTCTCAAGAGCTCCTCTGTTTCCCACAGTAGTTGTGTGGGTGGGAGGGGTCTGATATCTGGCTGCTAGTTTAGAAGGACCCTGGATCTGGGGCTTGGTAGGTGCTTGAGGGTGTACTCACTCTCAAGCAGGTCACATGGGCAAGGATGGGGGTCTCTGGGCTCTCTACTCTCTGGTTTGGGGCTGCTGAGTCATATGCATGACGATTGACGCGCTCGGCCAGCTCAGTGGCTCTACAGTCACCACCTTAGGGAGTCCAGCTGCAGCTGCAGACTGGGATGCCGATGCCAGTCCAGATGCCTTCTGGGGAGTCCTGGGAGCCCACAACAGTGGTCCACAGACCTGGGTGGCCCGGAGCCTGGTGTGCCTAGTTTGTTTGGCAGGTCTGCTGGACTTTGGTGGCTGTATAGCCTACTATCTGCCACTGAGGGGTTGGGCAGGCCTTACAGTCACTGGCTGGGAGGCCCTTCCGAGTCCGAAGGTTGCTGGCAGACGTGGGACCGGGGGAAGATGGTGCCGTGGATCTGGGACTTGGAAGGATGGTACAGCTGGCTACCGCCGCTGAGGACCTAGGACCCCTGCCTTGGCTGTTGCAGTATCTAGGCAGTGAGTTCTGAGCGGAGAATCTCTGTGAGCCAGCTGTGCCAAGGAGGAGGGAGGCCAGAAAAAGGGGAGTGCAGGGGGATCTCCTTCCCCAAAGAGGTCTGTCGGTGATCTGAGACTAAAGGTCTCAACTCATGTGATATTCCCTCTTGTTCAGGAAGCCTCACCATCGCTTCCCTGGCTTTAGTTGTCCCCCCACTCACCAGCTCTGGTGCTTCAGCTCCTCTGCCTCTCAGAAACTGTGTGCACTGGTTGCCATCATCTTGGATCTCCTCCATTTTTAAAGTTTCAAAATTTGTACAGTGTGGTGTCTCTCTCTCTGAATACATGTACGTGCCATGGCATATGTATAGAGGTTAGGGGACAGCTTTTGTGAGTCAGTCTTTATTTCCACTGACCCATTGTGGGTTCCAGAGATGGAATTCAAGTCATTGGGCTTATATGTCAGTGCTTTTACACACTGTGCCATCTTGCCAGCTGTGAACATAAACTTCCTTGAATGGGCTCATTCTGCTTTTATTCTTAATTGATGAAGTATGTGGCTAAGGACTTCTACTATGGAAATATTTTTCCTCTACAAAGTGTTGCTCCAATGGCTTCTGGTGCACTTTCTTGCAGTGCAATAGTGCAAAGCTATTGTGGTTCTTCCATCTTTGAATGGGGTAGTTTTAATTCTCTAGCAGCTTCTAAAAATTCCCACTGCTTTCTTTTTCTCCAAAGTGCTGATGCTCTGATTTCAAGCATGAAAATTAATTTCACCTATTCTTGAACTTCCTATAATAAACCCATTCATTACATTCTCCTTGTGTCTGCCATCCTCAGGACATCCTCAGAATTCATCTAACTGAGTATCAGTAATTTCCCTTTACTGGGTAGTATTGAATATATTGTAGGCTTATCTAATCACTGGTTGATAGAAATTTGGGTTCTTTTTATGCTTAGAATATTATAAAGTTTGATTTTAGGGCTTGAATGTTTTTTATACAAGTCACTTTGCAAGCTCACTTTTAAGTCCTTTAAGTGTCAAAGACCTTAGAGAAGAAAATATGAAAATCAGCAAGAAACACACATTTAATATAACCTTTTATTTCTACAGAAGCACACACATATTCTTAACTATGATAATCTGAGTATATATACATAGAAAATTACACCAAGAATATCCAGGAAAGCACTAGTCAATCAGCAATCCCTAAGGGACATGTTGTAATGTCTAGGAAGGGGTTTTAACTTACTAGGTTTAAGTTTTTTGAAGGTTTAGCACATGCCCCTGGTAATTCTGATGTTGTTTCAAGTTTGAGAAATGCAGTGAAATAAGTACATTTCAAACCTGTGCCATGACGTAACTGTATTTTGGTGCACAGAGGTTCTGCAGTTGAGTGAGTCATCAGCTGATACTCTGAGAAATAAGGACACCCTCAAGGATGAGCGTGAGAGGCTCTGAGTTTACCATATGTATGCATAACAGTTTCCTTCAAGATTGAAACATTCCATCCTCCAGGCAGGTTCCTTAAGCAGAAAAGTAAACAATTCAAAATAGCTTCATGAACTTCCTGAAACTGACCAGATTCACTGGAACCCTCCCAGCCAGTGTAAACAACAGACGCTGAGAGTCTGCCTCAGAGAAGCTGCCAACTCCTCTGAATTTTAGGCCAGCTGAAAAGCACCTGGAAAGGACACTCTCCATCCTATTGAGGTCATAGGACAGCCTTACACTGCTCCTATCCCACCTACTCTGGAGTATACATTCTGTTTTATCTCTTCATCATTTATGAAATGAGACTGTTGGTTCTGCTTACCTCTCAGTATGAAAACAACACAGATAAAAATGATAACACATTAGAAGCTTGAAGTTTTAAGACAAAGACTTCTAACCAACTCTCTACTTCCATGCTGAGTTCAAGGCCCTACATTTAAATTGAAGTTAATGTTGTAATATTCCCCCTGTTCTGATGTGAGGAAGATGGGCTGGCCATTCTTGGAGGAGGCAATAAACCTGCCAGGGAAAGCCACTGACTCAAAGGTGGACGTTCTTCCTGTCTGGGTGTGGTAAAACAGGAAGGGCTTCTTTGGCTCAGGATGGTTGTACAAATCCAAAATCTTCTCTTCCTACATGTGAGAGAGAATACTCATGAACAAAACTGAAGCTACTTCTGATAGGCACAGTTATTTTTACACAACCACTAAATATTCCTGAGTTCAAGGAAGCCGATCTTACAACAGGACGAGAAAAAGCCATTTCAGAGGTGAGGAATTAGCTCAGTGGTAGAGAATGCCTAGCAAGTGCAAGTCCCTGGATTCAGTCCCCACTAACCTCCCTCTTCCCCTGAAAATAAAAAAAAAAGAAAGGAAGGAATAAAGTAAAGAAATATAAAGGAAAAGAAAGGAAGAAAAGAAGGAAAGAAGGAATGAAGGAAGGCAGGTTTCAAAATCTCCCTGCCTATCACTGTCTCTGCTCCAGCTTTCCCCTTCGTTAGTAAACACCCTCTAAATTGAGTGTTTTTACCCCCTAATCATAAATACTTGTCAAACTTGCTCACTACTGTCCTGCCATTCTGCTCAGCAGAGATTTGCTGACTGTTAAAAAAGTGAAAATCTGCTGCCTTATTTCTAATTCCCATACTTCTTCAGTCAGCCTCGCTCTCAGTTTCCAACTCCCTGAAGAAGCTGAACTTCAAGAACTTCTCCAAATTATCCACTGATTGGGCACAACTCCCAGTGCTTCCCCACCTGAGAAGGACTAGACAATGGCTTCTCTGCGCTCATCACGCAAGGACATTCTTCAAGCCACACTTCCTGCTCCTGTATGCACCATCCATTTCTGCTTTCTTTTCTCAACAATTCTTATCTGTATGTTTGCTTTCATGTTAAAAAAAAAATTAGGGATGGTAGTCAATGGCAGACACATTCTGAGAGAATACTCATTGGCGACTTCACTATTGCATCGATATTGTAAGTGTTCTTACGCATTTACAGGCAGTTGCAATGTCGCTGGATAACATGGCTTAAGAGACCACTGTATGTGAAGTTCACTGTTGGTCAAAATATTGTCCTGTGTCACATAACTGTATTTTAGTGATCCAACACCTTTGTCCGTTCTTACTTTACAGAAAGCCCCTCGGATAGCTGCCAGCATTTGCTGTCTGATTTTCCTCTTTAGACTCCGTGTAAGCAAGCTTCACTCCTGACACTGTCTCATTAAGTTCCCCCCAAACTATAAATCATCAACGGCCAATTTCTGAGGACAAAAGTCCAGCAGAAGAGTAACTTAGCAAACACAGGACAGAGCTTGGAGTGCAATCGCATTTACTCTGCTGACAAATCTTATTGCTGACCCTTAAGTACTTCCAGAATCCACCCCCCACCAACTTCAATTCTCACACCAGAAAGCCTCCAGAGGACTTTTACTCTTGTCCTCTGTAATGTCTGATGAACCTAGAATCCGAGTGATCTATTCTAGACCTATGTTATTTTGGGTCACCCTGTTCAAAGCATCCCGGGTTTCTCCTGGCAGAGGACATCAAGTCCTCTTCTGGTCTCACTTCACTACTACTAACCTGTCTTCAGTGGCTCCTGGCCTCACCCTCTCCTGCTGACTCAGTTCTCTGCTTCCTGCTCTCCCCTAGAATTCCTCCTACTCCACCCCAGTTTCTGCCACTCCCAGCTCTGTCCTGATCTGTTTGGCTTTTTACTAAACTTGTTTTGTTTTGCTTTCTTTTCCTAAGACATGATATTTTTTAGCATATCATAAATGTACTATTATATTTATCATTTGCATGTCTCCTCTCATTCTAGAATCCAGG
Organism: Pachyuromys duprasi; assembly: GCA_028658305.1. Lineage (NCBI taxonomy): Eukaryota > Metazoa > Chordata > Mammalia > Rodentia > Muridae > Pachyuromys > Pachyuromys duprasi. The sequence goes on along the minus strand of CM053752.1, from coordinate 112,712,356 downwards.
CTCAGGTCAGAGTTCTTTGCTATTCTGTTCAAAGATCTCCCATGTACTCATATGGTGCAACTAAGTTTCTGCACATTTTCTGAGTTAAACTAGATTGAGTTGAGTTAATATAATTAAAGTTTATGGAGTGAAAAAAGATGTTTGTGTGCATATGCTTACATACAAACAAAATTATATCTATGTATATACATTCCTGTGTGTACATATATACAATTATCTTAAAAGCTTAGGAATTGTAACAGTAAAGATGAACATTTCAGAAAAAGTTAAGGAAGGGTCATTTAGCAGAAAAAAAACCATAATTTTAAACTGGGAACATGAAATTCTCCAATAAACAAACAGACAGACAGACAGACAGATAGATAGTGGAAGGACAGGAAGTGTGGCAATTACATAGGATAGTAAATAACACCAAAGTGAAGCCTAAGACTGCCACTGACTGGTAGACAGGAATTCTGAAATGGGAAATTCAGGAGAATTAGGAAGAGGACATGCACATGTCCATAATAACCAAGGACATCTTAAAATTTAAGTAAGACAAAATTTCTCAACTGGGGAAGGGCAAGATAAAATTGTTTACATGTCTATTTTTTATTTTACTTCAGGGGAGGAAAGGATTATTTGGCTTATAATACTGAGCTATGGTCTATCACTCTGGTAAGTCAAGGAAGGGACTTGAGGCATTTGTCACATCACATCCAAGAACATGCTATGTGCTTGCTTGTTCTTGGCTAGATTTCTTCATTGTCCTACAATTCAGGACTCCCTGCCTGGAGAATGGTACTGTCCACAGTGAGCTTGGTCTTCCCACATCAATTAATTAAGGCAGACTTCTAAAGTACATGCTTATAGTTTAAAATGAGCTAGAAATAAACATGCTTAGGAAAATAGTTTGTTAACTCTAAAATTTAATATTTTGCCAATGATCCATGTAAAGATACATGGCTTTTCTTAAAGACCAGAAAGGAATCCAAGAGAGGAGAAAGGAAAAAGGACATATGTGTCATCAAACAGAAAGGAGGCCGTTAGATGTGGGGGTGAAAGAGGGAGCCGGGGTGTTGAGACTCTGCTAAAACATGCTATATTAGATATGCCACATGAAACCTTACTTCATACGCTAACTTGAAAAGAAGAAGTATAATAAAAGAAACACAGGTGTTTTAAATTTTTATGTTATTTTTCTGAGTCACTGACCTTCAGCTGCAGAGTGGGCTGTCCATCAACTTCCCCACAAAACAGGCATTTTTCTGGATTCTGGATTCCAAAATAAATGGGAATGCCTTTGCCCTGCTCAAGGGACTCTGGGTACTTGCATGCGAGGACAGCAACGATGACTGTAAGGGTAAGAGCATAATAGTTTTTTTTTTTCCGAAGCCAGGAAGACAGAATGCTCTCATAGTTCTGACTTAGTGGAACAGCATTTGTTTGCCAAGTGAGTGCAGAAGATGCCTGGAGAGTGTAATCTCTGCTACCCAGACCAAGTGGTCATCTGCCTACCCACCCATCTATCCTGATAAGCAAGTCCTGTCCTAGCTATTGGGGCAGTCACAGAGTTAAGCCAATAGTAGGATTTAGACTCTCACACCTGTGCTTGAACACCTGGTGGTGGATGCTTTTCCTCTAAATGGTTCGTCTGATCCTTGGAGAGCCCTCAGACCGTTAGGAAGGGTTGCCTAATGGGATGTTGAAATTTACCTGTGCTGTTCATTCACTTAATTCTTTTAGGACATCTTGATGTCATATAGAACATACATATTTCCCTTCCAAAGTACACATCAGCTGCTTCAGATCAGTGAGTACGAGCCCTTTATGCTTAAGAAGGGTCTTCCACCCTAGTGAGTACTTTCTCTTAGTCCGGGACAGACTTTACTTCTCAGGCAGGTATAAGATTCTGCCTCTTCCAGGTGGCCCCAGTGAAAGTTAAGCCTAATTTTTGCACATATTTAGACATATTTTGGGGGTTCACAGTATTGGCTTAATGCAGAAGCTCCCTTCTAACTGCTGTTAACTATGGCCATCCCACTGCACAAAAGGCTGCTGGCACCTTTCTTTAACAAAGTATGTAGTGTGGAAAGCAAAGCAGCAACAGATGACCACTGACCTGGGGCTATAGTATTGCTCCGTGGAACTGTCACAAGGGTCTGGCCACTTATAGTCCACACCTGCTGGTCCAGGTCAGAAACCTCCCCATATTGAGGAGTTGTTCTTGCTGTTTGAATGGAAACAAATAATAGGCATGAAGAGTAAGTTTCAAAAATAGGAGAAAGATTACCTAAATCCAGGCCCTTTCTGTAATATCTCCAAACTGGCAGCTTTCTTGTAACCCATCAACCCAGACTTTCTTTGTAGTAAATACATGGGAAGCAAAGGCTACCTGGAGTGATTACTGATTTAAGGGAACAAACCAGCAAGACAGAGTAAAAAGCATTTCCACAGCTCATATGTATTGAGACCAGCTGCTCTTGTCTGTGCCTGGCCTGATGCTGGGAACCATAGTTAGAGCAGTGAGTAGTGGTCTGCATCCTCGAGAAAATGAAGGTATTGTGGCATATGGGCAACTTGCTGTGTGCTAAGAGCTATACCTGATATGTAGACATGTTCATCGTCTGGGTGTTTAGAGGACATAGCTGAGGGTACAAACAGCACAGCTCTCTAGTGTCCTATCCCTGAATCACCTCCAAATATAATGTTTTCTTAATTGTTTTCCGTAGTTGGCTTGTCCTGGTACCTGAGGGAGAAGACCACAGGAAAAAAGATAAAGCACAGAAGACACTTCCAAGACTTTCCAAGATCCCGGTTTCTCAGGCTCTCATTTAGGACAGAGAGCTGAAACTCATAATCAGATGATGCTCTATTCAGAAGAGCTAGGCTACTTCCTGGGACCAAACATCAAGGCATTGGAGACAGAAGGGCAGACAGAATTCTCCTCTATCCAGAAATCCTAATAACGTTATTTCTCTACAAGTTTCAAGGCTATAACTAACATTCAGCCTTTAACATTCCATTCTCCAATTTCTAATTCCTTGCATATCTTTTCTCCAGAGCCCCCTTTCCTTCACTGTCATTTCTTTCTGCCTAAGACAAAGGGCTGGGGTTCTTCATGCTGGGTAGTTCAGCCAGAATCTCAGAATCCCAAATCAGAAGTGAAAGACAGAGGTTCACACACAGAGCTGGGCCCAGAGACATGGCTTTGTCTATCCACTGAGCCCTAAAATACAGAAAGCCCTACAGTCAGAGGGCTTTCTATGTATGCGCTATACCTGGCAAGAAAGAGTCTTTATGGAAAGTTCAAATCACAGCATGGGCATCTCCCAGGTGCAGTGATAGATTCCAACACAGCCTGGCTCATTTATCTAGGTGAGTGCAGGAGGCTCCAGCCTCTTTTGTGGGGTGTGGCAAATGTACAACCTTAAAAGAAATCCAGTTTCTCCTGCTAGAACCTTGCTCCTGGGAGGTTCAGGTGAAGAAATCTCAGACTCAGCATGAGTGTGACTTGTCTGACCTATTCTAGAAATGTGGGGAGCCCAGCCCCATAGGTAAGTCATCAGGAAACAGAGTTAATGACAAACCTTAGATTTCTCAAAAGGGAGAGACTATGGGATTCCCCAGAGCTCAGCTAACCTCAGTTTGGGTTTTGACTGCAAATTCAGTGAACACAAATGACAAGTACGGCTCTTGAAACCTGGACATCCAAAATTCTGCTCCAGCATCTCAATAGTGTCCCTAGTCAATATCTCCTACTTTCCATCTGGCCTTGGAGAAATATGCTCCTGTGTTCCCATGGGAGAAAGTGTGAAGATGAGCTGAGAACATCTTATCTAACATCAGGTTCGGTGCTGCCACCTTTCTTGAGTACCTTCCATTATTTATCAGTCAAAATATCCTCTTGTTTGGCATCAAAAAGATACCATCTGCTTTCCAAATCCCTTAGGCTAAAGAATAAAAAGAATTGAGAATAGCAATTGTGAAATGAAAAAAGAAAACAAACAAACAGCAACAACAAAATAAAACAACAGGAGCTCAAATGGTGTGTCTTGGGACTGATGCCTCAGAAAGTAAGGAATCCTGCACCAAATTAATGGCCAATAAGAAGGGTATGCAAAGAGCACACAATTAGTTTCCCAATGCCAAATGGTCAGCCCTGAGAACATACATACTCATAACATTATATGGACTAAATAAGTTATATTTAGGAATATATATGTATATATAATAACAATTAGTAAAAAGAGAGAGACCAAGAATTTGAAGAAGAGCAGGAAAGGATATAGGGAATGCTTAGAGAGAGCAAAGGGTAGAGAGAAGTGTTGTAATTACAATCACAAAAACAAAAAAGTTAAAGAATATGCAGTCTGGTGGGTGCATGGATCATAGAGATGGAAGGGAAGGATCAGCTCACAAATGCTCAGAGAGCCCAAAGAACACAACTCAGGGGGAAATATTTTCATGTACTTAAAAGCTTTTAAATATAGTCTGAATTCTCCATGGCTTAAAGAAAATTGTAAAAACGTGTAGTCTGGTGATGTGTCTCTTTAATTTCAGCTTTTTGCTCCCCTTGTTTCTGACCCTTCAACAGATTCCTAGCATTTACAGAATGCAGCCCTTCCTGAAGTTGCCATCTTCAAGTCACTAATTTAAAGTTTAGTGTGGATCTCAAAGATTAGAGAAAGTAGAGGAAATGGGAATGTGTAAATCTGTATTTCTGGTATTATAAAAATATTTCAGGCTGAGGATATGAAGGGTAGAAAAAGAACAAGTCAGCAGTGAGAGTGATCATATGCTGAGCTATTGTAACACTAGAGTCCCAAAATCAAGTACAGAATTCTCCACTTACATGCTTACCAGAGGACCAAATCCACCATTGCTTATAACCTGTCAAGTGTGACCTATAGACACTAGCATTCTGGGCAGGAAATGTGGCTGGAAAGAAACTGGCATGTAGCCTTTATAGGGGACTAGGGTACACCATGAATCACAGAGACCACCATGGGTTCACTTATACTTTAATAGGCTTGAAGGAGTGCCAAGGAAGTTCCTGGGACAGCCTCTGGTGTAGCCTCTGCAGATTGAATAGACATGATAGATAGGATGGACATGTTTAAAATCTTCTGCTCTGTCAAGCTCTGAATAAAGAGTCAATGTCAGAGAATTCTTAATCATTGCCCAGTGGCCAACATCCCACAAACTGCAAAAGAAAACGTAAGATACTGGTGCCATCAAATGTTCAAATTTGGGAGAAAATATGGACCAAAGAAACCGTGAAAGAAAATAAAAAAGAGAAGATACCTGGGAAAAATTATTTGCAACATATTGAACACAGAAGCAATTCATACTCAAAGTTTTTGGTTACTGCATACTGATAGAAAAAGACAGATTTGGAAGCATTTTGCCAGATAGGAAATATAAACACTCAATAAAATAAGTAATCATAATTACCAAAACAGTTATTAGCAACATGCAAAAGCAATAAATGAGGTTCACATTTCACCCATCTGGAAACCATAAACTAAAAAGACAATATGCAGTAGTGTAAGGAAATAAATTCTGCCTCGCTCCAGGCATAGATGTGTTAATCAGCATAAACTGTTTTGGGAAACAAATTGCAGAGACTATTAAAATGTGTACCTGTGACCTGGTAATTCTACTTACAAGAACCAATCATGTTGGTGACGTCCAGCTCCAACAGTTGAAAAAGCCATACTGAAGTACCTAACACCATCAAAACATCCTAAAGTTTCAGTAAAAAAACTGGCGCTTGCTTTTGCAGCACATTTCAAAACGGGCTTCTTCTTTGAAATGACTACTAGCAATTCCTGACCAAACTCTTTTGGCAATGATCTCTCCCTCCACATTCTTGACTGCCACCACCAATAAAAAATGTTCACACAGGAACACAGCAGAGATGTTTACTGCTTAAAATTGTCTAACCTGTTTAAATTATGCTTTTAGGGTGGACTCTATCCTTAATATCCACACCGGCTTACTTTTCACAGGAAAATTCCGTAATACATTTCTTGCTATTGCAGCCCTGTCACAAGTACACAGGGCCCCACAAGGCTTCAAAATTTTATTAACATCAAAGTGTTGCTTGTACTGGTTAGTGTTTGTCAACTTAAAGCAAACGGAGTTATTTGGGAAGAGGGAGCCTCAACTGACTGTCTCTTTCAGACTGGTCTATGGGCAAGCCTGTAGGGGCTTATTATTATTATTATTATTATTATTATTATTATTATTATTGTTGATGATGGATTAGGGAAGTCCCAGCCTACTGGCTCCTGTACCACTCCTAGGTAGGTAGTCTTGGGTTGTATAAAGAAGCGGTGCAAGCCCTGTAATCCCAGCATTCAGGGAGGCAGGTGGATCTCTGTGCGTTCACAGCCAGCCTGGTCTACAAAGCAAGTCCTCCATAGTCTCCGCTTCAATTCCTGCCTCGGGTTCCCATCCCCATCTCCTAACAGAACGGGTGCAAGAGCTGGCTACAGGCACCCACAGTGGAGTCTGAGACCCATGCAGGCTCTGAGAGGTGACCTGTCAGTGGAAAAGGAATCTGCATGGCCCACGATAGCTCCAGAACAACTAATAAGAAAAAAAATAGGGCAAGTCTAATGAGAAGATGCGTTTACAATATGAATTAGTGAAATCGGAAGGAAAGATGGAACTGCGCTTGGAGAAGGACAAGTCTATACCCTTCCCGGGTGTGTTTCCGCCAGCACACTGCAAGTGCAGAAGTCGTTTCTGGTGAGCAGCGGCCTGCAGGGAGCTGTGTGTGTGGACCCCTGGGGCTCCCACAGAGTAGGGCTGGCCCTGGGACCACCCAGCCAGCTGGAGCTGCGGCAGCTCTGGCCTGTGCTGCTTGACCTTCTGGGAGAGTGCTGGCGACAGCACTGACCACAGGCTACAAAGCACAAAGGTCAAGCTTGGCTAGCGGGTGGCAGACATTGGAGAGCTTGGAAGTATGCGGTAGCTCGGAGCTCACACAGAACCTGCTCCCAGAAGCCGTGCCAAGCTGCAACACCACCCTGACTCTGGGCAACAGCAGGATAGCCCAGACAAGTCTTGGCAATGGTTCAGTGTTTGTGGTGCTTCAGAAACTAGAAACCTTGAACCAGAATGACTCATTGCAATGAGTATTTGCATGCAAAGCTATCTGGACAACAAATAATATTATATATATGATATAATATAATATAATATAATATAATATAATATAATATAATATAATATAATATAATATAATATAATATAATATAATATAATATAATATAATTTTGGAAACTGCATGTGCCACTATGTAATATAATAGGATGTATAATATATAAGATATATTATATAAGATATAATTACATAGTATATTACACATACACACAGAGTTTACAATGCTACTGCAGTGGATGAATTTTCTATGGAGAGGTGGGAAAACAGAGAGAGGGAGCGATGAGTGAGCAGTGGATTGGGGCACTAAAGCTGAAATAGTAGTGCTAGGTGGGAGAGAAGGCTGTGGTGGACAAGGGAACATGCAGTTACCAAGGAAGACTGACAGGTGGTGCAGTCTGACGCAGGCTGGAACGTGCACGCCTACCCTCCCCCCTCAAACATGCTGCCCAGCTACGAGATCGCCCTGGTTCCGAGACAAAGACGGTTCATTTTCTGAATTAGACTTCCTTGAAAGGAACCTGTGGTTGCTGCTGTTCCTGGAGGCCACTGTGGTGTCTGTGGTCCCCTGCCCCAGGCCGTGTTGAAGCTGGAGATGCATATGGGTATCCATGGTCCTACAGTCCTTGTTGATGTCCCTGGTCCGAGCTACCACCACAGGCCACTGCCTGAGGCCATCCTGATGTCTGTGGACCATGCTTCTGCCTGGGTGATACTGTTGTGAGTAGCCTGGGCAGCCGTCTAAGCCCATTGTGATGTCTGGATTCTCCTGCAGCCAGTTTCTGCCACAGTCATAGCCAAAACCCCTAGACAAGGAAGTTCACTAATTTTGGGTACCCTTCCTACCACTTGGGTGTTTTGCTTTTCCTTAATTTTTAAATATCTCTTAATAAAATTTGTTTCAGCTTTGCTTACTCACAGGAGTATTTACAACTTGAACCACCATTAGCGTGAACAGATGAACTCTAGAGGCACTGTCCTAGGTTAGTCTTTGGAAACTAAATGTCTGGCACCCTAGGTCCTTGGGTTAAGAACAGCTGAGCCAAGAACTGCCCTGTTGTACAAAGGAACAAACAAACAAACAAACAAAACAACTCCCTTCCTTGGAGTACTCAAATAGAGCAACTGAGGCATTCTGTGATGTAGCACCTGGTGATTTTTAATTTTTTCTTGATTCACCTGAAAGTAAATAGTGGTTGCCTTGTGAATCTGAGACTTTCCAGCTTTCATGAAGAGTTATGCATGACAAAAACCATAAATTAAGTATCTGTAATACAGCAAATCTATTTACATGCAAATTCATAGAAAGATTTATGGCTCCAGAGAATTAATTCTTTTGGGGGGTAAGAGTTAAGACAGTTTGGGGGGCTGCATAATCCTTGTGTAGCCTTGGCTGTCCTGGACTGGCTTCGCAGGCAGGCATGTGCCACTGCGCCGCCTGCCTCAGAGAATTCATTCTTAACGAGTTGTCATTTTCAAAAACCACCACAAATCCTATAAAAAATAATTAAACCCCAAATTTGTTCACAATTTTATTTTATTCCACAATGGAATGTCCAGGATATTGCCAAGATGCCAGAACTTTGGCATAGTTCAGTGGTAGAGAGCTTGCCTAGCGTGGGTCACCACAGCCAGCCTTCTCAATGCTTACCAAGGTTCTACCCAGGTAGAACCCTACTAAACCACCCTACTAAACAGGTTCTATTGTCTTATTGCTGAATCAGCACATAGGTTAAGAAACACTCTCTTACATTCCTAATTTGTAAAGATTTTTTCCTTTTTTCTTTCTTTTTTTATTAAATTCTTTATTAATTACACTTTATTCACCTTATATACCCCATAGTTCCCTCCTTTCTTCCCCCTTCTGCACTTGTGACCCTCCCCAAGACCACTGATAGGGGAGGTTCTCCTTTCCCTCTGATCCCAGTTTATTAGGTCTCATCAGGAGTGGCTGCATTGTCCTACTCTGTGGCCTGGTAAGGCTGCTCCTCCCTCAGGGGGAGGTGATAAAAAAGCAGGCCAATCAGTTCATGTTCCCATATACTATGGAACCCACTTGGACACTGAACTGCCATGGGCTACATCTGTGCAGGGGTTCTCCATGCATGGTACTTGGTTGGAGTATCAGTCTCAGGAAAGACCCCTGTGCTCAGATTATTTGGTTTTGTTACTCTCCTTGTGGAGCTCCTGTTCTCTCCAGATCTTACTATTTCCCACTCCTTTCATAAGATTCCCAGCACTCTGCCCAAGTGTTGGCCATAAGTCTGACCAAAGATTTTTTAAAGTTGGAAATAAATGTTGAAAGCAATCAAGTGCTCTTCTGTATCAAGTTGAGATAACATAATTTTAACTACTAATTAACATAGCCAACTTTCTAATGAAACTTTTTTTGTGTTTGTAGTATAATCCTTATATGACAAATATTTTACTACATTATTAGATTTGGAGAGATACTGGTATTTTGTTCATTTGTTTTCAAATTTTAGAATTTTTTCATTAGCAACCATAGATGGTATGATCCCACATTGACTGCTAATACTATCATCATTCTTTTCTGGTTCTAATATTTAAAAAAACATCCTCATGACTCTGAATAACTTTTCATTTTCTGCCTAGAATAAGTTGTTAGGATCAGTTCATAAATTTGCCTTCATCCACTGCTTTTGAGGAAATGAGATCCTAATCTTCCATTTTCTTGCAGTGTTGACTGGTCTCCTCTATTTAGGATACCAAAACTTTCAGAGTATTTTTTTTTTTTTTACTGTAGCGTCTGTTTTCTAATTGATACATTGTTTCTGTAGAATTACCAATGCCCAGTGTAGAATATAGTATGGTGGCAAATATTTCTTGCTAATGATATTTACCTTTCTTCCATTCAAGACTGAGACTGACATGGATCCAACAAGAGTTGGCCCAGTGACAATTTAAACCAACAAATTATAGGTGTTATAATTCCTCCTTTTTAAAAAAAATGATACTGTAGCTAAGCCACAACATGTTTCTTCTCACTAACTAGACTGGAGGTGTAACTAAATGCTAGACTGGCTGCCTACCACACCAAGACTTGTTCAAAACATTAGAAAAGAGAAAAATAACCTGAAAGGAAATTGATGATGTAGAAAACAAAATTTAAAAATGGCAAACATTAACTCTTTTTTTTTAACTCTGTAAAATGAAATGAATAATTTTCTATGGTAGGATAATGTATCAAACTGTATTAGACTCTTTGTAGGTTTTATTTTGTTGTTAGATTGTTTCATTTATTTATTTATTGCCAGAGCAAAGAGCTATATTCAGGCTTAAGCTCAGAGAGGAGCACCCCAAGCAGCTACCTGGCAGGATTTTTTTTCCTTTTTTTATTAGTTACTGTTTGTTCACTTTGTATCCCAGTTGTATCCCCCTCTCTCACCCCTTCCCAAACCCACCCTCCCTCTCTCTTCTTCCCCTATGCCCCTCCCCCAGTCCAATGATAGGAGGCTCCCCTTCCATCTGATCATAGTCTATCAGATCTCATCAGGACTGGCCTCTTTGTCTTCCTCTGTGGAGTGGTAAGGCTGCTCCCCCCCCCTTAAGGGGGCGGTGATTAAAGAGTCAGCTTCTGAGTTTATGTCAGAGACAGTTCCTGTTCCCCTTACTAGGGTACCCACTTGGAAACTGAGCTGCCATTGGCTACATCTGTGCAGGGGTTCTAGGTTATCTGCATGCATGTTCCTTAGATGGGGTATCAGTCTCAGAAAATACCTCTGTGCCCAGATTTTTTTGGTTCTGTTGCTCTCCTTGTGGAGCTCCTGTCCTCTCAGGGTCTTTCTATCTTCCCCTTCTTTCATAAGATTCCCTGCACCCTGCCCAAAGTTTGTCTATGCAGCTCAGCATATGCTTTGATTCCTTGCTGGGTTGAGTCTTTCAGAGGCCCTCTGTGGTAGGCTCCTGTACTGTTCCCTGTTTTTTTCCCTCTTCCGATGTCCATCTCATTTGCTTTTCTGAATGAAGATTGAGCATCTTACCCAGGGTCCTCCTTGATTATCTTCCTTAGGTGTACAGATTTCAGTATGTTTATCCTATATTATATGTCTAATATCCACTTATAAGTGAGTATATATCATGTGTGTCTCTCTGCTTCTGGGATACCTCACTCAGAATGATCTTTTCTAGATCCCACCATTTGCCTGCAAATTTCATGATTTCTTTGTTTTTAATTGTTGAGTAGTATTCCATTGTGTAATTGTACCACAATGTCTGTATCCATTCCTCAGCTGAGGGACATCTGGGTTGTTTCTAGTTTGTGGCTCTTACAAATAAAGCTGCTATGAACATGGTTGAGCAAATGTCCTTGTTGTGTACTTGAGCATATTTTGTATATATGCCTAGAAGTGGTATAGCTGGGTTTTGAGGTAGCACTGTTCCTATTTGTCTGAGAAAGTGCCAGATTGATTTCCAAAGTGGTTATACAAGTTTACATTCCCACCAGAAAGAGGAGTAGGGTTCCTCTTTTTCCACATCCTCTCCAGCATGTGTTGTCACTTGAGTTTTTGATCTTAGCCATTCTTATGGATGTAAGGTGAAATCTCAGGGTCGTTTTGATTTGCATTTCCCTGATGACTAAGGATGTTGAGCATTTCTTTAAGTAGATTGCTATTTAGCGATGGAGTTTCTCTGTGTAGTTCTGGCTGTCCTGAATCTCATTCTGTAAACTAGGGCTGGCCTTGAATAAGAGATCCACCTGCCTCTGCTTCCTGAGATCTGGGATTAAGGGTGTTCCCCACCATGACTGGCTCAACTTTGTGGGTTTTAACAAGGCGTGAGTCACCTACAGAGGTGTAGGAAATGATTCACACTTAGAAAGTCTGTTAGTCATTATGAAAGGAGTTTAGGCACTGTGTTGGGAGGGGAAGCTGCTCTGGCTGAATGACTCCTGCGGGGTAGAGCCAAGGCTTACTTGGAGTTTGTCATTTACTCTACACCATTTCTGATCTCACTGCATTACTTCCCAATATTCAACTTCATAAAACAAGGATAGATAGACTGAAAAGAAGAGACCCATACTTCAGTTCTGGTTCTGCTGTTGCGTGATACAAAGCTCTAGAAATTGCTTTCTTTTTCTGTGACTTGCTTTAAATAGGACTTGCTCATTTCTAGTTACATAAACTTCCAATTGTCAACGCTTCCAAAATACAGAAACTCAACTCTCAATAAAGTCACTTTGGTTTTAGTCTTTATCAACAGAGATGAAGGTTCCATTTCACGATGGAAATGGCTATCTGTATGACTGGGGACGTACTTCAGTTGGTAAAGTATTGTGTGAGCATGTGGATTTCTATCCATAGAATCCACATTAAATTTTTTTTAGGCAGTGTGGTATGCAGCTGTAACTCCAGCACTCATGCGGCGAAGGTAGGAAGATCTCTGAAGCTTGTTGATGGTCTAGTCTGCTTATTAGTGAACTCTGGGTTCAGTGAGAGATCTTGTCTCAAAAAATAAGGTTGAGAAGTAATGGAGAAAGATGCTTAGAGACTTCTGACCGCCCTATGCACACAAAGAACAAGGTGTTCAAGAAACTCAAGAAAGATATGAATAAATACCATAACAGAGACTGCAGAAACACATTTAAATTGAATAATGGAAAAATATAAGATATGAAAATATAATTTAATAAAGAGGGAGAATTTTGGGAAAAAAAGCCAAACTGAAATAAAACTTGAAATAAAAATTCAGTAAGGCAAATGAAAAGCTCAATGGAAAGCCTCACTAATAGAATGGGTCAAGTAGAAAAAAGAAGGTTCTTTATGGTTTATGGTTGTGTGACTTATTGTTTTGTGGTAGTTCTAACAGTGGAATTAGTGGTATCTCTGAATTTTTTGCCTGTTCTTGGGATCCTTTTCTTTCTAATGGGTTGTCTCATCAAGCCTTGATATGAGGGTATGATAAGAGGGTGCACAAGTTTAATTGCATCTTGTTTTGCCATATTTGGTTGTTATCTCTGGGAGGTCTGCTCTTTTTCTGGAGGAAAATGGAGGAGGAGTGGATCTGAGGGAGAGGGGTAGTATGGACGGGGAACTGGGCAGAGTTAGGGGAACTGTAGTTGGGATATAATGTATGAGAGAAGAATAAAAAACAAAACAACCAAAATCCCCAATAAATTAAGGAAGAGCATATTGCTTTAAGATCAACAATATATATTCCAAGAAAGTAATTGAAGAAACAATACATTCACAATAGCATAGAAATAAATCTTGGAATAAATCTAACCAAGGAAGTTAAGGACTTGACAACAAAAATGGAAAAACACCAAGGAAAGAAATGGAAAAAATGCTAAGAGATATTTAGGGCTTCCATGTTCAGGGGTTGGTAGTATTAATATTGTGAAAATGACTATCCTACCAAAAAGTATCCCCGTCAAAATGCAGTTCTTCATAGAAATTTAAAAAATCTTGAATTCCATGTGGAAATATAAAAGACTCAGGATACTAAAAATAAGATCAAACAATAAAATAATTCTGCAGGTGCCACTGCCTCTTATTTCAAGTTATATTACAAACGATAGTAATAAAACCAGCATGAAATTGGCATAAAAAACAGATGCATTGATCAATGGGCTAAAATTGAAAACACAAATATGAGTCCATACACAGCAATCTGAGTTTTGATAAAAAGGTAAAAAGGACACATTGTAGAAAAAACAGAAACTTCAACAAATGATGCCTCTCAAATTGGATTTCCGCTTAAGAAGAGTGAAACTTCATCTTTTTTTATTTCTCACCCTGCAGGGTCTTCATCATGAAACGTGATACCCTGGGTCTAACAGAGAAGAAAATAGGGACAATGTGTGAATCATTGGCACAGGAAAGGACTTTCTGAACAGTACTCACAAGCACAGACATTAATCCCAACAATTTGTAAATATGACCTCATGAAATAAAAAGAAAGTTTCTGTGCAGCAAAAGACTCCATTATTTAACTAGCAAAAAGGGAAAAATCTTTACCAACTATACTTCTGACAGAGGATTAGTATCTAAAATATACAAAGAAATTGAAAAGTAAATATCAAGTAACAACAACTCAACTAAAAAGTGGAATTGGAAATAGGAACTGCTTTGGGAGTACTGAATGACCCTTTTTTATAGGGTTGCCTAAGACCATCAGAAAACAGATATTTATATTAGATTCATAAAAGTAGCAAAATTAGATTTATGAAGCAGCAATGAAAACAATTGTATGTTTCATGGTCAATACACATGAAGAATTGCATTAAAGGGTCACAGCATTAAGAAGACAAAGAACTGAACTACATGGAGGGTTCTCCAAAGACAAAACACAAATGGCTAAGAAACACTTTTTAGAAAATGTCAACATCTTTAGCCACCAGAGAACCACAAAGCAAAACTACTTTGAGATTTCACTTAACCCAAGTCAGAATGGTTGGAGAATATTCAAAAAAAAAAAAAAAAGACAGCAAATGCTAGTGAGGACGTGGGGAAAATGGGAACACCTGTGGGCAGGGAAACCGGTAGAGCAACTGTGAAAATTAGTGTGAAGGTTTCTCAAAAGATACAAATACATCAGCTATATCACTCTTGGGCATAAACACAGAGGACTGTATATCCTCCTCTATTGCTGCTCTATTGACAATAGCAAGAGAGTAGAAGCCCCCTAGCTGTCCATAAATAGCTGAATGGATAATGAAAACCTTGTGCATTTGCGCAATGGAAAATAATCCAGCTATTAAGGAAAATATAATTAATAAAATTTCAGGGAAATGAAGATCATCCCTTGAAGGGAAGTAACCTAGACCCAGGAAGACAAGCTGCACATGTTATCGAGCATGTGAGGATACTAGCTTTGAATATTTAGTTGTGTGTTTTTAAATTGGAATACACATGGAACTCAAGAAACTATCAAGGAGTCATTGGGGAGGATCTTTTAAGAGAGAGGAAACAAGATGTAAGTGGCATAAATAAGGCAAAATAGGAAATAATGGATCAAGAAAGCACGAAGTGGGTTGGGGATAGTAGTGCAGGGTGGAGAAGGCAGAATGGGGAAAGATGATTAATGCTAAAGACCTTCTGAGAAAATTGTATTGAAACATACTACTACTGTAGAAGCTTCCTAAAATATACTTAAACACACATGTAAAAAGAGTTTAAATGAAGTTAACAGGGGAACAGTGCCCCTTGGACATCATAGCTAACAAAAATCCCAGTAACACAAATGGTTTATCTATTTCGGAACTGTTGGTCAGTGAGATATTGATACTGCTCTTGGTTACTACAGTGATTTGAATAAGAAATGTCCCCCATGGGCTCAAGTATTTGAACTCTAGGCCTCCAGTGAGCGAAGACCCAGGAGTCCACCTTACATAATATCAACTATCCTTCCTTTTGCAAGCCTTTTGTCACATGAAGGAGGACTCACCAGGCACCAACTCTGATAGAGCTTTGATTTTGGACTTCCCAGTCTCTAGAGTTATGGGAAATGTGTACTATTACTATTACACATTATAAATTACTCAGCTAAGGCATTTTGTTATAACAGTAAACTGACTAAAACAAATACCCAGAGTGGTTCACCTTCACAGTAATCAACACACATGACAGGTACACAGAGTTCATGCTTTGAGCCTCTGCATCTTTGTTAGGCATAGTCAAAACACATCATGTCTTAGAACAGACATCAGGCATTATCCTGACCCAATTTACAAGTGGCAATCACTGGAGAGTCAAAGTTATCATTAGGAACTAGAAACGTGGGTGTTCCAGTCCATTTTATCCACAGGTAATGTCAAACAACAGCAATGGAGAAGGTGAATTTGTTTTTTACACACACACATACACACACACGGTGCAGACATGACAGAGAGAGAAGGAGAGGGAGAGGGAGAAGGAAAAGAAGAGGGAGAGGGAGAGAGAGCGAGAATCCCTAGAACTGCTTATCAGCTAACTGCAGACATTCCCCAGGTACTTTTATTAACTGCCTAAGAACACTCACCTCTGCATTTTATACAAAGGATGTTTGGGACCTAAGTTATTATCTAATCCAGGATCCTACTATGTTAAAACCACAAAGCCTAGAAAAGAAAAAAAAAACAGATACAGATAAAGGAAAGAGAATGTGAAAAGGTTGGGCTTTCTAGATAGGATTTCTCAATGTTGACACTTGACATTAGGAGCCAAATCATTCTTTGTTACAAGGACTGACCTGACCTTTTTCAGTATCTCTGGCCTCTATCCACTAGATGACGGTAACAACATCAGTAACCATAGTTGCCAAATATCTTAAAGTGAGGAAAATCTCTTTCGTTGAGGAGCAAAGCTTTATAGATCAGAGAGTGAGACAAAATCAGAAAGGAATTCAAAATGATCATCCCGGGGAGGAGGAAACAAGGACAGCAAGGTCGAACCGCAAAGCGGGAAAAGCATCCAAGGAGAAGCAGTTGCTGTCTTAGATGAATCTTGTGAGGGTAGAGTTACCGTACATTTATTTGGCTTTCATAGTTTATGCCTTTTGTACAAGTAAGAATAATGTTATCTTCTTTTCTTAGAGGTGATTCAGCTTCAATAGTTTATAAAGTAACACGAGTGATAGGTCAAATGAGAGAATAAAGTTGCACAAAAGATACAGCAACACAGAAGTTAGTGACAAAGTTGGCAAGATCGGTTTAAGTGCAGTGATGAACACAAAAGCCACTTTGGGGTCTATTTGGGTAATGGGTTTAAAGAGACTGAGAGATATCATAGAAAGTGGGCATCTACAGCACTTCGGAAGTTTTTCTGAAATTAAGAGCAGTGTGGGGGAGAGATGGAGTAGAAAGAGGATGCGAGTGAGCAGGTGGAAATGATACACAGGTCAGGTCAGGACACTGTGATGATGCAGGGTAATAACCGGACCTGCTGGAGTCTTTCTTGAACGGATGAAAGGAGGTGGGATACCTGTGCAGGGAAAAGAATAAGCTCAGGTGGGAACATGTTCAGCTTACCCTGAACAACAGAAGGAAGGAAGGACTGCGGGCGGGGACACTGTAATGGGCAGTAGGTGGCATCGCTGAGTTTGCTTCAGATTACCAATTGCCACTTGTTATTGTTATTCAGAGTGTTTACCGTCAGAACTCATGTGAATTTACTCATGTGACCTTTTTTCCTTTTTATTAATTACAGTTTATCCCCTTTGTATCCCCCTGTTGCTCCTTCCCTCCTCCCCTCCCAATCCCACCCTCCTCTCATCTCCTCTCATGCCCCTCCCCAAGTCCACTGATAGGGGAGGTCTTTCTTTCCTTCTGATCCTAGTCTATCAGGTCTCATCAGGAATGGCTGCATTGTCTTCCTCTCTGGCCTGGTAAGGCTGCTCCCCCCTCAGGGGGAGGTGATCAAGGAGCAGACAAATCAGTTCATGTCAGAGACAGTCCCTGTTCCCATTACTATGGAACCCACTTGGACACTGAACTGCCATGTGCTACATGCAGGGGTTCTAAGCTATCTCCATGAATGGTCCTGGTTGGAGTATCAGTCTCAGAAAAGACCCCTCTGCCCAGATTTCATATGACCTTTCTTAACCCTCAATGTATAAATTTTCTAATGCTCTAAATAAAGTTGGCTACTGCATGTGACTACCTCATTCATCAGCTCCAATCTCCCAGGTCTCACTGCCTTTAGCACGGTGACAACCAGGGAGTGTGGGACCTATGGACCATGCCACCAGGGAATCTAGCATGGAACTGGAGTGAAGTGGAGCATGTCCAAAACCTGGGAATCTAAATCTTGAGATCAGCAGGAGCAGGGACCGATCTCTCCCTGTTCTGAGCCTGCATGCCCTGGTCCACGTAGCTTCAATCCCCTACCTCGATGATGATCACGTAGCCTGGCACTGGGATTCCTTTCCATGCATATAGAGCATTGCCAGCATCCCAGCCCCCCAAAATAATAAATGCCCACCCAGGAATCCCTTCCCAGTCCCCCAAATACCTAATCCACTCCGAATAGCAGTATTCACTGACTATCATCTGAAAGTTGCTGCATCTGATCTAACAGGCGGTGACACTTGGAGAGCTGCTTCAGAGAGGGCTTTCTTTCTCTGCGCATTGACCATCTGGACCTTCACACTTGCCCACCGGGCTAGGCTTTGTTTCTTCGTCCTGTGCCTGGATGCTCTGGTGCCTGGACACTCACAAGGGAGGAAATAGACCTGGGCTACTATTGCCTGTAAGAGCTATACCACTGAACATTTCTGGGAAGGACTTCTCTCTAGAGTGGAGACCACAGACCCTAGCCATTCCTGGCTTTGCTTCATCCTTTTCAGCTCACCGTGCAATGGTGTCCGGACACCCCTGAGGGAAAAAGAGGAGAGAGGAATCATAAGGGAGCATGTATGCACTTAAACACTGCTATTGTTTACGGATTCTTGAATAAAATAAAAGATTAAATTGGTTTTTATCCATTGTCCAACTTAGATATCAGATCAAATATGTAAAACAAAATTTGCTCCTGTTGACAAACAGCACAAAACAATGATGCTTGTAAAAGGGGAAACTTGAAGAAAGTCCTGCAATTGCCTAGTTACTATGTGGGACATACCAAGAATACAGCTGAAGAAAAATCACAAAGAAATTATATAAAGAAACATCAAAATCAAATTATAGAAACCAAGTGGTAATGAAAATCTTAAAAATATATCAGAGAGCAAGGAGAAATAGCAACTTAGTAAAGAAACAATCCATGAAATGAAGGAATATATATGTGTGTGTATATATTCATCTAAAAACCAACAAAAGGCTAATAATGTCCAAGATATATAAGAAATGCACACAACTTGATAGCAGTAAAACAAACTAATTTTTAAACTTCGCGAAAACTCTGAATAGGTATTTCTCAACGAAATCATACAGTAGACCAATAGATATATGAAAAGATACTTAACATCATTAATAGTGAGATGCAGGGCCTGGCTTAGAGGTTTGGAGCACATGCTGTACTCACCAGGTGAGAATAAGGCTACTACCACAATTTTGAGCCAAATTTGAAGTAAGCGTTAATTAAATACTGGCTAGGATGATAGTCTCTGGCCAGGTCCATTGCTGGACTCCCAGAAAATGATGACTAGCTATACTGGCTAGGTGCTTATAAAAGCAAACCCACAAGACTGTGTACTTCCTGCCTTGTCCACTTGGTAGCAAGCACACACCCTGATGTACTTTTGGCATCTGTACCTCCCACCTATGTGTGATCAAGCACATCTGGGAGAGTTGGGCTAACCAAACTAATTTAGGAAAGCAGAAACTTGTGGCTTGTTATCTTATATGAATAGCCTGCAGCATCTCAGGGTGTATCTGTCCTTGGGCAAGGGGCCTTACGGTTGAGAGGCACTTTTGTTTTATGGATCTTTTAAGCATGGTAATTAAAACTTAAACCATAACTTTGGCTCTCACAGGCCCTGGTTTAGTTTCTAGCACCCATATCAGACAGCTCAGACCGCCTATAACTTAAGACGCTCTTATGGTCTCTACAGTGCTGCATGCAAGTGCTGCATATACACATGCAGGCACACACACACACACACATACACATAAACTCTTTTAAAGGAGAGATGCAAATTAAAGCCATTACATCACCGTATAGTTCAGATAGCTGCTCTAAAAAGAAAAGAGGTAGTTTGGAGAAAAAGGAACCCTTGAACATTGATGGTATAAATGTAATTTAGTGCCTCTGACACCACTGTAGAGGTGGTGGGACCTGGGAGAATGGGACCAAGAAATGAGGTGGACTAAAGTCTCATGCAATAGTTTATTGCCTTGGACAATTTCAACTCTAATGATTAAGACGGGTCATCTGAGTAAAGCTTTCATGAGTTCAAGATGTATACAATCACAAGGGAAAAAAACCCCACATGTGGCATAAATATGTTTTCTTAGAGGCATATAAAACATTTCATTGAATAATGACAGCAAGCAATAATGAGTAATCTGAAGGAAAGCTGAAAAGTCCACAGTTTAAAATTAGAGTCTTAGGGCAGCATGACTGAAGTCCTGGATAAAAGCTTAGACAAAAGACCTGGTTAATTGAGACATGTCTGGCCCACTGCAGGGATTAATCAGGCTCACCACATTCCTTCCTGCACTTAAGAGATACCGTTTCCTCAGCAACCCATCCAGATGGCCCCTAGCTTGTGACCACAGAGTGTGCTAATTGCTCTTCCCTAGCAACAGCTAATCAGCAAATTCCAGGCATTGTTCATGATCAAATACTCTCCAGGGCCAGAACCATTTTATGGTCTTGGCGCCTAAAGT
>CM053752.1:112665540-112691434 GCA_028658305.1 Pachyuromys duprasi | reverse complement strand
TGACCTGGGCTTGAGCTTGTATCAAATAAAGCCTTCTGTGTTTTGCAACAGACTCTACTCCTGGTGGTCTTTTGGGGTCTCATGATCTCGGCACAACAAAGCCACTTCTATTTGTTACTCTTGGGAGGAGCACAAAAACACATTTCTAGAATAATTTTGTGTTTTGAAAAAACTGAGTTTCCAAGACTCTTGTCTTAATTTCTCGGAGTGCTCTCACAAACACTCTAAATTATCCTCACTTGACTCCATTCCTGGACCATGTTCCAACATGTTGCATTTTTTTACTTTTTAAATGCATAATACCTACAGTGGTTTTTAAAATAATGTAGTTAAATATAATTGTCACTCAATGCATATGTATCCTATAAGCAAGCAAATTAGAAACAGTGAATAATATTTTAAAAGTGAAAGAATTGTATGTAAACTATGTCAGTACCAATTGGATACATTATTATATTGCTCAAAACAATTTAGAGAATAATTAGCTCTGGTATCTTGTAGAATGTAAGCCCATATTTGCCTTTAATAGGAATATGAATGTTATGTATGATATCCTATGCAAATAGGACGTGATTTAAATACCATGGGAAAATTAAATACATCCCCTCCACCAGAAGAATGAATGAATGACTCTATTGCAATCCCATGACCCAGTGATAAACACAGAGTTATTAGTAAAGATAATATGAGCTGGATACAACATGTCTACAACTTAAACAGAAGATGAGGAACATAAGACCAAAACACTTGTTCAAAGGCACTCACCACAGATGCACAGGTCAAAGAAGGTAGCATCTCCCGAAAGAGATTCTCAAGTGACACAGGCTCTATGTGTTTCATAGAATAACTTCTCCCTTTGTGCATAGGGCCCAACTTGGCCCCAGATGGGCAGACTTGACTTATAATGATATGGTCTATTTCTCTTCTTGCCCTTTAGCTGTAGGTTTGCTATTTTTCTGATGTTTCCACTATCTCATCACCCTCTGCCATTGGCCCTTGATGGCCCATGGCTGGAGGAGCTGAGGAGAAATCCACAATGGTTCAGTGAATCCATTTGTAGTGACAGATGTCTACCCTTTCCCAATTTTCTTCAGCCAGTTGGGCTTCCATGTATCAAGTTAGTTAAACCACACAGGCCTGTCCAAAGGCAGTCAGGATGTTCTGTAGAGAAACATTTTTGAGCTCTTGAACATATCTAACCTTGAGGCAAATTAAAAATTAAGAGTAAATAAAGAAAGTACAAGAATATCCCTTAGTGCTCCTCCTTTTTTATTTGCTAATAATTGTTGTTTTATATGTTCTATGTTCTCTTTAATTATGCCCTGGCCTTCAAGATTATAAGGAATGCCTGTAATGCAATTAATATTCCATTATTTACAGAAGTTATTTAGCATTTTACTACTATAGGCTGGTCCATTTTCAGTTTTTATAGAAGTAGGCACTCTCATAATAGCAAAAGCTTGTTTGGTAAGAGAAGAGCACACTGCAGAAGCATTCTCTGAGGGTTGAGGTACAGTCCGAAGAAATTTAGAATATGGATCCATGCAAATGTTCAGGTGTGGCATCTGAGGCACAAGAGCAAAGTGAATAATATCCACGGGACACAATTCATTATATCCACTGGGCTGGTCAGCAGAGTAGAAAGGTTCTTGAGTCGGGAGTGACGATTGAAATTAATAAAATAAGCAACACATGGGATCTTCAGAGAGGCTCTGGCAGTAAGGACAAACTAGTCCACTCCGAAACGCCAAGTGCCCCCACCAGCCAGCCTCGGCTTATTTTTAAACACACCCAACACAATGAGTTAAATTCACAAGGAGGTGTGATTTTGACAAGCTATCCCACCTGCTGTCACAAAACAAAAGGCAATGGACTTGCAAATTCTTCCCTGACTCAGAGAAGGCCTGGTAAAAGCCAGTCTTTGCACTGAGATTTAAATATCAAAGCAGCTGCCAAAACAGCCCATGGAGACAGAGACTGCGGCTCCTACAATTACAATATTTTTTTACCTCTGGGATTATGACTAGATGACTATGACAGCATAAGGGAGCACAAATAGGACATTCCTGCACAAGCCATCTCACTTGTCTAAGTGGGATGTGATGTTGTTCACGGCGTCCATTAGCATTAGTGTAGTATTGATGTTCCTGTTCAGGAAAAGTAAAAATAGGGCACGTTAATGTATCATCATGCTTATTTCCTTCTGCAATAAAACCAGAGAGGTTAGAGTGTGCACAAATATGAGTAATAAACAAAGGATGTGTGTGGCTTTTAATTAGGTGTCGTAGTTCTTGTAGTAATGGGAACATAATAGGATATGAAGACAAAATTAAAGCAGCTTCTGTTGCTGAAAATAATCCTATAACGTAAACAGAATCTGAAACAATATTTAAGAATTTATGAATTAATTGTAATAGATGAATCAAACCAGTCAGGTCCACCCATTGGGCTGAGGAGAAAGGAATATTAATAGATTAATGAATATCTAGACCATGAATCTCCCCTATACCCTTAGATGAACCATCAATAAAATAAATATCTACCTGTGGAATGGAGAAGTTTGGAGTTTTTGTTTGTTTGTTCAAAACAGGATTTCTCTTTGTAGCACTAACTGTCTCCATCTTGCTTTATAGACCAGGCTGGCCTTGAACTCACTGCCTCCCAAGTGCTGGGATTAAAGGTGTGTGCAACCTAGTAATGGATTAGAACATTGTCTATTTAGGGTCATTAGGATCCAGTAACTTCCTCAAAGCCCACCAGCTGGTAAAACTCCATAACCAAAAACAGTTACAGAAGAAAGAGTTTATGCTGGCTTACTTCTAGAGGCCAGTGGAGGCAGGGCAGCTGGTGGCTGGAACCAGGATCACATCTTCCTCTGAAAACGTGAAGCAAACTGGAAGTTGGATGAGGCTATGAACTTTCAAAGTCTGCTGTCAGAAATGTAATTCCTCAGTAAGGCTGCATCACCTACCCAAACAGTACCACTATTTGGGGATCAAGCGTTCAAACTCATCAGCCTATGGAGACACTTATCACTCAAGCCACATAGACAAGTGAAAAGTTTTAAAATTAGTTTCACATGTTTCTTTTTTATTAATTTTTGTTTATGTGCCTACTATTTATGTTGCATCATCTTTTAAATTGTCATTTATTTTCCATTGTGTATGCATGTTTGTGTGTTGTTTGGTATGTCACATGAGTACAGATGTCTGTGGAAGTGAGGAACACCTTGGAGCTGGACTTACAGATAGTAATTAAACTTAGGTCTTTTGCAAGAGCAGAATGTGGTAAGTTTCTACAGCCCTACGTGCTTACACAAAATTGTAAACTACACTTATGTACTATAGTTGTTGGGGTGCTATAGTTGAGTCAAGAGGATCATGAGCTTGAGACTAGGCTGGGCTACAGAGTAAAGTAAAATAGCCTGAGATATATAACAAGACTCTGTTTAAAAAGATTTGTAATTACATATGTGACTCATATATGCAGCTCACACGTTATTTTGATTTGAGAGATTTAGAAATTGTTCTGGAAACATGAGGTACAAGGCCAATAAAGAAATCTGCTAGCTTGGGTCAGGCTCTGTGCAAAGTTCCAGGGAGTACAAGACACTGCAAAATAGAACATTATTTTATTGATATTTTTGATGCACATTTGTTTTTCAGAAGTTAATTATGAAGAAACATGTGCAAACAACATCTTAATCTAATGCTTGACTTCCCTTTCCTCTTCCTGACTCAACCTTGTGAGGTACCAGTTCACTACATATCATTAGTATTTCTACTGTTGTCTAATCATGCTTTGCTGGACTCAAGTGTATTTGGACTATATAATTCATTTATATCCTGACACTTCTCTTCATGAAACACATCAGATCTTAATACTGAATAATTAAAATCCCTTCAATACACCACTCACCCATCATTTGAAAAATAAAATTCAACCCCTTAGCTTAGGCCCTGACAATGGACAGAGCACACACTCAATAGGTGAATGGGAGGGACAGCAAAAGTAGGAGTATTTGTTATAATGACAGCAGAATAGAATGAAGCACAGATATCTGCTGACAGTTGAAACCCATCATCTGCTCCAGAGGAGGAGCAGGACACTGAGTTGCTGGTTGTGCTGGCTCGGCTAGTTTTACATCAACTTGACACAACCTAGAGACATCTGAGAAGAGGGAATGTCAGCTGAGAAAATGCCTCCATCAGATACAGCTGTAGGCAGGCAAGCCAGGAGGGAGTTTTCTTTCTTTCTTTTTTTTTTTTCCAAGTCTCTGGCCTCTTTATTTTTTATTAACATTTTTATTTTATATTAATCACAGGTTATGTACTTTGTATCCCTGCTGTAGCCCCCTCCCGTATTTCCTCCCTATCCCCCCCATCCCTTTCTCATCTCCTCCCTGCCCCTTTCCAAGTCCACTGATAGGGGAGGACCTCCTCCCCTTCCATCTAACTCTAGTTTATCAGTTTTCTTAATTAGTGATTTATGTGGGAGGGCTCAGCTCATTGTGGGAGGAGCTGTCCCTGGGCAAGTGGTCCTGGATTCTGCAAGAAAACAGGCTGAGCTGGTGCGTTAGCACTCCTCCGTGGTCTCATCAGATCCTGCTTCCAGGTTCCCTCCCATTGGCTTCTCCCAATGGGTTGTGATTCCTGGTCCTTAAGCCAAACAAACCCTTTCTTCCCCAAGTTTCTTTTGGTCATGTTATTTTGTTGTAGCAACAATAACCCTAAGAAGGACACTGATACACTGCATGACCTACAGTTTCTTGAGGTTCAGAGAATAGACGCTGTGGCTATCTGTAGACAAATGCAGCCCTTGCCAGCCTGTAAGAACAGGGAACTCCTCTTGAACGCCTTTCTGTCTGAGCTCCCCTTTCTTGAGCCCAACTGAAAGACAGAGAGACTGAAATAGCCCACAGGTAAGTCTCATGGGCACAGGTGGAGCAGGTAGAGATCTATGGCCACCCACCTGAGGCCAAAGGATACCATTTGTCATGGACCTGATCCAACCCATAACTATCCACCCACCTCAAACTGCTGTCTCTCTAGGTTGCCTATGAAACTTCCTACAATGCTGACATTATCCCATCACACTGTGGGTTTGTGTCAAATCCCACAGCGGCCCTGTTGACTACAGCAAGACCTTTCACCACCTTACTGTTCAGCAGCTTTTTTTTAGATAGACATCGATTTTTAAATGAACATGTTTTACTTATCCCAAACTCCTTCAGAACCATCTTTACCCCTTACCTCGTGGATTCTACTACTTCTGTTTGCCAGAGAGAGCTGAGTCCTTTCTGTCATCTTCAGAAACATTCTAGTCTTTTGTCTTCTTGCAGCTGCTGTCAAAGTTGTGCCTCCCAAAACCAGCAGAGGGCACCATGAGGACACTAAAGCACCATGCTCTGGCGCCCACAGCACAGACATGAGGTGGTGGAACCTGGGGGAAACTTTTTTGTTATACCTGTTTTTCTTAACGTTTCACTTACTGGATGGAACCCATGCTGGAAATGCAGTTTACATTGAGGCTCAGTTCACCCCTCTATAAATATTAACCTGATAGAGTCAAATTGCATAATTTCCTAATAAAAACTACAAAAGCAAAGAACAATTGAAGTAAGTTAATTCATTTAACGGAATTGTTGGCTTTGGTATCTTCTCAAATACAAAATTTTAAAAGATTTATGTATTTTAATTTTATATTTGTGAGTGTTTGCCTGCATGTCTGTATTCACACCACATGTATGCCTGGTGTCCATGGAGGTTGGAAGGGGAGTGCTTAGGGACTGAGCCCTGGTCCTCCGTAAGAGCAGCCAATGCTGTTAACTACTGAGCCATCTTTCTAGCTGCTAAAACTCAGCCTTTAAAATGGTTTTGTATCTAAGCACTTGTGTGAAACACCATTTTTTTGGTTTTTGAATTAATGGAAACCAGTATTTGGATGTTTTATTACTATATACTTCATTTGTTTGAATTTTTAATTTTTCTTTTGTTTTGGAGATTATAGTATAATTATACCATTTTCACTTTTTCTTTCCTTCCTCTCAACCCTTTTATATTCTTCATTGCTCTTTTTTAAAATTCAGCCTGTGCTTTCATTGTCGTTGCATGCTTATATGTATATACATAGACATTCTTCACTCCAACCTTCTTGTCTGTATAATGTTACTTATAGTCTGTTTAAGGCTGCCGAACAAGACTGCAATTCCTCTCTGCAGGGCTTCTTGGCTTTCTTTATGAGACTGCAGCTGGATGCCAAGAACAAGCATTCCAGATTATGGAAATGTGGAAGAAGGGCAGAAGTTATCCATCTGTAGAGACTGGTACCCAATTTTGTCATACATAGTCTCCTGATCAGTCACTGGGCCTGTGCAGATCGAGGGGCACAGGCAACATGTCTCAGGAGAGTGCCAAGGAATTTACATTTATTTCTACCCCATTGTAGTCTTTAGTTACAAATTATATTCCTCACCTATAAAAATGTCCTCTTCACATTGTCCCCCAAATCCCATTCAGTAATAAAAATTATTGCAAAATGCTTATGTAATAGCATATCAAGGCATTGTTTGTGTGTTTTTTTTTTACATTTCACTTTTTAAAAATTAATTGTTTATGTTTTTGTTCCTTTCAGCCTAAGCAAGTACAGTTACTGGAAGCAGTTTACATTACTACTGTATGAACAATTTGATTAGAGAAAATAGTACATATTTATAGTTTTTATTCAAGCTAGTCTGAGTCACCTGTGATCCCCCCTGTGCACAGGTACAGAGGACATTTCCTGGAGGACATGTTCTCATGTCTTTCTGGGGTCTTGTTTTGGTAAGCTTCCCATCATTGCTTACCATACATTATTTTCCCCTTAGCATTCTGTAGCATTTTTCTCATCTTCAGTCATTCCTCTCTGCTTCTCTGTGGCCTTCTATCCTCTACCTTCTATACAAAACGAAAGCCAATATTTCTTTATCAGCGACTGGAACTAAATAATTCTTTTCTGGTTATGTGGAACAAAGTAGCCTAAAAATCAGTACCTCATTACAGTCATAATTCTGCAATTTAGGCAGAATTTAGGGTTCGGCTAAGGGAGTTATTATGTTCCGTGCAGCTCATGCAGGGCTGGAGAGGTAATGTTAGGTGATTCATTTATTGGGCTGGCCATTTGGTGCTGGCTGTCTAATGAGAATTTATCAGGGATTGTTCATAACATGGGTCTTGTCATGTTTCAGACTTATTACACCCACGTGGCTGTGTTGTAAAAGTGTTCCAAGGGACTAGAAGAAACAGACAATGTTTTTATAGCCAGGAAGAGGGTGAAAATAGGTCCCTCATTACTACTGCTTATTACCGATGCTCAGCAGTCAGAACCAAAGGAGGGCACTTCAACTGAAAAGCAGGAAAACATCAAGGACTTTGCACTCATTTTCAATGTGACAAGCCAACAAAATAATTGGATGATAATTATTATGATGATGTCGTATCTATCCACTCCCATTTTATTACTTCCAGTGAAGCAATAGTCTCTGGGATCATTGTGTCCAAAGATATTCCAGAGCTTCCAGCATCTGCTCACAGCTACCAAAACACACATCTCTGACCCAGGTATGTATTTCTGGCATAACCCCTGGGCTTTAGTCTGACCTTACTCTGACCCAAATCTAAACCTTCTTATTCCTTAGAAGTAGCTTGCATCACTGGGGAAGTGGAATAGCACTTATTTAGTTGGCCTGGCTTTTTTCTCTTGTGCCTCTTCTACCCTCTCAAGTTTTACCTCTAAGATATATGCTGAATAACCTGAAAAAGGTACAAGAGCAGATGTTTTACCCAGCAGAGCTTGAACTGAAAATTAATAGTATCTCAGAAGTCTGAGCAGAGTTAGAGAATAGAGTTTGAGCATATAATTCCTTGATGCATGGTAGCAGAGTGTTTCTGACATCACTTAGTCCCCTCTTCTAGTGATGGGGATGGCTTCTAAAGGTAAATAGAAAAATTTGTTTTTGGAAGGTGCTTTGGAGCTCACCTCTTTAAGCTTTCTTTTCTCTGTGGAGATTGATCCCTGGTAGCTAAATATAGCATTTCTTTAAATGAATGGCTATAAATTTTATCAGCCTATGATCAATTATGTCTGTATATTTATCAATTTTCTGTTATTATAAGGCTGTGTAGGTTATGAGGAAATGAGGTTTATTTAGATCACAGTTTGGGAAGCCAAACAATATGATGCCACTTCTTGCAAGAACTCTTCCTGTTGTATCACCTTAACTCTTGGTGCTTGTGAGGGGAAATCAGTCATGGCAGGACAGGGAGGGATCAGTAACAACCTGAAGCTGAGCTCCACCTGATGATGGCCCTATCTGTTAACACTGGGAACCAATATTCCAACACTGAACTCCAAAGAATTAAACCACATCCCATCCATAGAAGTCTGTAGCATGACCATCAGTTGCCTGATGTACTCGGGTCCTCAAAGATACTGAAATCATCATGTTTGCAAAGATGAAGTAAGGCTCTGGGGATACCTGATACTGGCTCATCCTTGCCAGGAGCGTGTCTGATGTTCACTCTGAGCCAATAGCATCCTCACTGGTCCAAATATACTTTGTGGATCTGCAAAACTAGCATGGTCTACAGCTCATCAGAAATGTAGAACCTGGGGCCCAATCAGAATCAGAATTTGGATTTTAACAAGATCTATGGCTGATTCCTACTCACATTTTCTTCCTGAGGTGCACTGTGACATATTATCCAGTATTGCTGACATGGAAATACCCAAAGAAATTTAGGAGGATACTGAAGATTAGGTGCCACACTTTACAGACTCTTATTGAATAGATCTAGAAAGCAGACTCAACAGTGGTTGGAGAAATATATGGCGAACATATATGCTTTGTGAGAGTATTTTTATTTTATTTTTTCTTTTATTTGAGATAGAGAAGACCACAATTTTGAATCAATTTAGCAAAAAATGAAAAATAATTTAAGTATGTGAGTGTGGAGAAAAAAATCAGCAAATATAAGAAATCAGTGACTCCCAAGAGGCATCTGTAAAGTGTTAGAAAATTGGATGAGGAAAATAGGGATAGGGGTTTGTGTCAATTTTTACTTCATCTTTGCAAACATGATGATTTCAGTATCTTTGAGGACCAAGAGAAGGCACAAGAATCAGAGACCTGCTTGTATAAACACCTAGGGATTCCATTAAAACACTAAACTTGAAGCCATAATATATATGCTGAGGACCTGTTGCAGACCCATCCAGGTACTGTGCGTGCTGCCTCAGTCTCTGGGAGTTCATATGAGCTTGTTTATGTTCTTTTAGAGGGTCTTGTTTTCTTGGTGTCCTCTACCCCCTCTGGCTCCTCCACTCTTTTTGCCTCTTCTTCTGTGGTGTTCTCTGAGCCCTGAAGGAAAGAATTTTGTAGAGACATCCCATTTAGGGGTGAATGTTTCAAGGCCCTTCACTCTCTGGATAATATCCAGCTGTGGGTCTCTGTATTTGTTCCAAACTGCAGTAGGAGAAGTTTCTCTGATGATGGCTGAGAAAGGTACTGATCTATAAGTATTCACTTGTTTGTTTTCTTGCCTTTTTAGAAATAGTGGCACAAAGTTTGCCACCATTGGCTTAACATATATTGCAGTCAGGACACCATTGTGTATTAGAGGATTTGTGGCTGGTGTTAACATTTCTCTTTTTGGTAGCATGCAGAGTACCTTCCTGTACCAAAGATGCTAGAATGTCAGGGTGAAGGCTTTATGTAGGCACCAGCTGGACTTTTTAATGTTCAATGAGTTGTGTAGGTGAAGTCTTCTGCAATGGGGCCTTGCTGTGAGTTCATGAAAAGCAACCTATAGTACTGTCAAAACCTGGATTGTTTGGGAGTTTCCATGGGACCCCTTTGGCCAACAACTCAATATGGTTGTGTGTAAGCCAATTCTAGTACTAGAAGCTTCATTTGATGACAAGAGATGGTCAGCTGGGACTCAGTTTCTCCCATTATTTGGTAATTTTATTGAGATCATTTTTATACATACATATATATGTTTTAGAAAGCTTCTACTCTATATTACTCCATATTACCCTCAAATGCCTCTTAATTTTAGCTGTCTTTCCTGTATTTCCTCCTCCATCCCGCTGCTCCCCACTTAAACTGCCTGTTCCAGCCTCCGTTTCCATCCATAGCTATCTATTCTATTTCCTTTCCCGAATGAGATCTATCTGTAATCCTTAGTTTTGTACTTTCTACTTAACTTCTGTGGTTTTATGGATTGTAGCTTGGTTATTTGATGTAACAGCTAATATCCACATGTAAGCAAACATGTACCATAGTTTTCATATTTTTTCTCTGGGTCTAGGCTATGTCACTTCAGTTCCATCCACTTATCTGTAAATTTCATTTTTTTCAAATGGCTGAGTAATGCTCCATTGTGTAAAAGTACCTTTTCATTTGTTCATTCATTGTTCTTTGTTCATTCATTTGTTGAGCATCTAGGTCGTTTCCAATTTCTGGCTATGGTTGAGCAAATGTCTCTGGAGTAGGACAAGAATCTTTTGAGTTTATATCCAAAAGTGGGATAGATAGATCTTGGGGTAGATTGGTTTCCATTTTACTTAGGAACTAGCACACTGGTTTCCATAGTGGCTGTACAAGTTTGCATTCCTACCAGCAGTGGATAAGCATTCCCCTTATTCTATATCCCCACCAGCATGAGCTATCACTTGTTTTTTTATTGATCTTCAACATTCTGACAGGTGTAAGATGAAATCTCAAATAAGTTTTCATTTTCATTTCCATGATGGTTAAAGATGCTGAACAATACTTTAGGTGGGATTTTCTTTTTTTTTTTGCCATTTGAGTTTTCTCTTTTGGGAAATTTGTACCCTATTTTAATAGGGTTATTTGTTTCCTTGATATTTAGTTTTTTGAGTGCTGCCTATATTTTGCATATTAGCCCTCTATATGATTATATAGGCTGCTGTTTTGTCCAAATACAATGTCTTTTCACTATGTAGAAGCTTTTCAATTTTATGAGGTCCCATTGATTAGTTATTGATCTTAGTTGTGCTATGTTCTGTTCAGAAAATGTTTCCTGTGCCAGTGAATTCAAGGCTGTTCTTCAGTTTCAATTCTATTCAGGTTCAGTGTGTTTGGTTTTATATTGAGGTCTTTGACCCATTTAGAATTGAGTTTTGTGAAAGGCATTAAGTGTGATCTATTTGGATTCTTTTATATGCATCCAGTTTGAAGAGCACCATTTCTTGAAGACGCTGTCTATTCTCAATGCGTGTTTCTGGCTTCTTTATCAAAAATGAGGTTGATATAGGCATTAGGATTTATATCTGTGTGCTCAATTTGACTCCATTAATCAATGTTTCTGTTTTTGTGCCAATACCATGTTGTTATTGTTGTTGTTTTAATCACTACAGCTCTGTAGTACAACTTGAAGTTGGGATAGTGATATATTCCAATTCTTTCATTTTTCAAGATTGTCAAAGGATTTTTAAGGTGCAACATACTATTTGGCTCCAAAGAGTTAAGAACCTGTACCTTCACAACCAGGTATGGTTGTGAGCCTGATCTGTTCCAGGCACTAGTAGTGGAGTGTTTTAGAGCCTTGCTACCTGCCCAATGTGACCTCTGATCAGCAGCACCACTGTGAACCTGATAAAAATGTGGGATTTCAGGACCCTCCAGGTCAACTGACTCAGAACCTATATTCAGGAAGACTTCACATCATTCCTGAGAAACAAACTCATATGGGAAGTATAAAATAACAAATGTCAAAAAATGAATATTTGAAAGCTCAGAATTATCTTTGTAAGTAAAATTAAGCTAGAGTTACCCTATGAATTGGAATGAATCTGGCCTTTTGACATTACGGCAGTATTTCAAAGTGGAGACAGGGCTGTGTCCTGTGAGTATTAGAGATGTGAGATGAGACTTCCTAGAGTTGAAGCTTCCATAATGTATACTTTTGTTTGTACTGTCTCTCCTTACCTCCTCAGCTATTTGCACCCTCAGCTCAGGCAATGTCATCTTCAGATAGCCATGCAGATGAGAAAATTTATCCAAAGGGCAGCAAAGACTTGGCTGAATCCCACACAGAGCTAGAAGGTAAGAAACCTCTTTAAGCCCATCCCTGGCCTCAAAATGTGGCCTACAAATACATGGAACTGTACTTAACTCTGCCTGCTGAAGCCATGCTTTCTCTGACCAACCTGTAAAACATCTTAGTTGCAGGAATTTCTCCAGGACATTAGGTAGACAAGGACAGTCATAGAGACAGATGTGTTACACTTCAAGACCTCACTTGTATAATCAGCAAACATGATTATTGTTGTTATTGTCATTATTATTATTATTATTATTATTATTACTACTACTACAAGGTAATTAATTATTGGCCAGGATGACAGGTGGCATCATGCCACCTATTGTCAGAGAACAACTTTTGGAATCAGTTCTCTCTTTCCACCAAACTCAGGGATCAAAT
Source organism: Pachyuromys duprasi (assembly GCA_028658305.1). Classification (NCBI taxonomy): domain Eukaryota; kingdom Metazoa; phylum Chordata; class Mammalia; order Rodentia; family Muridae; genus Pachyuromys; species Pachyuromys duprasi. The sequence goes on along the minus strand of CM053752.1, from coordinate 112,678,946 downwards.
TCAGGTCACTAGGCTTGGCAGCAAGTACCTTTACCCACTGAGATATCTTGCTGGCCCCTTTGACCAAGTTTAAATACACGTATTCAGGTGAAACTTTTAAAGCATTGCTTTTTCAGTGTACTGTTTGGTAGTCCCAAACCTTCTTTAAAACAAACAAACACAACAAACAAAACAACATCAAAACATACTACCCTTCAGGCAAGAGAAATTTGTCTAGGTCAACAAATTATAATTTTTGTGATTTAAAAATATATTTTAAGTATTTATATTTTTAAAAAATTTTATGTGCAGGGGTGTTTTGTGTATGCAGTGCCTGTGCAGGCCAGAAGAGGGCATCTGATCCCCTAGTACTGGAGTTAGCTGCAGTAATGAGTCTCTCTTTGGATACTGGAGATTGAACCCAGGTCCTCTGAAAGAGTAACCAGTGCTCTCTTCAGCCTCTGATTTTTTTTTTTTTAAGATTTATTTATTTATTATGTATACAGTGTTCTGCCTGCAGGCCAGAAGAGGGCACCAGATCCAATTATAGATGATGGTTATGAGCCACCATGTGGGGTGCTGGGAATTGAACTCAGGACCTTTTTAAGAACAGCCTTAATCTCTTAACCTCTTAACCTCTGAGCCATCTCTCCAATCACCCAGCTTCCGATTTTTGGGATTCTTATAAAAATATATTAAGAAAATATATCTGAAAATTCTTGCTATGAACTAATTTTATTTCACATTGTTGAAACCGAACCTTCCAAAATTGATGTAAAATTTTTTAAAGCATTTGCATGCTTTCTGCATATGTACTTATTAATCAAGATTTAGAAACTGTAGACATTAGGAATACAATCATTCCATAGTTCAATTAACTATAAATTCCAATCTAATGGAATTGATTTACTAATTTGTTTTCTTTGATTCAACAGCAAAATGCCCCCTGCTGTCAGATTCTGGCCACGTTTCTTTGGCTTCTAACCACTCAGGTGATCTTCCATGGGATCCTGGAGTGAAGGGAAGGGGGTGGGTTCTTCAACCTCCTCAACGAAGTCTGTTCTGATGACATCTAAGAAATGTGTGGTGTGGCACCATACTTTTCCTTTCCAACTTCAAAATCTTAACTTTTCAGAAAGAATAAACTCTGGAATTTAATACAAGACTTGGTGCCCTAGGGAAAGGGCAGATTTCAATGACTGTTTACTGAAGAAGTACCAACCAGATGGTAGGCAGAGCGTAAATCACAGAGTAGGCAAGGTATGGGCAGACAACAGGGAGGAAAGTACAAATCGGGGTGCCAGCTGAGAGCATCATGTTAAATGAGCCCACATGTGTGTTTGTATATATATAATATATAATTATATTTCTGTATAATTATATCTTGCAACTGCTGACCTATTTACATTATCATCTGCTATTCTAAGTAGACTCAGCCATCCTCCTCCTATTTATTCATCCCTCATGTAAAATTTGATCTCAGTCACTTATGGAGAAGTCCTTTGCTCTGCTCTTATAGAGATGGCAACAGGAACAGGTTCCATATTCAGGTGAATTTCCAGCCATAGCTTCAGCCAGCACCATCCACACAGAAAGTCTTTATAAGTGCAGCTTTGTTCCTCTGGCAATCTCTCCCCTCCCCGCCTGTCACTGAGTTGCTGCTCCTGGCTGCCTCCTGCCCCACCCTCTTATCCCCACCCTTCAGTTGCCCTCAGTCAGTACAGTGGGCACCATGTGACAGAGATACACGGCATTAGAGTTGTGCTAAGGGTACAGGTCCAGAGGGAGAAGATCAATCATCACCACACTATTTGGAACAATGATGAGCCTTTAAAGCTCCTCTACTCTTTATAAAAAAAAAAAATTCAGTAATGTATTCATCTTGTGAATGATTGAAGAGGTGATTATCACTGAGGAAGCATGGTCCCAATGCTCCAAGGGGTCCAAAGTTCCTATATCAGTTAGTTGGGTAAAAATCAAAACAACAACAACAACAAAACCTCCATAATAACAAGAGGACTATACAGTGTCTGAGCCTGAAGCATAAAGCAAAGATTTATAGCTGAACTCAGACTGGTTCATTGTTTTTGCCCTCTGATACTGTTTTCCAGGTTCAACAATTAAGCCCTTTGCCCCAAATAAACATTTTATTCGTGACACAAACCAGCAGATTCTAGTCCTGGAAGGCAAAACCCTTGTGGCTGTTCCAGACAAACTCAGCAAACGTGGAGGTGAGCCTCAATTTTCTTAACCCAATGGAGATGGTATGTGCTCCCCACAGGCCCTGGGTCTGGGTCTTCTCCCTCTTGGAGGGGACAGCTGGACTCCCCCTCCTCTTAAAGGGTAAAGCGCTACTCTCAGGGTGAGCTTGGAATCAATGATGAGCATGATTGAATGATATGAGGAGATGAAACCAAAGGTGTCCCTCAGCCAAAAGAAGTCTCTGTAGATAGGGGAGTCATCAAAAGCAGAAGTGGAGAGAAGGGAACGTTTGAGACTCAGAATGTTCTGGGCTCCTGAATTAATGTGACTGTGGAGATTTATCAAGCTTTCTGTGTCGAAAACTTCAACAACAATAAAAGGAAGTGGGGGGAGCAAGGTTTTAATTCTTGAGCTGACTCAAGTTTTCTATTTCCAGAGACCTTTTATGTATCAGCTTTACCCAAAAGAAAAGCCAGTGGCTCAGCGGCAAATTATATTGTTTTGGCTGTATCTAAGGGGAAACTCTACCTCTGCTGTGATCGAGTCAAGAAACCAAAGCGTCCGTCATTAGAATTAAAGGTAAGAGCTGAGGAACCCTCCCCTGTCCTCCAGCTCAGGGAAGCACAAATTCTTAGTGCTAAGACTCACAATCTAAGCAAAGACCACCTCAGTCTTTGCTTCTTTTCTCCATAAAGAAACCTGTTCATGTATTAGCATATTCAGTAACAATAAAAACTACCTGAGACAATCACATTCTAAAGAGAACAAGACTTTGGTCGACAGTATTGGCCAATTGACCTTGATGCTTTGGGGCCTGTGGTAGTACACCGCAGTGGAAGTACATGGGACTATGGGGGTGAAGGCTGCTCACTTACTGGCTTGGATGAGAAAGAGAAAGAAGGTGCTGAGGTCCCACAATTCTGTTTGAGGGCCCAATGACTAAGCCCCTCTTCTTAAGGTTTCCATCACTTCCCAATAGTCCCAAGATGAGGAGGACCAAGACTTTGACACATTGGCCTTTGATGGGACATTCTAAATCTAAACTGTAGCAACTACTAATAAATTTTTCTTTGTATTTAAAAAAAGAAAATTAAAGATCTGAGTTCATTGAGCCGTGAGAAGCTCCTGCCCTTCACCTTCCTGAAGGAAAAGTCTGGCTCCTACTTCACACTGGAATCAGCTGCTAATCCTGGCTACTTTGTCTGTACCTGCAGCATACCCAGGCAACCTGTGGGTGTGACGAAGGAGCTGGGGAAACAGAAAAACACCCATTTTGAATTTGTAAATGCAAATGTGGATCTCAGTGAGATGGAAGCCTGAAAATGCAATACAATAGTGGCCAGACCAGCTATGACAGCAGGATTTGGTCTCAGGCTGGCACCAATCCAAAAAAAATAAAAAAAGAAATATCTTCTCTGTATAAGTGCTATCAGCAATCACTAAACCTGAGGATTTGATTTTTGTGTGTGTGTCATTTATTTCTTTAAAGAGTATATGATTAATTTAAAATTTTAGGCTGATTCTGGAGAAATATCTAAGGATTTCCTATTTTCTAAAACATATCTGACCTTCTCTAGATGATTCTATAGTCCATGGTGTAGCCAGCCTGCCGGTGAGTGATTTCTTCTGGAAGGTAACTGGAGTGATACTAGGCTCTCAGATTAGTCATGCACCATGTGCAAGGTAGGTGGATTCTAGGGAAACTCACCAAACCGCAAGCACAAACACCAAAGTTTCAGTGGTGCTCCAGGGCTGCTGGACCACAGCAAGGCACATTTGATCTGAGTCTTCCCAGAGGAGAGGTGTGACATAAAGTAAGAACAGATGGGAAAAGGAAGTGGCAAAAGGGTCTGGAGCAGGTGGGAGGCAGAGGCAGCTTCTGGCAGGTAGCAGGGCCCTTTCCACTTACTGGGGCATTTGGTCCAGATCCTAAGCAGGATCAAGTGCGGGGAAGCCAATCAGATTGGGAACTTGGTGCCCGGCATGAAGTTGGAGAGGAGAGAGTGTGTATACATTTAACGTTGAGGATTGCATGCAATATATCTAATGCTTTGATGTAGAAGATTCCTGACTATTTAAAAACTGTCATCTGCATCTAGAAAGACAGTGTGTCTCTCTGTTATCTTGCCATTTGGTACCCTTGAGAAAAACAGACCTCATGTGTTATCTTAAGACTAAAAGCTATTTTCCCAGTCTGCAGCTGCGCCTTTACCTTATCCACTACAAGAATCACTATCTAGCTGAAAATATCAATGCATATATTAGCTTAGTTACTCTTTGACTCATCAACTGGCTTATCATTTACAAATTCCATGACTAATACCCACATCATGACTAATAGCTCTTGATAAAGAACAAGATTTAAGATTTCAGCGAAAACACATGATCAAAATGATCATGCCTCTGCAGTGTCTTTAAACATACCATTTTGTATTGATATAAATATTGTGTAAAATTTAAATGGAAAATTCCATGAATAGATAACTCATGAATTTGTTATACTGATGCCACTCTGAATACAGTGATGAGATCTCATGCCATCTTACTGCAAAGCTCTCAATTTCCCAGCATATCCACATTGCGTACACCATCTGCCTGTTCCTCACTCACTAGCTGTCTCGGTTGTTGGATTTCTTCTTGTGGTATCCCACTGCTCGTGTTCAAGTAGCCTTTGTTGTGCTTTACAATGGCCTCACAGTCCTACAGTTCTCAGGGATGCTATTAGTCTTTGAAATCAGATAACACCAAAGAGAACCTATAAAAGTGCTTCATCTGAGCGAGAGGTTTTCAGTGTAATTGGGGGTGGACTGGGGGTAGGTGGGGATGGAAACAGGAGCGGTCAGGTGGGGAGAGGATGGAGGGAGAGAGTACTAGAAGAGACAACTAGAATTGAAGGGCAATTCAGGGGGCAAACCTAGTGCAGTGGAAACTCGCAGGCATCTATTAGGGTGACCCAAGACTCCTAGTAATGGGGGATATAAAGCCTGAGCTGGTCATCTCTTATAAGCAGTGAAGAGTTTCAGTGTAAGGATTGGGACACCATCCTAAGCCACAAGACATTCGACCTACAATTTGTCCTATGAGCATAATGTACTTGGGTAAAGGTGGCACAGAAATTGTGTGAGTGGCTGGACAATACTAGTCTAGTGTGAGACCCATGAAATGAGAGGGAGCCCACCCAATACACTACCTATAGGACTAGTAACCAGAGCTGGATGGCCTGGAGACCTAGGCAAGAACCAAAAACACCAAGAAAAATAAAAGAAGAAAGAAAAAGAAATGATTCCTAATGATATTCTGCTATACTTGTAGACAGGAACCTGACATAATCACTATCAAGAGGTTCCATCCAGCAACTGATGGAAACAGATGCAGAGACCCACAGCCAAACAATAGGTGGAACTCAGTGATTCCACTGGAAGAAGGGGAGGGGGACTGTAGAAGCCAAAAGGTCAAGGATACCGCCAGAAAACCCATGGAATCAGCAAACCTGGACAGAGGGGATCACTGAGATTGGACTGGCAATCGAGCCTGCATGGTTCTAGCCTCTGCCCTCTGTGAGTATGTTACAGTGTGTAGCTTGCTGTTTCATGGGATTCCTAACAGACGGAGTGTGGACTGTTCCTGATACTTTACTCTGCTTTTGGAACCCTTATACTCCTATTGGGTCGCTTTACCCAGCCTTAATACGAGGGAAGGTTTATAGTCTCATTGCAACTTGATATGCCATGTTTGGTTGATATCCCTGGGAGGCCAGCCCTTTTCTGAAGGAAATGGAGGAGGAGTGGATGGGGAGAGGCAAGGCGGGCATTCTGTAGAGCTGATGCCCCTCACTGTTCCAATAAAGCAGTTTCTGCCTCCTGAGGTGGAGTCTCTGCTTCTCTGCCTCCCTTTTCTCACAAGAGTAAGGAGAGTTTGATGTCAGACTATGCTACCCAGTGACTTTCAGACTGTACTGGGGTCCAGGTGAGATCTTTTCTCAAAGGAAAGAAAAGCCAGGGCACATCTTTAATCCAGTCATTCTAGAAGCTGGTCTTTGTGGGTTGGAGCCTGTCTGGTCTACATAGTGAGTTCCAGGACAGCCAGAGCTACATAAAGACTTTGTTTCAAAAATACAAAAAGGAAGAAGAGACAGAAGGAAGGAAGGAAAGAAGGAAGGGAGAGAGGAAGGAAAAGTGTTGAATATTTGTAAACAAATGAGTTAATGAACAACAAAACAAAACAAGCAAAGAAATTGTACAAATTTACATTTGATCATACCTAAAGGAGACGCATAAATTGTTTTTCTCTGAAGTGTTTAAAATGAAACAGGGAGGAAAATAAATAAATCAGTCATGACAGAAATCTAAAACTTTAAAATTCCAAGTCAAGGATGAATAGAGTTAGGTTTTGGAAAGAAAATAAAATCGCTCCAATGCAATGCATAGAGAAAAAAATGGCTGCCAAAGAATTTAGAATTATGCCTCCCTGTCCTACAAAGACCAAAGGAAGGTGCCTTTCACAAAGCTGCCCTTTATCCTTCTGTCCTGGCAAGAGTCAAATACAGATCAGGGCATCAAGGACAGCCTTACTCCATTTTAATACGTAATAGCTGAAGGCAAATGGCTGTTGGAAAACCTCCCTCATGACTCAGCTGATTGATTGGAGGGTCACCAAAAATGAATTCAAGTTCATGTCTAATCACATCAGACTGAAACAAGAACTTACAAGTTTCTTTTCAAAGTGAAGTCAAAAATCGAAACGCTAAACTAAAGATCAATGGCGACAACAGTAGCAAAGAGCAGCTCTGCTCCATTTTTATTCAAAAAAGAGGAGGCAGTGCATACAGTCACTGCAACTGGGTGAATGGCATTCCAGAGAGGAAACCACACATCAAAGCCCAACCCAACAGAGCAAGGTAGGCTTTTCGGAAAATCAGAGACATTCCCCAAGAAAACAGGCTGGTGAGGAACCCTTACATAATCTGAAGGGGTATATTAAAGAAAACATTAAACAACAATGACGAAAAGAACTAAGGCTGGAGGAATGGATCATAGGTTAAGAAAGTGTGCTGCTTTTTTAACACAACCTGAGTTGGGTTCCCAGTACCCAAGCCTACTATTTTTGATTAAAAAAAAAAACCTGTATTCAAAGAGAAACCAATGATAATGGGATATATCTCAAGCTGGAAGAGTGCTTGCTTAGCATCACATAAATTGAGTGGGGTCGCACATGTCTGCAATCCAGCATTGGAATAAAGAGGCATGAAGATAAGTTCAAAGTCATCCTACATATTTCAAAGCCAACTTGGGATACAGAAGACCCCATCTTAAAACTAAAAATAAAAGACCAGAGAGATGGGTCAATGTGTAAACGTGCTTGCACTGAAGACTGGCCATCTGAGTTAAATCCCTGGGACTCACACCTGGTGAAGAAATAATTGACTCCCCAAGTTGTTCTCTGATCTTCCCATTTATACCATGTGTGCATGTGTGTGCAAGCACTCATGCAAGCACACACACACACACACGCACACACATATACGCACACCTTTTTAAAAAGTTTTATTTTTATTAATTATAGTTTATTCACTTTGTATCACAGCTGTAGACTCTCCCTATCCCCTCCCAATCCCACCCTCCCTCCCTCTTCTCCTATGCCCCTCCCCCCAGTCCAATGGTAGGGGAGGCCCTCCTCCCATTCCATCTGAGAAGGAATGGCACATCACAACACAGTGCCAGGAACCAGGGAGAAGGGAACCCCAGTGTTGAACTGGCTATCTTTTTTTACACTGTTTATTCTTTCTAGGCCCCCACCCCATGGAATGGTGCTGTCTCTCTCCAGAAAGCTTCCTCCTCTTCTCATTTAACACTCTCTGAAACATTTTCATAGATATATAGCTTTACCTCACCATTTACTGAAAATGGCTGCAGTCATGTCAAGCTGAATCTATACATGAGTGGCAGAGATGGCTTAAGCAGAGATTATTGCAACAACAATAATATGGATTTTGATGGCTTTTTCTTGTTTCTATATTTTTCTTGAGAATTTTGTACACAAGCACTATATTTACATTATTACCCCCTTTTCCTCCTCCTTCCAACTCCTCCAATGTCCCAACCCCTCAAATCCATGGCCCCTTTTTCTTAAATAAAATGTGTACATGAATATCCTGCTTAGTCCATTTACTCATATGTTCACGTGCTTAGGGCTGAACACACTGGATTGGGCAATGCATGGGGGCTCCTCCTCCCACTGCCCGCAGCCATCCACGGCCTGCAGCTCTTCATGGAGGAGGAAGAAACTGTCAAGTTTCCCCCGTTCATATTGGTATGTCAGCTGGAGTTTTCATTGTTCAGGTCTTGTTTAGGGAGCCATCTTGGGGAGATTTTTGTGGGTACAGTTGCTCTTTCTTGTCAAGAAGTGACTTGATTTTCCACAAGCAGTTCAAGAGTTTTTGCTGTATATCCACCAAGTTTATCAAGCCAAACACAAAAAGTATAAGCTCTGGAACCCTCTTCCTTTGTTGACATTAGAAATAAACTGGCACTATGAGCCTGGAGAGATGGCTCAGAGCTTAAGAGCACTGGCTGCTCCTCCAGAGGTCCTGAGTTCAGTTTGCTGCAACTACGTGGTTGCTCATAACCATCTGCAATGGGATCTGATGCTCTCTTTCTGGCATTCAAGTGTATATGTAGATATACACAAAATACATAAATAAGTATTTTTCTAAAAAACCAAACCAGCCCTGGCTGTATGCATTCTACCAGGGAGGAAAAAAACCTAAAGGAATATAATAAAATCCACATAAAGAATGCATTTAAATGAAGATGTAGTCAAGAAGTTTGTTTTATAATGTAGTAATAAAAAGCAGACCAGCAGAGCTTAGTAAAAGGGCCAACAGGATGGACCCACATCATGGCAAAGGAGAGAAATAACTCCACATAGTTGTCCTCTGACCTCTACCACACATGCACATAGCACCTACACACCTGTGCTCACATGCACATGTGAAAAATAAACAATATACATTTATTTACATTTAACAAACAGAAACCATGTATATTTAATAATTAAATATTTATATTTAATTAATAAATATTTAAAATCATAGGATGGAAATATAAAACATTATAAGAAAATATAGCAGAGAAAAATAAAAGTGAAAACATAAACACAGAGGATATGATTCTGTGAAAGTCCCAGCAGATACAGACAATGACTAGAAAACACGTCAGGGGCAAGGAGAGCTGGTATCCAGGAGTGGGTCTTCCTTGGGAGAATTCCAAAGAATAAGAGAACCAAACTAATAATTTTGAAGTATTTTCAGATAAAGTATGTAAGAAAATTATTTCAAAATAAAGCCTCTAATTTGTAGAAAAGAGGTCATAGTTTCCCAGGAAAAACTAAGAATGACTAAGTAGATATACTCTGATGAAGGACAAAGAACCCAACCTAGATAAGGACAAGAAAAGGTACATAAAAAGAAAAAAAAAAGGAAACAAACTGAAGAATCTAATAGCCTTTTCACCACAAAATCATTAATTCCAGGAGACAACAATGCCTAGAGAGATCTTCACGAAAATGTAAGAGTTTATGCTCAGGAAGCTGTTTGTTGCTGCGTATAAGCCAAAAGGGGACACTCTCCAGCCTGGGAAACTAATCCAGACAGTATCCTATGTTCAGGGCTAGTTCAGAAATTCTTAGAAATTCTGTCCCCATTCCAAGCCAAACTTCAACTAGAAGCTATTTATGAAACTCATAAACAATTCGAGTCACAATGAAATATTTTAACAAAATACAATCCAAATTAGATATACTAATTTCTGCTGAGGAATGGGGGAAGGAGAACATTGCATGTCTTAGTTTTCTAGTTAAGCCACTATGTTGCTATAGAGACTAATGCCATGCTATAATTCCCAGCAGTGTCAGCCCTGAATTGTGTTTCAGGCAGTGTTTGCTGGTGTGATAGCTAAGCTGTGTGTGTCTGGTGCACAGGACAAAGGCTGCAGTGAAGACACACAGTGGGCAAGCTGCCAGGAACAGCTCAGATTCATGATGCTTTGATTTTGAATCATTTTTTCCTCATGCGTTCAGAATACCTCCCTGGATGGCCATGGCTGCCGTGAGGGCCGGAGTCAGCAGTTGGCTCTCTTGCCCTCCGGTGGAGCTAAGGTGAGCAGAGCCCAGGCTCATGGTGTGAGCTATGTTGTTCAAGATGTAAGGCCAGGGATGTAAGCAGAGAACCCGCTCCCGCCTCACCCGGTCTTTTGGCTGTGTCTTCTGGAAGATAAGAGCCTTATGGTATAGGCCTGTAATCCCAGATGCTCTGGAGGCCAAGCCATGTGGGTCCCAAGGCCAGCCTAGGTAGTATACCCTTCATCTAAGAACAACTTCAAAGAACATGCAGGAGGTTCTAGGTTCAACACCTGATAGCAGTCCAATGAAAACAAAAACCAACCAACCAACAACAAAATTAATCTCTTTTACTTCTACCACGTGCAATGCCCTCCCATTCCGTCACTCTTCTGAGAATGTCATCTCATAATGTTGGCTGGACATGTTTCAATAAATATACTTTGCAATTCAAACATTTGACCTCTTCTCTTCTCTTCTCTTCTCTTCTCTTCTCTTTTCTCTTCTCTTCTCTTTCCAACTTACTTTTGCTGTGTCATTACTACGTACTTGGTTTTCAGTCACCTGCGTTTTGCTGAAGTTTCTAAATTTCTAGCCAATAGTTAATTATTATTACTGAAAGATTTGTTTTATGTTTAATTATGTAGGTAGCTATGTATTTGTGTGTATGTGAATGTGACTGTCCATGGCAGAAGCCAGAAATGGATGTTGGATCTCTTGGAGCTGAAATTGCAGGCAGTAGTGACCCACCTGGTGTGGGTGCTGGAAATTGAACTCAGGTCCTCTGCAAGAGCAGTATTTGCTCTCAACCACTGGGCCATCTGTCCTGCCCTCCTGTCAACACTATTGAGAATCTCTGTGCTTATTACAGCATTGCTCACCATGCTCAGGCCATAAGCCTATCATGCTGCATGTCAAAGCTGAGAAATCTCTACAGTGTCATACTGCAAAAATTCACTTTAACCTTTGGTCTCCTAATTTTGTTTTCTTCTCTTTTAGTTTACTCTACTGATAGGAGGTATCCTCCAAAGCTTTGGGACAAGGATATAAAGGAATAAAAGTTCTGAAAACTGCTATGGTTGGGGATGGGGTCTGAAGGGAAAGATATATTACAAAGAAGCATGGTGTACCTTGGGGCCAGGTATTTCTTTGGTTTCAGGGCTATATGCACATGGCAAAGCTCATGAAATTGTGACAATATTATTGTGTGCCAGTTATAGCCCAATGAAGCTGCAAAAAAGAAATGGCATACATATAAAATTAAATTTATCAACTTAGGTTTTCAGCAAATCTATGCAGAAACAGGTGTTCTCAATAGTCTTGGCATAAATGCAAAATAGCACAGTCTCTCTCAGGATTAATCAGATAATGTGCACACAAATAACAAATATGTTTAGTGTTTGACCACTTTTAAAAGTATGAACTTAAGGGTCAAGACTTCATTTCAATGAGAGAGCATTTGTCTAACATGCATGAGGCCCTAGGTTTAGTGCTCACAATATATATGAAATACATACTGGTAGAAATGCAAAGTATGCCTGAACAAAGCTATTTCTCAAAGTACCATTTGTAAGATCAAAAGAATATACCAATTAAATTTCCATGAATGACAGTACAGTTGACCAATCCAGCACCACACAATTGAAGAGAAATAAGGACACTTTTAAATTAGGGTTATGATGGGGGCTGGAGGGACGGTTCAGTGGTCAAGAGCAAATATTGGCTTCGCAGAAGACTTGAGCTCAGTTCTGAGAATCATTGAACTACACATTTGAGATCAGTGCACTTTATATGTAAGTTGCATCTTGGTGATATCTCCCCTCCTTAGATAAAAGGGAAGAAAGAAATGAAAGGGAGCAGACCAAACAGTAAGCATATAGCCTGTGAAAGGGAAGGACTGGCTAGCTGGAACTTATGAAGTAACAGGAAAGATTTTTCATCCCTCTCTCCTTCCTCCCTATCTCCATCTCTCCCTCTGTCCATCCTTCCCTTCTTTTTTGTAATGGAGGAAGACTTAAGCATGTTTAAATGCCAATAGATTATGATAAGATCAATTAAAGAATAAGATTGAGCTGGATATATGTGGTGGTACATGCCTATAATCCTAATTTTGGGGAGACTAAGGCAGAAGGATTGTCAGTTCACAGCCAACCTGGGCTCCACGGACAGACCCAGGCCGGCCTGGGCTACACAATGTGACCCTAGCTCCAAAATAAAACAAATAAAGAGAATAGCATCGGGTTCACATGAGAAAGAAGAGATATAATCCTCAAGAAGTCCCCAGAAAACTTGAGAGGATATCCTCAGGCAGGGAGAGACATTCCAGTGTCCCAGGCATAGAGGGCTAGGACTGGAGGAACCATAGAAGACTCAGGTTTGAAAACATCAGACAAAATTGTTCTCTGTAAAGGAGCTAGAGCAACAAACATGAGGCAGCAATAGAGAGTAGAAGTAGAATTCTGAAAAGGGAAATATCTGCAATAGTAGGATGAACATGGGATATACAGGCCAGTTAGATATTAAGAATGTATTTGGAAGATCATGTGACTTTCTCTAACAGAGTTAAATGGAAGCAGAAATCTGAGTTTTACCAAAGGGTACTATTAAGAGATGGTGACAGAGACAACTGAGATCATTGGCTAGGAGTGTTACTGAAGTGATGTATCATGCAGCCTAAGGTGAACAGAAAGTGTGCAGGACTGAGGTCCTGGAAACTGGCTGACAGGGCAGGAGGATGTGGCCAGAAAGGCAATGAATGAACTGTTATTGCAGACCTTCCCAATGAGGACCACTGCTCGTTACAGCTGAGGTAAAATGAGGGTCCCTGACACCCAGAGATTAAAACTTGTGTGAGTCACTGTTTCCCATTTTCCCCACTTGCAGGCTTATGTAATAATAATTATGCCTTAATAAACTTATCAAAACTCTAATAATACCTTATTAGGCTCTATCAGGCTCTAATAAGGTATTATTAGAGTTTAGAGGCCTTTTTTATTTAAAAAAGTCCTGTTACATATGTTTATTAAACACCTTCTAGGAGGGATCCAAGATGGCTGCCCCAGGAGGACACTGTGTCTGAAGAGCAGGACAATAGTGTAGGCACAGCGACC
>CM053752.1:112651631-112665040 GCA_028658305.1 Pachyuromys duprasi | reverse complement strand
CTTTCTTTCTTTCTTTCTTTCTTTCTTTCTTTCTTTCTTTCTTTCTTTCTTTCTTTCTTTCTTTCTTTGTTTTGTTATTTTCGAGATAGGGTTTTTCTGTATAACTTCCCTGGCTATGCTGAATCTTTGTAGACCAGGTCAGCCTCTAACTCACAGAGATTCACCTGCCTCTGCTCCCCAAGTGCTGAGATTAAAGGATGTGCCACCATGCCTGGCTACTAGTCTGGACTTTTCATCATTATTATTATCACAATTTATTCAGTTTGTATTCCGGCTATGGCCCCCTCCCTCATCTCCTCCCAATCCCACCCTCCCTTCTTCTTCTCCCCCTATGCCCCTCCCCTAGTCTTCCTCCCCTTCTATTTGACCCTAGCCTATCAGGTCTCATCAGGACTGGCTGCATTATCTTCCTCTGTGGCCTGGAAAGGCTGCATCCCCCAGGGGGTGGTGATCAGAGAGCCAGCCACTGAGTTCATGCCAGAGACAGCCCTGCTCCCCTTACTAGGGCCTCCTCTTGGAGACTATGTCTATGTGCTACATCTGAGCTGGAGCTTTAGGTCCTCTCCATGCATTGTCCTTGGTAGGGGTATCATTTTCTTCAGGGCTCCCAAGGATCAGTTTTTTGGCTCTGTTGGTCTCCTTTTGGATCGCCTGTCCTCTCCAGGTCTGTGTGTCTTCCCTTCTTTCATAAGATTCCCTGCACTCTGCCCAAAGTTTGGCTATGAGTCTCATCCTCTGCTGTGATACCTCAATCAGTAGAGTCTTTCAGAGGCTGTCTGTGGTAGGCTCCTGTTAGTCTGGACTTTTCTTAACTGTCAAACTATAGTTCATTTCTAGATCTAGCTTGGAAAATACTTTCTTCCTCCTCCTAGTTGTGTTATTTCCTCTTCTACCTAATTTGCTTATTGGGTGGTTATGGTATCTTATGCTTTTTTATTTTTCAAAAGTCTGAGTTTTGTAGACCGCTTCCTCACTTTCTCATACAATATATATTACCTGTGGGTGTGTTTTCTTCTCCATGCTAGGGTCACTTATAGACTTGGGAACACTATTTTTAAATATGTGAACACAGCCATTTTGTTCATATTCTTGAGCCACGGGTCTCCAGCCTCCCTTCTCAGAGCACAGGAGTGCGCTCTACCTCAAGTCAGAGCATGGCTGAGGTAGACTGCTTGTTCTCCTTTCAGGCCATGCAGGCTTCCTCCACCTCCTTTCTCAACAACATACAGAGAGTGTGCAGTTGACAGCAAAAGTCAGTTGTTACCATTTTCACTTTCTGAAAAATGAAAGTGCCCAAAGGGCAAGATCAGAGTGAGCAACCTGGCTTTTATCTTCTCAGAGTGGCCCACACCAGTCTTGTGTTCCCAGCCAGCCGGCTTTATGAGCGCAGGTATTTTTGTTGTGCCTGGCTGGAAAGTATACTTTGCCTTCCAGAGACTATCTGTTTCTAGTGTCCTTTTAGCCTCCCTCAGGAATGCCCCATGAGGCCTGCATCCACAGGGTATGGGTGGCAATACTAGTGTGTGTTATTGTTCACATTGGGAGCCTTAGGGGCTTTTCTAAGCAGAGAGAGTTCTTTTTAGATTTTTTTCAAAGCCCATAGCTTGTGTGAAACATGACACCCACCAGTCATGATCATCAGGTCAAGTGTAGTTTAGGGTCTGAAATTCTCCTGTCAGCCTCCTGAGTACTGGGTCTATAAGCACGCACCGCTATGTCCTCGTGTCTCTTTGGGAAGTGTTGTACCACTGAGCTACATCACCACCATAGTCTCTCACTACCTTCTCCATCAACCTATGTCACAATCATCATTATAGCTTTCTATGAGAATTTCCATATCAGTTTCAACCTAAAAAGATGTGCTAATAGATACTTGTTAAGGGTCTGAAATCCAGGTGACTGTGTAGTAGCTGTACTGTGTAGCAGATGATGATGCCTTAGTCCCTTGTCCACATGGAATTCGCTGACTAAAATAAAGACACACTGTCAATGCTAGTCTTCAACTGTAGTGGTCACTTTGGAGCTAAGACTGTTCTGTGTGCTATGGGTCTCTGAATAGGGCACTTTGTGTTACTGTGGGTATGAAGAGTCAGGAAAGCACTTCTAGAGAGGTGATACAGTAAGGCACTTCAAGGTTGAACTGGTCAAGAAATCATCAGGTGTTTGAAATTCATTCTCTATTGGATGGTCTCTGCCCTCTTTTATTTACAGTGATACACAGAATAAATAATAATTTGATCAGGAATTCATTGTACTTGTCACTTTAAAAACATGGTTTTGGAATTGACCTTCATATGCTCTATGACAATAATCTTGCTGTGGTCACTTTTCTGTTTCCAGCAATGGCTTCTACAGTTTTATTGGTTGAAGAACTATGGACACTTGTCAGTGTGGTCTGGTTCATTCTCTTTGTACAAAGGTTAAGGTTACTCCTAGTGTACCATTTTTCACGTCTTGTTTTTTTTACACCTATTCTCCATGAGAACAGTTGTATTTTTGTACCCTCCTCTTGCCCTATCAAATTCTCTGGGGTGGACATCTCAACCATTTCTATGGCTTTGTGCCCTTCTTTGGGTGGAATGTGGAAAGATGATTCTAAAGCCCTATCCTTTGCTCCATGGAGATCCAGCACATGTTTTTAGTAAATCTTAGTGATTTCCTACTTATAGAAACAAACTGTGAACTTCACATGTTTACAAGTAGCTGTGGCCTTAAACTTCTTTTACTTTTTATTTGCTAAAGTTTTTTTTACAATTTATTAATACACACAAAATGTGCTTATTATTGGGAACTTGGAAAATTCTTTTTAAAATGCTTATAATATTACTGGCAAGCTTTAGTTCAGTGGTGAAAGGTAGAGAATGCTTAACTAACAAGATCTTCACGTATCAAATCTGATGCTGAATGTTAATCTCAGTTTTTCATCATCTAGGGTGGCTTATAAATGGGAGAAACAATAATCAAAACTTAGCTCTTACGCTGGTCCTACCACTCAGGAAGCTGAGGCAGGAAGGGCCCAAGCACAAGGGCAGCTTGGGCTAGGCATAGCAAGCGCTAGACCAATCTTGGAAACATACTGGAAGACACTGGTATGGTGGCAAACACCTGTAATCCCAGCACTCAGGGAGGCAGAGGCAGGAGAATCTCTGTGACTTCAAGGACAGCCTGGTCTACAACATGAATACAAGACAGCCAAGGCTACACAGAGTAACATATCTCCAAAAGCTGAAAAAAAGAAAGAAGGAAGGAAAAAAGAAAGAAAGGAAAAAAAAACAGATAAAATTTAAGTGTTCTTAAGCCTGTCTCAGTATATAGTCCAGACTTGTCCTAAATTCTCAATCTTCCCTTGGCCTCCAGAGTGCTGGGATTTACAGGTATGAACCACCAGACCTGCATCAACCAAAAACTATGTTTTGAACGTTTAAGTGCCTACACTCAGAGCTAGGGTTGTAGCCCAGGGTCACAGTACTTGCCTAAATGTGTGAGATTTTAGATTTAATCCTAGCATGAAGAAAAGTCTGCACTCAAGACACCACCCTTGCTGAGATAGCTCAAAAATTTTTAGTAAAATGACGCTGTTTACCACTGTGATATGAAGTTCAATATGTGGGATCCTGAGTAGAATGTGGGATTCTGGAAGAGTGGATAGTACTGCTGTTCATCGCTTTTTGTGTCAACAGTTATGAACCTGAACTGTTCCCTGGCCTTATTTATAAGATGGTAAAACCACAGGTTGTGTTGCTCATTTTTACATCTGGAAAAGTTGTGTTGACAGGTAAGTTATAAGGTTAGTATTTCACTCCATAACATGGAGAGCTACATGTATGCTGTATATGTGCTACATGTTATGGAGGCATTTTCTCCATAACAATGAAATTTTGCTATACTCAGGAAAAGAAAAATAAAGGGAAAATGACATTATCTTAAGATCTCAGTTCTTAGAATTCATATTGCTTGATGTGTATTTTTAACTTGCCATCCTGCTTTATATCAGCCATTATCACACAAGCAGCCTAACTTGTTATTTCAATCTCTTCAATAAGGCTTTTAATAAAGCTTCTCAACGTTCTAATGAAGGCATTGACACGTATTCTCTATAAAGGTCCAAACTCTAAATATTTAGACTTTGTGGTCCCAAGTCTCTGTTAGAACTCACGTCATATAGAGGGTTTGGCTTGGGAATTATTTGCCTATGATTAAAAGTGTCACATAAAAGTACTCTTTTATTTTCTCTCAATCACTTAATGTACACGTCGTTCTGGGGTCATAACCTGACAAATACAGTCAGTACACTGGCTTTTGCAGCTGTCCTACATTTCCTGACCCTATTCTATCAGGTTACTGAATAAAACGTGTCTTTCCATTGTCACATACTTCTATTTTCCTTTGTTTTTGTTACCTATAAATTGAACAAGCATTTGACTACTTTGTTTGAGAATTATTAGTGTAAGTGCTCAGAAGCCAAACTTTTGTTTAAGCATATTACTGTTTTCAAAGTTCTTAGCATAAAGTACCAAGGTACTTTAAAGGCCTCTACCATATGTTCTCCTGAATCAAACTTTCCTTCCAAACAATGTATCTGAACATGTTTAACCAAATTTCCAGCAGCATTTTAAAATGTATACAGAAGGCTGAGTATGGTGGCACTTGCCTTTAATCTAGGCACTTGGGAAGCAGAAGTAGGCAAATTTCTGCAAGTAAGAGGTCAGCTTGATCTGAATAGCTCTAAGCCACCAACCAGGTGTACCTAGCAAGACCCCACCACACATATGACTTGGCTAGTTCAAGTCACTGTATTGCTGGTTGGTGTGTCTGTTAGCAAAGATATGGAGGTGAATTCATGAATCTGATATTCAAATGACAGACTTTTAATTTTGAGTTCCTACCAGTTCCATGTTCTGTATTAGGGTACAAATCTCCATCTGACAGCTGTCCAGCCCTGTGGAATTATGTAGCACTGCATCTCAGTGAACCAGAAGTTATGCCATATGTACTGAGGCCAACCATCCAATGCCCCTAATCCTGTCATATGTTCTTCAAGGACCATAAGCTGGTCTTTGTCTTTGTAAAATGGTATGGTTTTCAGAAGACTTCACAAAATAGTAGTACATTTAGCCGACCCACTTCTCTGCAAGAAAGACTGATGTCTTGGTTGGTAAGGAAACTGAAACTTGGAGATCAGGAGAGATGCTTGTGATTGCAAAGTTATTTAGAGGTACAGCTGACGCTTGAGCTCTTACTCAGTTTCAAAGCCAGCCCTTTCTCAGCACACCAGGCTAAGTCTTGTTACCTCAGGGACCAGGGTTAGAAAGAGTATGTATATCAAAGGGGCAGTCTTTGAGGCACATAGAGAAGGCTTGGTAAGCTTTGCTTAAAATGCCAGGGTCACCTAGTTGGGGCTGCTGCTATAACTTACAGGCATTCATTATTGGTTGTTAACTAGATTATGAGAGTTAACTAGACTGTGAGACTAAGTTTTCCTTTGATGTCCATATTTCACTAAGGAAATGCTGGGTGAGGTCTGGGCCATAGTCACAGGGAAAGACGTTTGCTTAGAATGTAAAAGACCAGGCTGCCGAGATGGCTCCGCCATTAAAGGCTAGGCTCACAAACATAAATATAAGAATGTAAAAGACCCTGGGTCTGCTTCCCAGCACCAGAACCTAGTACTAACTTGACAAAATTTTGATTTAACTAATGGGAATGAGTACAAGTGGAATTCAGTTGATGATTTTCAGTAGAAAGGAAGGAACACAGGCTCCATGTCTTCATCATAGTAGCTGCTTTATGATTAGGTAACTTCAATTTCTTGATCCTTGATTCTCTCATTTATAAAATGAGGAAAATGTACATTCTTTTGTGTCAGAAATCATTTTTTTCTATGATGTAAAATACCATCATACCTGGGTTTCTGTTTCCCAGGAGTCTCCAGGTGGTATGCTCTTCATGTTTGTTATTTCATTAAGTGATTTTTTAAATTTACTTTACATCCTGATTGGAACTTCCCCTCTCTCCTCTCCTCCCAGACCCTACCTCTCCTCATTTCCCACCTCCCCCTTTTTCACAGAGAAGGGAGACCTCCCATGGATATCTACCTCATTGGCATATCAAGTTGTAGTAGGACTGGATGCATTTTCTATTGAGGCTAGTCAAGCCTGTCCAATTAGGGGAAAGGATTCCAAAGGCAGGCAACAGAGTCAGAGACAGCCTCTCCTGCTGTTAGAGGTCCTACATGAGGACAAAGCTGTACATCTGTTACTTAAGTGTAGGGGGCCTAGGTCTGTCGCATGTATGTTTTTTGGTTGGTAGTTCAGTTTCTGTGAGTTCCTATGTGCCCAGGTTAGTTGATTCTGTAGTTTTTCTTGTGGTGTCCATGACCTCTCTGGTTCTTTCAATGCTTCCTCTCAGTCTTCCATAAGATTCTCCAAGCTCTACCTAATGTTTACTGTGGGTCTTGCATCAGTGTTCATCAACTGCTCTATGGCGCCTCTAAGATAACAATTAATGATAGCCTCCTGTGTGCAAGTATAGTGGGTATTATTGATATCGTCATGGTGGTCTCTCTTTCATGGCAGAAACTCAATCTGGGCCAGTCGTTCATTGGCCATTCCCTCACTTTCTGCTGTCTCCTTATCACTGTGCCTTTACTAGGCAGGGAAAATTGTGGGTGGAAGGTGTTATGGCTAGGATGGTATACTCATCCCTCCATTGAAAGTCTTGCTTGGTTATAGGAGATGACTTTTCTCATAGATTCCTCAGATTTTTCATTGTCTTCCAGCTTACTTCAGAGATACCCCCAACTGATTCCAGTTCTCTCTCCCACCATCCTTGCCACACTTGATCTCTCCTACTCTTACCATCCCCTTTCCCATCCAGTTCTTTCCCTCCATCCACCACATTCCCTTCTCAGTGAGACTGGAACATCCTCCTGTGGACCCTACTTGTTCCTTGGCTTCTTTGGGTATGTGAATTGTACTTATACTTCATGGCTAAAATCAACTTATAAGTGAGTACATAGCATGTCTTTCTGGGTCTAGGTTACCTCACTCAACATGATCTTTTCTAGTTCTATCTACTTGCCTGAAAAATTTGTAATATTCAAGTGAGATTCCATTGTGGAAATGTACAACATGTTCTTTATCTGTTCTTCAGCTGAGGGACATCTAGGTTGTTTCCAGTTTCTGGCTGTTAACAAATAAAGCTGCTATGAATATAGTTGAGCAAGTGTCCTTGTGGTATGGAACATCTTTTGGGTATATACCAAGGAATGGTATAGCTGGGTCTTGAAAAAAAATTTTCTCAGGAAATTCTCAATTTTCTGAGAAACTGCCAGATTGATTTCCAAAATGGTTATATAAATTCACACTTCCACCAGCAATGGAGGGAGGGTTCCTCTTGTTTCAAAACCTCTCTAGAATGAGCTGTGCCTTGAGTTTTTGATCCTAGCCATTCTGATGAATGTTAGATGGAATCTCAGACTTGTTTTAATTTGCATTCCCCTGATAACTAAGGATGTTGAACATTTCTTTAAGTGCTTCTTGGCCATTAAAGATTTCTCTGTCGAGAATTCTCTGTTTAGCTCTGCACCCCATTTTTAATTGGGTTGTTTGGTTTGTTGCTGTCTAATTTCTTTAATTCCTTATATATTTTGGATATCAGCCCTCTCTTAGATGTAAAATCTTCTCCCATTCTGTAGGCTGTCATTTTGTCTATTGACAGTGTTCTTTGCCTTACAGAAGCTTTTCAGTTTCATGCGGTTCCATGTATTAATTGATCTTAATGCTTGAGCTCTTGGTGTTCTGTTCAGCAAGTTGTTTCTTGTGCCAATGTGTTCAACACTATCCCCTTCTTTCTCTTCTATCAGGACAGATTTAGTGTATCTGGTTTTATGTTGAGGTCTTTGATCTACTTGGATTTGAGTTTTGTGCAGGTTAATAGATATGTATCTATTTGCATTCTTCTACCTGCAAATATCCAGTTAGACTACCATCATATGTTGAAGATACTTTCTTAGTTCCATTATATAGTTTTTGGCTTCTTTGTCAAAAGTCAAGTGTTCATAGGTATGTTAGGTTTACTTCTGGGTCTTCAATCCAATTTTAATGATCCACTTGTCTGTTTTTATGCCAGTGCTACTCAGATTTTATTATGATTGCTCTGTAGTACAGCTTGAGATCAGATATAACCAGAATTTTTTTTTATTATACGGGATTATTTTAGCTATTCTGGGCTTTTGTTTTGTTTTGTTTTTCATGTGAAGTTGAGAATTTTTCTTTCAAGGTCTATAAAGAATTGTGTTTGAATTTTTTTCTATTTCATTTTTCATTTTAGCTTTTCCTTATTAAATCACTTTACAGCTTGATTCTGCCTCCAACCCCACCTCTCCTTCCAATCCCACCTTCTCCTTCTCAGAAAAGGGGAGGCCCCTAAGGGGTAACAACCCATCCTGGCATCTCAAGTTGCAGCAATGGAGGGAGGGGGACACAAACCTACCCTTAAAACCTCTCACCCAAAATTTGTCTTGCCTACAAGAAGTATAGGGATAAAGATGGAGCAGAGATTGAGGGAATGACAAACAAATGTCTAGTCTAGTTTATGTTAGAATTTTGATGGGGATTGTATTGAATCTGTAGATTGTTTTTGGTAAAATGACCATTTTTGCTATGTTAATCCTACTGATCTAAGAACATGGGAGATCTTTCATTTTGGATATCTTCATTTTGTTGTTGTTGTTGTTAATTACTTGAAGTTCTTGGCTAAAGACCTGTCTATCTTTGGTTTTCTCAAAGAATCAACTTTTGGTTTCATTGATCCTTTGTATTGTTCTTGTTTATAATTTATTGATTTAAGCTCTGAGTTTAATTATTTCTGCAATCTACTCCTCTTGGGTGTATTTGCATCTTTTTGTTCTAGAGCTTTTAGGTGTATTGTTAAGTTGCTAATATGGGATCTCTCCAAGTTCTTTATGAAGGTGCTTAGTGCTCTTAGCATGGTTTTCATAGTGTCCTGTAGGTTTGAGAATGTTGTGCCTTCATTTCATTGAATTATAGAAAGTCTTTAATTTTTTTATTTCTTCCTTGACCCAGTGGTCATTGAATAAAGAGTTGTTCAGTTTCCATTAGTTTGTGGGCTTTCTGTTGTGGTTGTTAAAGTCTGATAAAATACAGGGTGTTATTTCAGTTTTCTTGTATCTGTTGAGACTTGCTTTGTGGCCAAGTATATAATTTTGGAGATGATTCCATGAAATGCTGAAAAGAATGTATATTCTTTTGTGTTTGGGTAAATGTTCTGTAAAAATGTTAGGTCCATTTGATTCACCACATTGCTTAGTTTCATTAATTCTCTGTTTAGTTTCTCTCTTGATGACCTGTCCATTGGTAAGAGAGAGGTATTGAAGCATTCTACTATTAATATGTGTGGTTTGATGTGTGACGTAAGCTTTAGTGGTATTTATTTGATGATTGTTAGTGGTCTTCCATTTGGGGCACAGATATTCAGAATTGAAACATCATCCTTGTGGATTTTTCCTTTGAGTATAAAGTATCCTTCCAGCACCTACATCTTTTTATTGGGGTATTGAGTCTTTGATGTTGAGAGATATTAATGATCAGTGATTGTTAATTTCTGTTATTTTGATGTACTAGTGTATGTGGAAGGGTGCATGCTCCCCTTTTGGTTTTTCTGGTGTAAAATTATTTATTTCTTATTTTTTCATTGGTGTTGGAGATTTCCTGCTAGTATCTTTGTAGGGTTGGAGTTGTGGGAAGATATTGTTTAAATTTGGTTTTATTATAAAATATCATTTTCTCAATTGTGGTGACTAAAAGTTTTGCTAGGCTTACCTCTCTTAGAGACTGCAAGACATCTACCCAGGCACTTCTGTCTTTTAAAGCCTTTATTGAGAAGTCTGATGCAATGCTAATAGGCCTGCCTTTATATGACACAAGGCATTTTTACCTTGAGGCTTTTAATATTCTTTCTTTCTTCTGTGCATTTAGTGTTTTGATTTTTATGTGGCAGGAGGATTTTCTTTTTTGATCCAATCTATTTGGTTTCCTATATGCTTTTTGTATGTTTATATGCATATCTTTTTTTAGGTTAGGGAAACTATCTTCTTCTATGATTTTGTTGAAGATATCTTCTGGGTCTTTGAGATGGAAATCTTTTCCATCTATTCCTATTATTCTTATATTTGGTCTTTTCATAGTGTCCCAAATTCCCTAGATGGTTTTTGTCAGAAATGTTTCAGATTTAATATTTCTTTGATCAGTGTTCCATTTTTTTATGTCCTCTCTTCTATGTCTGACATTCTTTCCTCCATCTTTTGTATTCTGTTGGTGATGCTTACGTCTGTATTATCTGTTCTCTTACCTAAGTTTTCCACTTCCAGGATTCCCTCAGTTTGTGTTTTCTTTATTACCTGTATTTCCATTTTCAGATCTTGAACAATTTTATTCATTTCCTTCAACTGTTGCATTGTTTCCTTGTACTTTCCTATATTTCTTGAAGGGATTTATTCATCTCCTGTTTAAAGGCCTCTATCAACTTCATAAGATTGGATGTAAGGTTACGTTCCTGTGCTTGAGTTGTGATGGGTCCTTCAGGACTTGCTGTATAAGATGGCTGGGCTCTGGCCGTGTCCTATTTCTCTGGCTCTTGTTATCTTGTTATCCCTTGTGTTAGCAGATGTCCAATAATGCAGGCAGAGTTGTGGGCCAGAAAATGGAGGTGCAGGGGAGCATGTGCAGTTCACTGGTTATTGGGAGTGCTTTAGGGAGACCAGAGGGCAGAAGATTGGGGTACGGGGAGTGGTCTTACCTGGTGGTCCCTGATGACAGCAGGCTTCTCACTCTTCAAGTCTAAGTATAAGGTTTTTAGGTACAGTATTTTATATAAAGTCTTATGGAAAAAGCAAAGTAGTGTTTAACCCAAATGCTGGACCTGTTTTCCATGTTCCTCAAGAAACTAAACAGAATGTCTTTGTTGTTCATGCATCATTTATCACATGCCATTCTCTGATGGCAAGAAGCCTATTCCAGATACAGGTATCTACAAAGCCAGAGGCTTGTACTTTTGGTAAACCCATTTCCCTGTTTGGTTTACACCAAAATTATTTCTTTGGAAAGGAAAATTTAAATATTCTGAACTCTGATGAGACTTTAGGGGAATTTCTACCCAAAGGAACAGAGTTTCTCTTATCCATTAGTAATGTACTTTGTCATCTTTGTCATCTGCCATCTTTCAGGATGAAGACATACAAATTGTAAACTATTTAGCAAGGAATAAATGCAATTTTGACATTAGCAGCCAAAAAAAATTATAAGGACTTCTTCCTTACAATTGAACATTTTTAAATGAAAGTCATAAAATAAACATAACCACTGGAAAGTGGACTACATAGGGCGTTTAGTGCATTTAGTATTCTCCGGGTCTAAAACACTTCCACGACTCCAAATAAATCTCTGTATCATTGAACAGTCTTCCATGTTCTCCAGCAGCCACCAGTGTCTGTTGCCTTCAAGGATTTGTCTGTTTTGGATGTTTCTTCTAAATGTAACCATTCCTTCCCAGCACTGGGGAGGCAGACACAGATGGATCTGTTCTGATGCCACCTTGGGCTGTTTAGCTAGATCATTTCCCAAAATAAAAGAAACAAGAATTGAATATGGCAAAATGAAATTTTAGCATTAAAAATATTGGTGTTGTTAAAGTTTATATACACTTTGATTTCTTTATAGGTGCCAAAGAGCGTTCTGCAATCTATGAAGCATTTGAAAACATGTATCCGATTCTAGAGAGTGTTAAGAAACTCTGAGTGTATCATTGTGCTTCTAGTAATGGTTTGGATATGTGTTGAAGCACAGCAGAGACAGAGCTGCCTTCTTCTACACAGAGCTCTAGAAGTCTCCCATGTTTTCTAGAAGATACTGGCCCCTGTTTCTATGCTAATAGGTTATGGGTGTTTTGTTTGATTTTTGCCTTGTTTGGAAATAAGGTCTATTATGTCCAAAGTGCAGTTTGATTTATTACAGGATGATTCTGTGTAAACAGCTATGATTAAAAAATGAAAATTTCTTGCTCAAAATGACTCTTGTATGTTATTTATTTAATTATTAAAAAAAAAAACAAGAACAAGTGAACTTAATTCAGAATTTGAAATACTTCAGGCCTTGCTAGGCTGAGGTGTGAAGTCCATGCTTTATTTTTTTACTTTTAAGTTTGCAATGTATTAATACATAGAAATTTCAAGTGACTGCATATCTTGATACTACCTGTAAAATCATAGCCTATTCATACAAAGTCATGTTTAATTCTTTTTTTTTTTCCTTGTGAAGTAAGAAAGAAGCAGAATTCAAACCCTTTGATGGCAAATACTGTGAAAATCCCTTGGGGAAAGCCAATGAAATAAACCAAACTTTATAATTCTTTGTTTGAAATAAACACGTGAAATTGTTCTCCAGCAGCAACCCGCCTGCTTTTCTGTTATTATGCTAATAGCATTGTGAGTCCTGTTTGGTTTTGCCTTCTTTTACACATAAGGTGTGTTACGGAGCGAAAAAGTGTGCTTTGACTCATTCATTACATTTTAAAATCTTAAACTTTCAGGAGTCATTACTGTTTAGGGAAAGCTATTTAGAAAATAACACAGGGAACTTGGGTTTTTTAAAATTACTTTTCCAATACTACCTGATTGTATTTAAACATACCCTGGAGAAGTAGCATAGATTTCAGGTCAAAGATCTAACTAGGCTGAAGGCACTAACATTTGAATTGAGCATGGGAAGGTTGATGGGCCACATGCTCTTGTGAACCAGGCTCCAGCCCTGATATGGTTGCTGACATTGTCCCTTCTAAGGTAGACTTCAATCTCCAGGTGGAATACATGGAAAACACCACTTGGTACCTAGAAGGCAGTGCTGAGTGTTGGGATGTGTGAGCCAGGGGAGAAAGTCCCACTGAGTTCAGAGCTTTTAACAGTGGGCAGCCTACCAAAGTTATCCTTGAGATCATTTGTCCAACTGGACAGTCTGCAGCCCCACCCCCCTGTCATCCAACTAGGATTTATATCCAATGATCTGACACAAAGCCGCGGGACTTTCTCTAAAGAAATTTAGAGGAAACTGTAGTGAGCACAGATTCTCTTAAAGCATGGCCCAGTGGGTAGGAAAGAACAAGAGCCGTCAGAGCACAGTTTTCTGGCTTTGCTGCTGGTACTTTGCTGCCACAGCAGGCTTGGGACTCCAGGATAGAAGGCACTATCCATTAAGACCAGATTGTAAAAATATATACCTTTGCTTTGCACCTTCAGTATGTTTTTCACTGATGTATTGGGCTGCTAGGGGAGGTTTTTGCATTAACCGTCTGGGCATACTTAAATTATATCCACAACCAGGCCAAAATCAAGCAAG
>CM053752.1:112623362-112644769 GCA_028658305.1 Pachyuromys duprasi | reverse complement strand
AGACCCTAGTGAGGGAAACAGGGACTGTTTCAGTCATGATCTTGATGGCTGACTCTTTGACCCTCCCCCATACAAGCTGGGGAGTGACAGACTGGCTAGATCCCAGGGGAGGGCATTGCAGCCAGCCCTGAGGAGACAGGATGAGCTGGGTTTGGATGGAAGGGGAGGAGGTCCTCCCCTGTTGGTGGACTTGGAGGGGCGGGGAAGAGGGAGATGAGGGAGGAGGGAATGAGGGAGGAGGCTACGCCTGGGATGCAAAGTACCTAACCTGTGATTGATATAAAAATAAATAAATTAATAAATAAAAAAAAACAAAACAAAAAAACAAAACACCCTCTCAGAGCCCACAAGAGGCAAATAGTTTGCTGCTGTGGACAGTCTGAATCATCCCCATTCCCCACACCTGGGATTAAAACACACACTTGTTTACATATCATAAACTAAAATGTCTATAACAGTGTTGTAGAAAAATCATTGTTAATATCTACTTTTAACACATATAATAATTACAGTGGTTATTATTCAACCAGCTATTATGTAAGTAAAAGACAGATACCTGTTAGATTTTTAATATGCCTTAAACACTGGAACTGCGCAGAAACTAATCCTCTAAACTATCTTGATATCTCCCAGCCCCACGTTCCATGCCAAGTGCTTTAATTATTTCTATCTGGGCTACTTTCCATCTACAATTCCCATAAATACTTGCTCATGCTTTCCCTTTAGGCTGCTTCTCTCCATTTCCCAATCTTCAGGGGCAGCTCTCCCTGGTCACGTGCTGCTAACTCATGTTTAACCTTAGCAGCTCTGCTTTTTTCTTCCTCCTCTCCTGTCTTCTTCCTCTCTTCTCCTCTTCCTCCCCCGACCCTTTGTCCTCCAAGCCCCTAAATCTTAGCTTCCCTTACGTTACTTCTGCCCAACCCAGGTATGTAGTCAACTTTATTTAGGCAATTAAGGATAATTTGTGAGGCAAAGTTACATAGCATCACTGTGGTTATTTGAGGGTTTGCTCCTCGAACAGTAAGAATCTTGGGGAGCTGGCAGTTAGCATCTGAATACAAAGCACCAAACCATGCCATACCAACAGTCATTCAGAAAAAGCTGCAGCCTGCAGAATGGGATTTTTTTTAACTAACTCCACTTCTGATTGAGAGCTAATATACAAATATATAAAGAAATCTTGAAAGTATATATCAAGAAAACAACCCAATTAAAAATGGGGTACGGATCCAAACAGAGAATTCTCAATAGAGGAAACTGAATGGCTGAAAAGTACTTAATGTTCAACATTTGCAGCCATAAGGGAAATGCATATCAAAACTACTTTGAGATTCCATTTTACACCTGTTAGATTGGCTAAGACTAAGAGAATAAGTGAGAGAGAGCTCATGCTGGTGAGGATGTGAAGAAAGGAACATTTAACACTGTGGGTGGGAGTACAAACTCATACAACCGCTATGGAAATCATCTGGAAATCATTGTGGCAGTTTCTCAGAATGATGGGAATAGATCCATCTCCAGATCTATCTACACCACTCTTGGGCATACCAAAAGGAAACTTCACCCTATCACAGAGACACTTTCCCAACCATTTTCTTTGTCCAGAAATTGAAAACCTCGATGTGCCTCAGCATAAGAATGCATTAAAAAGTGATATGTTTAATACAATTCAGTATTACTCAGCCACTTAAAAATGACATCATGAAATTTGGAGGCAAATGAAATAGCACTAGATAAAATCCTCAGTAAAGTATCCTAGACCCAGAAAGACAAATATGTTATGCACTTGCTGAGATGTGGACATCGGCTAAGTCAATGATAATCAAGCTACAATCCATAGAACACCAGGGGTTAGGTAGAGAGTAAGGTACTAGGGGGAACAGATGGGTCTCATTAGGAAAGGGAAATAGAATAGATAGTCCAACGGATGGGGATGAGTGGGGCTAGAGTAAGAGACTTAGTTTTTGGAGAAGGGGCATGAGGGAGAGAGACATCTCAAATTAAATGCCATTTTATGGGTAGTACAGAAACCGAATACGTACATATATATATATGTACGTATATATATATAAAGGTGATCTAAAGCACCAAATAATGGCGGAGACAGAGTTCCAACTGGCCACCTCTTGTCACTGAAAGAAGCTTCCAATATTGAGCTTGAGTTAAATCTAATTGAGTTGTTGGCCAAAGGGTTCCTATGGGTATCCCCAAACAACACAGGTTCTGGCCAGTGCTATAGGTTGCTCTCCACAAACTGACTGAAAGACCCCATCACTGAAGATGGAGCGGTCCAACTGGTGTCTATACAGAGCCTTAGCTCCTATGTCCTACGTGTCTTTGGTACAGGAAAGAACTCTGCACACTGTTAAAAGAGAAATGTAAACTCCAAGCCAGCCACAAACCCTTTTAACCTTTTAATCTATAATGGTGTTCTGCCTTCAAGATATGCTAGGACAATGACAGCACAAAGCTTGTGTGAGTAAGCAACCAACATCTTATTTGACTTAAGGCCCGCTCCATGAGACAGAACTTAGACCTGGCACTTCTTGTGTAAACAAGAACCAGAGACTAGATAGCCCAGGGACATAGAGGAAATGGTCTAAAACAACAACAACAACAACAACAACAACAACAACACACACACACACACACACACACACACACACACACACACACACACACACAAAACCTGTAATGGTATTCTGGTATACTCCCAGATCAATGTCTTGCTCAGCCGTCATCAGAGAAGCTTCCTCCTTCAGCAGATGGGAACAAATACAGAGACCCACAGTCAGACACACAGAGAGTAAGAGACCTTGGGACACTCAGTCCTAAATAGGATGCCTCCATGAAATCCCTCCCATCTTCACTCAGGGAATCCCTTAGAAGTGAAGTCAAAAAGAATATAAGGGCCAGAGGGGAAGAAGGATACTAAGAAAAGCCTGCCCCTCTGAAAGAACATGAACAACACTCCTATGAACCCACAGAGGCTGGAGCAGCTCGCAAGGCCTGCACAGGCCTGCACCAGGTCTGCACAGGCCTGCACCAGGTCTGCACAGGCCTGCACCAGGTCCACTGCCTATACATTATGGCTTCCAGTTTAGTGTTTTCATGGTATTTCTGAGTGTTTGCACAAGCAGATATCTGATTCTCGTGCCTTCTCTTTGGGCTTTCTACTTCATGCTTGTTTGTGTTGTCCAATTCCACGTGATGATAGTTTTGTATAATCTTTATTTTGTTATATTTTAAAGAGATGAATGAATTAAAACCTAGTCACTAGGTTAAAGGTTAACAACTGAACTGTCACTTATATATGTGGAGAGAGAAAATAATTTTTCTTTAATAGAATGATGCTGAGTATTCTCACTCCAGTACAGATCTTATGTTCAGGAGAGTTGACCAACATATTATGTGCCCCATTTTTCTTGTGTTTGTGTGTACTTTTATTTGGTCACAGTTTGGTTGATTTTTATTTGTTTGTTTGTTTGTCTATTTATGCTATTTTTCTTTTTGAGTGTACTTTTATTTTATTTCATTGATTTGGGGTTTTTTTATTGTTTTATTAGGATTTTTTGAGAAATACTTAATGTTGGGTGGGTAGTGACAGGGAGAGGATCTGAAAGGACTTTGAGAGGAAAAATATGAAATTTAAAAACATAGTGCAAGCTAGATCCCAGGGGAGGACATTGCAGCCAGCCCTGAGGAGACAAGATGAACTGGGGTCAGATGGAAGGGGAGGAGGTCCTCCACAGTAGGTGGACTTGGAGGGGGCGGGGAGGAGATGAGGGAGGGATGGGGAGAGTGGGAGGGAAAGAGGGAGGGGGCTACACCTGGGATGCAAAGTACCTAACCTGTGATTGATATAAAAATAAATAAATTACATTAAAAAACAAATAAAAAGCAAACAAAAAAAACCCCAAAATGAAACAAAAAAGAGAAAAAGTCATTCTCCATCCATGTGAAGAGTTACTTCAGGCTTACAGTGTTACATGTAACACATGGGTTTTTATTTTATTTTGTGTCTAATTCTAAATCTGATTAAAATTTGATTTATGTGTTGGATTGCCTGGAACTGCTTCCTAATTCTAAATCTTTGTACCCTTCTCCTGCTCCATGGGTCATTTTGGATATTTCTAGCACCTCCTGCCAATATTTAGCAGACCTGCGCGGAGCTGCACCTACATGCGTCCCAACCTCTCTGCGTAAATGACAGCACCCTCTGCTGTGGATACCCTCCATGCTGCCTCTGCTGTCACAGTGCCTGTGGTATGGATCTTTGCCAGGAGAGGGCAGAGGAGAATCGCTTTCAGAGAATGGTGCTCTGGCAGTTTCAGAGTCTCTGCGTGGAATGCTTTTTAGCCTGGTGACACTGGACAGGGAGTTTTCCTCCTGACAGTAGGAGCCAGGACAATAATGCCTTACCTATGTTTCTAAAGGGCTTTAAGTGGCCATCGGGGCTACTGTGACTTGCACAGAGACTAATCCCTACTCTCATCTGTCTAACTTGATTATCTCACATACGGCTAAAAGCCCTCTCACCTGTCTGTCTTCCTCAGCACTGCAGATTCTGCTATTTAACACTTAATCTTCCTTCTACTTACAGCCTTGGCCCTCACTGCAACATCTGTGAGCAGCTTTCAGGTTTCACCTTAGACTCTTTTCTCTTAATACCTACAGACAGCTACCGTTTGTCTCAATGTGAGAGCTATACTGCTCTTGGGAATCTGCCTAAGAGTCTTACTCAGCATGTCAGAGAGATAATTGCATATCAGTTTTCACTGCAGTACTATGCACAGCAGCTAAGTTATGGAAACAGCTTAGATATCCCACAGCAGAGGAACATAAACAACACCTGGGCTATATACACAATGAGATTTTTTTCCTCAATCATAAAAAAAGATTGAACATATATTTGCAAAAAAAAATGGCTGCAACTGGAGAGAACTCTATTAATGAAAATAAGCCTGTCTCAGAAAGACAAATATCACGTTTCTTTTGTTTATTTCTTTTAATGGCTGTTTTTACCTGTATGTCACTTCACGTGTGCCTGGTGCCAGAGGAGACCAGCCAAAAGAGCAGTGTGATAACCTGATATTAGAGTTGTAATCTACCACATGTATCTCACTTAGGGCTTCTGTTGCTGGGAAGAGACACTATAACCACAGCAACTCTTTTATAAAGAGAAGCATTTTGTAGGGCCTGGCTTACAGTCCAGAGTTTTAGTCCGTTATCATCATGGCAGGAAACATGGTGGGATGCATTCAGACAAGGTGCTGGAGAGGTAACTGAGAGTTCTACATCTGGATCCAGAGGCAGCAGGAAAAGACAGTGAAACACTGGCTAGGCTTGAGTATCTGTGACCTCAAAACCCACCTCCAGTGACACACTTGCTTCAATAAGGCCACACCCACTCCAACAAGGCCACACCTCCTAATAAGTGATGCTTCCTATGAGCCTATGGGGGCCGCCCAATTTCATTCAAATCACCGCATTCCATTCCCTGGCCCCCATAATACAAAACTGCATTTAGTTCAACTTCAAAAGTCTCTGTAATCTGTCATAGTCTCAGCCCTATTTAAAGGTCCAAAGTCTCTTCTTGGACTCATGCCAATCTCTTAACTGTAATCCTTTGTGAAATCAAAATGAAAAGGTGACTGCATATTTCCAAAATATGATGGACAGGATATATATTACCATTCTAAAAGGGAGGAGAGGGAGCAAACTAGGAAGTACTGGACCAAAGCAAAACTGAAAACCAGCTGGGCAAACTCTAAACTCTGCATCTCCGTATCCTGACGTCAAAGTACTTTTCAGATCGCTAACTTTTTCACCATTTTTAACTGCAACACACTCCTTTCTGTTAGGCTGGTTCCTCTCCCTGTTTAGCAGCTTTCCTCAGCAGGCATCCCACAGCTCTGCGGTCTTCAAGGCAATCCAGACTTCATATTCCTTGCTTCACACAATGACCTCTATAGGCCTCCATTAAGCACACTCCTGCCACATGCCTGGCCTCAGGGGCTTTCCCTACTCATGGAGGGTCATTCCATAACCCCTTTTTCTGTCCTTGACTGTAACACCAGAACCATGTGGCCAAAGCTGCCAAGTTCTGCTTCTTGCAGCACTGGAGCATGGCCCACTTTTTCAATGACATCTTTACCAGACTGTTTCTGTTTTTGATGGTTTCCTTCACTGCCAAAACTTGGCTGTCTTGGAACAGCTCTGTAGACCAGGCTGACCCTTATCTCTGAAATTCACTTGCCTCAGTCTGGAATTAAAGGTGTGAACTCCACAACTGGATATGAACTTTTCTTTAACTCCTTTTCACAAGATGGAACCTTAGCTGGGTGGGGTCTGGCCCTGAGGTCACCTCTCTCTCTATTCCACTTAATATTAGTCTTTTCTTTAATCTGCTTATCTCCTAGAACACCAGACTTAGGTCCATCCCACTTCTTGGTGCCCCTTTCCTTCTCAAATTATACATTTTACTGATTTTTGGATTTGGGTTTTTTGTTTGTTTTTGTTTTGTTGATTTGTTTTGTTTTTGCTCAGTTTGAGTCTTTTCATTATAGATCTGCATATGAGTGAACACTAATAAACACAGGACAGAGTCCATACTATGATGTTGTGAGATGTCCTCTGTTAACTCATAATTCTTAAATTTAGCTTAGGCAGATTTCTTTGGACAATGGCAGAAAGCAGCCATATTTTTGCCAAAATATCACAAGAATGGTCTCTGTCCACATACTAATATTCTCCTTTGAAACATCTTGAGCCAGGCCCCCACAGTTCAAATGGAAGACCTTCAAAACCATTGTCTTCCATGCTCCTACTATTATGGCCCATTAAGTTCTGCTTAAAGCATTCAGCTGCACTTCTAATCCAAAGTTCTAAAGTCTGCATTCTCCTAAACAGAAGCATGGTTAGGTCTATCAGAGCAGCAATACCCCAGTCCCTGGTACCAACTTCTGTCTCAGTTAGGGTTTCTATTGCTGTGAAGAGACAGCATGAACATGGAAACCCTTATAAAAGTAAGCATTTAATTGAGACTAGCTTACAGTTCAGCTGTTTATTCCATTATAGTTATGATGGGAAGCATAGGGGATGAAGGCAGACATGGTTCTGGAGAGGTAGCTGAGAGTTCTACATCTGGATCCACAAGCAGCAGAAAGAGACCAGGCTTGAGCATCTGAGACCTCAAAGCCAGCCCCCAGGAACACATTTCCTCCTACTAGTTTGTAAATGTGGTGGCTCAAACCGCCACAATGTGGGATCTGTGGGATCAAACCTATATCCTCTGTAAAGACTTAACTACTGAGTCAGCTTCCTGATACCAATATAACATGTATTATCTCATAAGTGCTTTCTAGATTCTGTACAGATATGTGAAAAAATAAAATTATCCAGAAAAATAAAAAGGAATAACAGAAGAGTTGAAATCAGGGAGGATAGTAGTGTTAGGGGAGAGAGTATGCCCAACATACTGTACATACTTATATAAAAATTACACACACACCTGTACAATAGAGTCAATATGACATGGCAGATAAAATAAATCCTTGCTGTACAGGTCTGATGACCTGAGTCCAATATCTGGGACTCCTGGTAGAAGCTAAGACCTGAAAATTATGGCACATATACACACACTTATTCACTCATTTATATACACAGATATAATAATACATAAAAAATTTAAAAATTAGTAAGAATTTTGGAGATGGATGCACAAACATCAGGAGGAACTGGAGATAAGGCCTCCCAACATTCTTTTACCTCCAAAAGCCCCAGATTCCAGACTGGGCTCATCGTACTAGAGTGTGGCAGACTATAAAATTGAATGTTTTTTTTTTAAGTGTGGGTATGTATGGCAGAAGATAAAACAAGTACAAGTCAAATAACACTTTAGTTTTAGAAAACTGCATATTCATTAAAACCAACCTATATGAATAAATAAAAAACAGAACTTTGTAAAGATAGAAATGTGGTGTATAATTTAAAATGAGTTTCATATTGTTCGGGGGTGGGGGAGGAAGCAATCAAGAAGGTGGAGAGTAGGCTGCTGGGAAGTGTCCTGGAGGGCCTGTCTTCCTGACTATTTCCTGTTTTCCTCTATACTTAAATAAATAATACTATACATAGAGGAAGAGGAAAGGAAATATGAGCCATGAAAGCTACAGGAGGAAAGATGAGCAAAGGAGGCGTTGGAAGTATGCTGGATGGTTCTATAGCAACTTGAAACAAGCTACACTCATTGGAGAAGAGGGAACTTCAAAAAAAGAAAATGCCTCCTTAAGATTAGTTTATAGAAAAGTCTGTATGGCATTTCTTATTTAGTGACTGATGAGGGGAGGCCCAGCCCATTTTCTGTCTTCCCGTGCCCTGCACACCATGATGGACTAGAACTTCCAAAACTATGAGCACAAGGAAACTCTTGCTCTCAATATGTCAGGTATTTTGATCACAGAAACAAAAAAGGTAACAACAAGGTATATTATATCCTGAATATAAAGCTTTTTAAAAGGGAAATCATGACTAACAATACAGGTCATTTGGTATGATACTTCCTGGATGAGTAGCAGCCCAAGAACACCAGAACTCATGAACAACAAGCACAATGGCATGCTTTGTAATTCCAGCACTGAGAATATGGAGGCAGGCAGATGGCTAACGCATGTAGTTCAGTTAATCTAAACTAATTTGCAAGCTTCAGGCCAATGAAAGATCTTGGCTCATAAGACATGTTGGCTCATAGGTGGCACTGGTTGTTTGAGAAGGAATGGCTCCCATAGACCATATGTGTGTGAATGTTTGGCCTATATGGAGTAGCAGTATTATGATATGGCCTTGTTGGAATAGGTGTAACCTTGTTGGAGGAAGTGTGGAGTATGAAAGTCTCCTTTTGCTGGTTCTGCTATCAGGATGTAGAACTCTCGGCTCCTTTTCCTGCACCATTCCTGCCTGCATGCCACCATACTTCTTGCCATGAAGATAATGAGCTAAGTCCCTGAAAATATAACCCAGCCTCAGTTAAATTTTTATTCTTTATGATAGTTGCTATGGTCATGGTATCTCTTCACAGCAATAAAAGCCTATCTAAGACAGAACTTGAGTGGTGACACCAGAGGTCAACTTCTGTTCTCAATGTTTATGGTACTCTTGTATACATGCAAAACAAAGCAAAACAAAACTAGAAGTCCTGCTTCCCACTTAATCCATTCTGTAATTCTAAAATATGCTTCAGTAAATAAAAAATTCCAGAAAAAACATTATTTCATTAAGGACTCTTGAGAGGGTGATGTACATTTGACACAGGCTCTTTTTTTTTTTTTAACATTTTTATTATATATTAATCACAGGTTATGTACTTTGTATCTCAGCTGTAGCTCCCTCCCGCATTCCCTCCCTATTCCTCCTATTCCTCCCTCATCTCCTCCCTGCCCCTTTCCAAGTCCACTGATATGGGACGACCTCCTCCACTTCCATCTAACTCTAGCTTATCAGGTCTCTTCAGGAATGGCTGCAAAGTCCTCTTCTGTGGTCTAGCAAGGCTGCTCCTCCCTTGGGGGCCAGGGAGGTCGAAGAGCCAGCCATTGAGTTAATGTCCGAAATAATCCTTGTTCCCCTTACTAGGGTACCCACTTGGATATTGAGCTACCATTTGCTACATTCAAGCACGGGTTCTAGGTTATATCCATACATGCTCTTATAAGAATATTTCAAAGGTGACAGGGCCCAGGGCTGTGACTAAGGGGGTGAAGACTGTGCAGGAAGCTTCGTCTTCTTCCAAAAGCAATACTGGCTGAGTATTGAGACCCATTCCCCTGGCAACAAAATACTTCTCATTCTAACACATTCCAAGATACTGCTTAATCTCCAGGCCAATCAGCAGATTCCAATCACAATCCCTTTTTCTATTCGATAGCACACTCCCCAAGACGTAGTCTTTAAATCCTGTTGCTTTAGGAACCATTCAAAAAGGAGACCTGAACTGGGCAAGGTAGCACACAGTGTAATCCCAGCACTTTGGGAGGCAGAGGCAGGCAGATCGCTAGGAGTTCAAAGCCAGCCTGGTCTACAAAGTGAGTCCAGGACAGCCAAGGCTACATAGAGAAACCCTGTCTCAAAACAAAACAAAAACAAACAAATGGAGACCTGAAATGTCTGGTATGGTGGCATACAACTTTAATTCCATCACTTGGGAGGCAGAGGCAGGTAGATATCTTTGGAGTTCAAGGCCAGCTTGGTCTACATAGCAAATTTCAGGATAGTCAGGGCTACACAGACCCTGTCTCACAAATGAACAAAGAAACCACACCTGAAACCAAGCTCCCACAAAACAAAACAATATCTATTGAAGTTAGAGAGGTGACTCAGAAGTTAGGAGTACTTTCTGAGTTGGCAAAGAAAGTATTTGGGTAGTTTGGTTCCTATCACTCATGTCAGGTGGTTCAGCCTGTAATTCAAGTTCTGCACACACACACACACACACACACACCTACAATTTTAAAACAACAATAAAAGGACAACTGTGGCCAAGGAAGAGCGGCAGCATTGACTTTCCTGGGTCAGGTCATAGTTTGATGCTGTTGGCAACAAACATCGTCTCTATTTGCTCCATCAACAAGAAGATGAGCTAAAAAGTTCTGATGTTTTAGGATTCTGCCTCCTATTGTGTGGAATACTGGAGCAGATGAAGCTGATTTTGGAACATGCATTTGGATGAGTAACTGAGGAATGAACAACCCACCACATGCACATACACACAAAGCATGCCGACTAACAGGTACAAATCCTTAGTTTCCCCAACTGAAGGGCTAAGAACATTGTCTGATACCACGTAAGGCCCAGTGAAGTATAATCTGAGAATACACCATAGCTATGAAATGCTTAACAACAGAACTCTGGGATAAAGTGAATCTATGCTCTTGGGCTTCCCATAATTTGTAACTCCCTTTACTGAAAATACATTACAATACCAAGAAGAACATTTTCCTCCTGAAAGATTTCAGGCTGTCCTTCCTTGTAGAAAACATTCTTAGAAGATAGCACCAACCCTGTCCTTCATTGTATCCCCAGTACAGATTTTATACTGTTTTTTTGTGTGTCAAGCCATAAGTATGTATTTCTTTGATGAAACTTTGACCTCCTACAGTAACATCCCATTGTAAGCTTGCTCTCTATTACACAATCATATACAACTAATGCCAAGGGGATTGTGATGGTTAATATTGGCTGTCAACTTGACTGGCTCTAGAATTAACTAAAAGAGGGTCTTCTGAAAAATTATTTGAATCATTAGGGAGAAAATGATTAGGTGTTCTTTCTTATAGACATGTGGGCTTGTCACTGGATTATCCTCAAGGTAAAGGTAAAGCTTTGAGTCTTTCCCAGTGGGAGAGGTTCTCTGGTTTCTTGGAAAATGGAGTCTTAGTAGAAGATATGAAGCTCCTGTATATAAGTGATTTCAAACCATATTTTGCTCCATTTTCAAGTTTAAAGATAGTATTATACAAAGGCTGCAACTTTGTGGCCACCTATCTTCATTGGTTTGTAGTAAAGTAAGGCAATGTTAAAGTAAATAAAACACAATGTATCTTTCAACTGGGTCTCAAATTTTTGCTAATGATTAAGGAAATACCTGAGAAGATATATGGTAGGTATACAGAGAGGGAGTATTCTACAGTGACCTGGAACGGAAAGAAAGGGAGAAAATAGAGAATTATTCTTCTGATGCCCCTCAGAATGCTTCCCATTGTGAGGGAAGAGCAGGTGAAGATTCCTGTAGCATGCTGCCCGAATTCTGAGTGATGGCTCAACATGGAGCCATCACCAGTGGTAGGAAAAACCTGAGATGCAAGCTGAGGGCAAGGCGTGGACACCAGCACTGGCATAGGAAACTGGTCACTCAGGCCCTAGGCACTTAGTGCTTGCAGGTCTCCTGCTCTGGGCCGGAAGGATGGAGGTGTGAGGTGATAGCATCATGTGGTATGGGCTGGGGTGGGGCTGGGCAGTGGGAGAGTGGGAACTGGCTGGTGCTGCTGTGCAAGGAAGCTGCTTGCCACTAGTCTGTGCCTCCTGATAGATCAATTGCCTCATTTCCTCAGGAAATCTAGTTATGATGTGGTAGTTAGTGTAGTGTCGAGCTTCATTATGTGTTAAGAAACTCCTGGCTAAAGCATTTAATACAACATCTTACAGTAAGTAATCGTGTGCTGGTGAAGTTCTCAATAAGTGCTAGTGGATGTGACGTACCTGTGGAAGACAGGATCTTTCTTTCCTATTCTAATTGCTTGACAGCACCAACCCTGTTTTAAATCAGCAATCTGAGGCCATTAGCCTTCCTGAAGATGTTTTTCATCCAAGAGGATCTCCGAAAGACAGGATGTCATCATGAACTGAGTTCTTGACGCAGTAGTGATTATCAGTTTTGGAGTTTTATGATGCTAGCAGCAGTCAGCTTCCAAACAACGTCACGATGAAGATCTACCAGGAGGGCAGGAAGAGGCCCTTTTCTCCCTTTAGTTTTCCCAGCTGCTGCATACATGTGAATAAGCTATAGTTTAAGCCTGTGGACAGTTCATCTTACAACAGAGCCTTTAAGGTACAATTGTATGGGAAAGCCAACATCTCCATGGCCTTGTGTTCAGGAACCTCTACAGAGTGACAGTGAATGATGGAATTGGAATTCTCAGAATCATGACAGCTGGGGAGGGGCACTGCCTCATGAAAGCATGGAAAGTGTGGAGGGAGTTGTAGGTGTCTTTATCTACACTGTTTAGGAATGTGAAACATGTTGGCAGCCTTCATTCTCGCCTCAAGAGACTTGCTGCACTCTTACTGATTAGTAATTCATCACTACCATTTTTTACTAAACCTGGCCATGTTCAGAAAATTTTAATATTAACCCTATTTGAATCTCAATCAGGATTACAAAATAGCTCTGTATAACTTAATTAGACCAGAAAGAACTAGATGTTGTATGGCTACATTGTGTAAAAGGCTGCATATACCAAAGTTAGGGTTGCTGGAAATAGCAGTTTGTGGATCTCTGCAATGGGCAACCCAACCTCGAAAAGGAAGTGCTACAACCCACAGTTTGGTCTCTGGGTTTAAAGATGTTTATTTACATAGATACCATGTTTTCTTTTAACATTTAGTCTAAATCCCCAAAGTCTCTGCAAAGCACACTCAACTAAACTGTGTTTTTGAGAACATGAATAAAAGTAAATACCTCATAATTTTCACTTTTTACTGAATTTTTTTTCATGCAATATGACACCTTTGTAAGACAATAAATTTGAAAGTTCCATTTTTAACACCCAAAACCAACTAACCAAACAAACAAAAAACACCCCAGGGTGTTTCAAGGAAATAGGGAAGGCACTGTGCCTTGCTTGATTTTACTGGTGTTTGATTGAGAGCCAGTGATCTGTGGAAGACAGGCTCAGTATAGTTATAATGTAGGTAACACATGTGATTAACATTTTTAAAGATTTATTTATTATTAATGCAGTATTCTGCCTCCATGTGTGCCTACAGGCAAGAAGAGGGCACCAGATCTCATTACAGATGGTTATGAGCCACCATGTGGTTGCTGGAAATTGAACTCAGGACCTTTGGAAGAACAGCCAGTTCTCTTAACCTCTGAGCCAACTCTACCTTGTGCAATTAACTTTTTAAGCACTCTAAAAATACAATGTATGTTATGGAGTGTCTACCTCAGCTTAAGGAACTGTGGTGGTTTGAATAGGAATGGCTTCAGTAGGCCAATAGATTTGAATGCTTGGTCACCAGGCAATGACACTCTTAGGAGGTGTGGCATTGTTAAAGTAGGTGTGGCCTTGTTGGAGAAAGTGTGTCACTGGGGATTGGATTTTGAAGTTTCAAATTCTGAAACAGGTCCAGTCTCTCTCTTTCTGTCCATGCTGTCTGCCAATCCAGGTGAAGAACTTTCAGCTGCTTCTTCAGTACCATGTCTGCCTGTGTGCTGCCTTGCCTCCTGCCTTGGGGACAATGGACTAAACCTCTGGTCTATAATTCAGCCCCAATGAAATTTTTTCTTTTGTAAGAGTTCCTGTGGTCATGGTGTTTTTCGTAACAATGGAAACTCTGACTAAGACAGGCACATTTCTTAGAATGACCAACCAAATCACTGTAGAGACCTTTAAAAATAGTTTCTAGCTCCATGGTAGATATTAACCCGACTCAGATTTAGACTGGTGTTTTTATTTTATATACATCTTTGCGTATCAGTGTGCTGTGTTTGGGGTTGGTCTGATGCTTGTATTTTGAAGCTAATCACTGGCCCTCAAGATCTGCTTCCCAGATACACCTATCCTTGTTGTGTAAATCTGCCTAAGACTTTGTTCCTGATTTGTTCATTAAAAAGGCCTGCACCTAGGCTGGGCAGAAGGGGGTAGGAGTGGCTAAGGAGGAAGGCCTCCAAAAGCAGCGTGGAAAGGAGCAATCCAGATAAGGATAAGCAAGGATTTGTAAGATTTGGGGTGGAAGGTAGCCCAGATAAGAATGGTTAAGGCGGATGGCATTGGATGGTGGCTGGGAGGTGAATGCATAAATGACTCAAAAAAACAGCTTCTATAAAAGCGCACCTCAGCATGGGTAATAGCTTAAAAAGTTGGGAACATAGCGCTCACTCTACAGCCCGCAGGCAGGGTTAAGGGTGTCCTTTTCAGGTGCCTCAGTTGGTCTGAACATCTCTAGGAAGCTCGGGTTGGTTCTGCTTCTTCCAGGCAGCTGGTCTGGTTTGAAAGTCTTTGTGGCTTCTTGGTCTGAGAGGAACTCTCAGGTTTTCTTTTTTACCCTGTCAGGGAAGGGCCTAGTGAATCTTCAGGGACTTTCTGAAGCTATCTTCAGCTGTTTACCTTTCTGCTCAGGGAACTTCCCTGCGGGATGGAATGTTTCAGTCTCAGAGGAAGCTGCTGCGCACCCTTCTGAAAGCCAAAGCCATCCCGCCGCTGGCCATGGATCCACTTCTCGAACCCTGCTTAACAGACATCAGCGTCAGTCCGTGTCGCACGTCTGCTAGCCTATCACAGCCCACCCACTACACTCATGGGAGACTGCCTATTCTCTGCACCCAGAGCTCCAGCCAGAACTCCAGCCAGATCTATCCAGGCAGAGTCTGAAACCTGAAACAGACTGCTCCAAGACTAAAGAACAAGCATAATTCTGTTTGACAACCTGTCAGAATGGGGTAACATCATCAAAAGAACTGAATGCCACTATACAAAGATAAGACAAGATATCCATGTCAAGAAACACCACAAATGTCATACCTCCAGAACCTTAGATCAAATTGGAAAAAAGTGAAAAAAATAATAACCAAGACAGTTTGACTCCCTCAGAAGCCAGGTCACCTATTGTAAAATTACTCCAGAAAGCAATTTAACTTAGTACAACAGAAGGACTTCAAAAGAGGAACTGTGAATATGTTCAAGAACCCTAAAGGAGATATGAATGAATACCTTAAAGAAAAACTGTGAAAAACAAATATTTGAATGAAATTATGACTCAAGGTATGCCAATAGAACTTAAGAAAGAAGTAGAATTGCTAAAGAAAAGCCAAACTGAAATAAAACTCAGAATGAAAAACTCAGGGAGTCAAACAAGAAGCTAAAGGAAAGACTCATGAACCTATTTAATGATGTGAAGGGAGAATATCAGGTCCTGAAGGCAAAGTAGAGGAAATGGATAGCTTAGTCTAAGAAAATGTTAAATCTTAAAAAGAAAAAAAAAAGAGAAAGAAAGAAAAGAAAAATTCGGGCACAAAAGCCAAGAAAGATAAAGTCTGAATCCTAAGTATAGAGAAAAGAAAAAAACAGATTTACAGAAAATATTTTTAATTAATTAATTTATTTATTCACTTTATATCCAGATTGTAGTCCCCTCCCTCCTCTCCTCCTGCTCCCACCCTCCCTCCTTTTTCCTGGACTCCCTCCCCTATTCTTCAGAAAAGGAGAGTCCCCCCACCCCTGACCCACCCCAGTTCATCAAGTTGCTTGAGGACTGACCACGTCTTCTTCCCCTGTGTTCTGGAGAGGCAGCCCCTGCCTATGGGGGGTGATCAAAAAGCAGGCAATAGTATTAATTTTACTAATTAATATATTAATATAATATATAATTATTAATATATTCACCTTACATCCCAATTGTAGCTTCCTCTCCCGCCTTTCCTCCCAGTCCCTCCCTCTTACCTCATCTTCCTGGCATCCTCCTGTCCATTTTTTCTTACAAAAGGATCAGAAAAAGGGAGACCTCCATAGATACCAACCCGGCTTGGCGTATCAAGTTGCAGTAAAACTAGGTGCCTATTGAGCCTAAACAAGGCAGCGCAGTTAGTGGGAAGGCTATCCAAAGGCAGGCAACAGTCAGATACAGCCCTCTGTTAACAGTCCCAAATGAAGACAGAGCTGCACAACTGTTACATATATCCCAAGGGCCTATGTCCATCCCATGTAAGCTTTTCGGTATTTATCTGGCTGCTGACTAGCTTTAAAACTCTAACTTCTATTTGGCATCTGAACTAGAAACAACTCTGTGTACTTGTGGGAAACAAAAATTATTGTTCATTATTTCCTTCTGTTCTTTGTTTTTATTGTTCCTTTCCTTCCTTTTATTTTTCTCATTAAACTTTTTGTGACTGTGAAATGGTGCAGGTCCAGATCCAAATTACCTCTGTCTATCTTTAGCTTCCTCAACTGCCATTCATTGCTGTATCTGTACTGGACATGTTATTTACTATTGGTTAAATAGTTTTGCAATATACTAATACACTAAGAGCTTCCACTAATCAAAGGCATAAAAATATAACGTAGCATCTCTTGTCTATGGCAAGGATTTCTCTACATTTCTGTAACCCATCTGTGTGATGTTTATACCACAATATTTTAAAAGCGCTTTAATTTATCACTTTTTTTTTGTCCTGTTACTGTAGAATCTTCATGAAACTGTTAGCATGTTGAAGCATGGTATTTGTGAACACCTGAACGTATGTTCATAGGTCATGGTTATTCATATTGGTTCCAGAATAAACTCTTAGTCTATTTGATATTAAAGCTGTATTTTGCATCAACTCTTCCCCCTTGCCTTTTTTTTTTAACTACATTCCTTCCTTCCTTTTTTCTTTCAGAGTTTTGGAGACAAGACAACCTACAGTATAATTCTGAATTTTCAAGAAGCAAATTTTCTTGTCACTGAATTTATCCCACATACCTTCACCATCTTTCACTTAATCAATATTTCAGTGTTCCACTATATTTGTCCTAGTGGAACCTAATAATTTGACCTAGCAGAACAGGGGGTGCTTAAGTGCACTTTGTATATAGTATGCCTCTGCCTTTAACTGCTTATGATTACAAACTTCATTTGCTTATATGCTAAATTGTAACAACAATTGTATTTCCAGGAAATCGGCTTCTAGCAATCTGAAAAGAAATTCACTGACACTCTTCTGCACACAAATGCTGTATAATAGCTTCTTGCAGAACATACTAAGAAGTCAGATATTTCTTCTAAAGTTAAAAATATTTAAAATACATTGACTCATATATAGATAATAATAAAAATAATAATTAAATGTATATGCCTTTTGTTTTTAATTAACCATGCAAATAAACAGATTTTATTTACTTCTGCTTGAGAGTGTGTATTTAATTATTATAGTCTTCTTAAATTTTCTAAATGGTTATGCATTGTGATAGTATAATTTATGCTTAAAAATGGAAAGCAGTCAAAATTTGTATGAAAAAAAAGAGGACAACAAATTTAAGTCAAATAATCTTATAATTTGAAAACTAGATGTGAATTTATTGGGAAACATGCAAACCCAACTAAACTTACTATTTTCCCAAACTCATGCTGGAGAGCAATGTAAAGTCTCAAGTAGCGGTAGCACTCAGACAATACTTCGCGATTCTGTGAGTTCTTACGGGAGTGGCGCCATTTCTTCCCGCTCTTGGTCAGTTCTGGGATGTAGAAGTTATAGGAGTTCCACACC
Organism: Pachyuromys duprasi; assembly: GCA_028658305.1. Classification (NCBI taxonomy): domain Eukaryota; kingdom Metazoa; phylum Chordata; class Mammalia; order Rodentia; family Muridae; genus Pachyuromys; species Pachyuromys duprasi. The sequence continues at coordinate 112,626,756 of CM053752.1, read as the reverse complement.
ATTGCTGACAATCTTTCTAAGGACTGCCAAGCTGTGCTTCATCATCTTCTAGATGAGTTCAACAAAATCCTGATGGATTCCCAAGAAATAGTTTCTAGCCAAATACAATGCTCATAAAATAAAGTAAGCCCTCTTAATGATCTTAGGGGTCAATAGTCACATGAGAGCTTCTTATCCCTTTAAGCTATCATTAATATACTGTCCTATATATTTATCTATCATATATAAAATTCATTACCATTTTACTATCATACTGTTATCATATATCATTTATTATAAGGTTATCTTATATCATTATATATAAATCTTCTCTTGATATATAACTATGAAAATAGTTATATTCTACTGTTTAGAATTAATTAAAAACATGTTGTAGGTATTATACTTTATACTTTGAAAAATTAAAATAGTTTCACAACAAATTAGCACTGCGAGCACTGTATGGTTATTGACTATTTGCTACTAGATTTTTATTTTTGGTACTTTCCCTAATCTGTTTGCTATTTCAAACGTTTGAATCTTTTAAGTCACCTCATCCAAACTGTCTTGTCGACAGGTTTTCTGTCTGTCTTCACAGAAACTGGCAGAACTAGATGTGTTAAGAAGAGGAGCTTGTTATTTTGCTAATTTGATTTCTTGCAGTCACAAACTACGAGAATGGTTATGTCTCTTCCTCAGTCTAGCTCTTTTTAGGTACCTCAAGTTTCAGGACCCTGCATACCTTTCACCCAAATCAGGGCCCTCCCACACCACTCCCAACATTTCCATGTAACTAGATCTATCTTAGATCTTCAGACTTGGCCCAGGAGGCACATCATAAGATCGCAATGCAGTCCGGTCTGTGCAAATGACTTTACATTGCCCAAGCCATTTCCAAACTCAAGGTGCAGTCTGCTCACTCATTCTCTCCTCTGCCACAACATGGTCTTTTTATGTCAGATTTACAACTAACAAAAGAAGTTCATGTGCTCAGATCTCATTATAAAAATACCAACAATTTAAAGAATTAAGCCAGAACCCTCTTTAACACCTACCAGTGTTGTAGAAATATTTCACAATGAGAATCTTCTGAACCCCAGGGCACAGAATTAATTTTAAAAAAATAATAAATTTCATCAAAGTATGCGAAGATTTTAAAGAAGACAGATAGACAAAAAAACCATACAGGAAATGTCTGCCATGCTCAGGTCTTCTAGAACCCTTCACGTGGTGCTAAGCATACCCAGTCAGCTCCATTATATTATTAGTTCAAAATAAATTAGAGAATTAACTTGTTTTTAATTATTTATTTTATATCTTGAGATTAAATCATTTCTCACTTCAATTAATTTGTTTTTAATTAACTAAAATACAGATGCTATTTTATACCCCTGGAAGGAGATGCATAGAATGAGGAGCAATAAAATGGGTAAAGATAACGGATAACTAATGCTCTTAAACTTTGGTGTTCTGGGAGAATTAGACCATGTTCCTATTTCCCATAAACATTTTTTTGTTCTATAACACAGGCCTTTCTTTTATGAGAGCAAAAATTAATTTGAATATATATCAAGACAAGTGCAAACATGTTTATATGAGTTTAATTTATGAGTCAAAACAGCTCAAATGATAACTGAAAATGATTTTTAAAATTATGCTACAGTAGTATAATGCAAAATTTAAGAAGAAATAAATTTTAAGAAGAGGAAGAAATAAATACTAATGGGGGCCATTTAAAATAATGCCAGGCTTAGCAAAAGAAGGCAAGTAATAAAAAGTAGTTTCCATATGTCTTTTTCCTACAAAATTTAAAAATAGAGGGGGTAAAATTGAGGCTGCTGATTATCTGAGGAAGTAGAGGAAATGCTAGGTCTATGAACATGAGGTTTTTTTTCTAGAAGACTGGATGTGGTAAGAGCTTAATAAATGGTAAGTAATGGGATGGGAACTCCAGTTTGGCTAGGAAATACATAAGACTCTTAAACTTATCTTAAAATTGTCTTAGAATTATATCCTCATGTACCTGAAAGACTTATGAGGCAATAATGATTTATGATTGAAAAGTTACTGCAATGTTCGATGCTTTTAATTAATATTCCTAAGGGATGGAAAGGAAGAGTCCCCAGATTTGGTCATTCCAGCCAGACAGCTTGAAGATGTTCTAATCCCCAGAAAAATTCCATATATTGATGTATTGTTTGGGAAAATATTTTTATGATATATTAACTGGAAGCTCTTAACACTGAAACCAGCATTTAATAAAATGCAAGTTATGTTAAAAGCAACAAGATTTACTCTTAAAAATAATTTTGCATAAAAACGAATGAGAAAAATGCTACAGATATAAGGTATATATTTCAAGAGAGTATGTGAAAATGGTTATATAAAATTTTGATATGCTAATATATCTTGAATGCCCAGAAAAAGCATCCTGAATTATTACTTTATAAGTTATTTGACTGCATAATTTATATTCTGTAGAGCATTTAATGAAGTCTTTAATATCTTGGAGTAAACAGAACACTGTGAAACAACACTCTAGTCACAGTGGTAACATGCATGAATAGACAGCCTTTGGCGTACTATACTTATTTAGAATTACTTTTTGTAAAAGGAACATAAACTAGAGTCTTTCCAACAAGGAGAATCAATAAATAAATTATATAAAGATATAGTACTTTATGGAGTAAGTAATGTTGTAAAATCTTGATTTTAAAATTTTCAATGACTTTTAGTTTGTTTGCTTGTTTGTTGTTTTCTTTTTGAGACAGTGTTTCTCTGTTTCTCTGCCTTGGCTGTCCTGGACTCACTTTGTAGACCAGATTGACTGTTTTATTTTTATAAAGGTAAATGTTACATTGAAAAAAATGCCTGCTAAAATATAAAGATTAACATATTAAAGTTATAAAGAGCACATACACATAAGGAAAAGCATCAGGATTCAAGTTAAATGAGAGTAAAGGAAATGAATGAAAGCTACACAGGGCAGGAAGTATAAATTTTTAACAGAATAAACATTATTTATTCTCACTTATAATCAATGAAATGAAAACACTTAATATTCACAATTTCATGCAACATATTAGCACAATCATAGACAAGCCAGATATTTTTTTGTGTATTGAAGAGACCATGAACAAACAGATTCCTGCGTTGTTTTGGGGAGCTTAAGTTTGGACAAAGAATTTGGGAATTAAATTAATGATTTGGATTAAGAGTCCTAAAAAATGTTCAAAACCAGCAATTCAAATTCTAAACAAACAGTACCCTGGCAAGGTAATAACTAGAAGTTCTCCTAAGTTTTGGGTGTAAAAGTATTTCTTGTGTGTGTGTGAGTGTGTGTGTGTGTGTAATTGAATTTAGCATTTTTGTCTTTTCTTTTTGAGATAATTTGTATACCATTTGTTTAGTTTAG
>CM053752.1:112592054-112623262 GCA_028658305.1 Pachyuromys duprasi | reverse complement strand
ACAAGTCCTCAATAGAATCATCTCTGTTATTAGCGTTATTAGTTTCATTATGCCTGATAATGAAAGAGATGGAGAGCATGCAACAGTACAGAACATCTCACTAGTGGAAGTATTCAACACTGTGTTAGTACACAAGCACATTTTTAACCATTTAAGGAAACAGAAGCTTATGTGCAACTTTTTGGGAAAACATGTAGCAGTACAGAACATCTCACTAGTGGAAGTATTCAACATTGTTAATGCTAAAGTAAACACACAAGCACATTTTTAACCATTTAAGGAAACCGAAGCTAATGTGCAACTCGGGAGAGCAACCACATAGAGATAAAAGTGGGACTTCAGAAGAGTGCTAAGTAACTGGATGAAATTTTCAGTTTTAGGAGGCTCAGGAATTAGGAGTACATGTCCTAATCCTTTTATGGGAATACAGAATGCTACTTTAAATTTAGCTTACAGCTCTCATGATCCTCCTTGACTTAAAAATTTTCCTGATTCGTTCAAATATTTGAAGAAATCAGCAGTTGAGCTTAAGAGTCAAAAGGTAAGACAGATGAAGGCAGGGGACTCCTACACAACAAACACACAGAGACAGCTCTTGGTTGGTGTAGATTTTAGCAACTGCAGGTTTTTGAAAATGATAAGCAGCTTTGTAGCAATCCTGGCCAATCTAAAAACTGACCTTTTACCTAAACAAACAAAAAACCAAAAGGACAAAAATCGTCTTTCCTACTTGGAATTAATTTACTTGGAATTTACTGCTGCAAAACCAGGAAGTGATTGGAAGGCTTTTATTGCTTTACTGTAACGCTATGGGCTGCTTTACAGCCTAATAGCAGGCAAAGTACCAGCAGAAAGTCCTATACAAACTGGCCCACCGAGCTGCTTGCTAGTGCATGTCAAAGGCTAAGCAGGTTTAAATGCTGTCACTTATTACTTATTCGCGTGTTAGTTTTTCCTTATATGGCGTGGTTTGGGAGACAGATGGCAGAGTTCTGGAAGCTGGTGGGGGAGGGGAGCGAAAGAGGGAAAAGAAGGAACTAGGAAGAGAGGAAGTTAAACGCAGCTCCGCTCCCTGTCTTTATTAGAGAACCCAATATGGCATCTTGCATGAGGAGCTTGTTTTTTGACCGCAGCAGATACGTTGAATCTTTTCGGAGGTTCCTAAATAATTCCACGGAACACCAGTGCATGCAGGAATTCATGGACAAGAAGCTGCCAGGCATAATAGCAAGGTAACAAAAAGAAGCATTTCTTTCAATGGACTAACCTGTGGGCCAAAGATAAGAGGTGGAACCAGCCCAGGCATAGACAGAGGTGGAGGAGACCCTGGGTTATAGCCAAGTCGACCACAGCTGCCGGCTACCGCCTGGCCAAACCGGCTGGCCTCGCTTATGCACGCAGCTCTGTTTGCTTTAAATTCTCTGGTCTGTGCTGCACAGCTGGCGGTGCAGGCTAAGTGTTAACCCTTTGAAGGCTTTAAAGGCGCAAGCAAGCCCAACCTTATTTGGAAAAAGATAACATACAAGTCATTAAACTCAGATTTTTTTCTAGCCTCCTTTCAAATTTTATGTTTTAAAAACAGTCTCACATGGATTCTGGCATTCTTAGAATCAAATGGAAGTAGTTGCAGAATCCTGTTTGCTCCAGAGCGTAGAATTAGTGCTTCTCAATTTTAATGCTATTGATTTACATTTATTTTTTAAAATCTATTATCACTCTCCTCCAAACTGCCTTTTCCTTTCAACTTAACATCATCAATATGATCCCGAAAAGACTGTTTTACCATTATCAGTGAGACTTTTATCCTTATCATAGACTCCTTTATTTAGCATTTATTTTTAAATAATATGGTCAATTTGTCTCAAAGCTGATTAAATATTATTGAGGTAACAGAAGAGAGTAAACTTATCTATACGGGGATAAATTGTTATGACCCTTTTTTCAAAAAGTAACTATAGAAAACTAGCAAAAAATGACTGACCAAGTTTACAAGCAACAACAACAAAAACCTGTTGTTTTATTTTTGCTGTCTGAATTTTTCCTGTTAGTCCCCTGTGGGGGCACATCTGCCCAATCAGAGCAGATTTATTGGACAAGTACAGAATTCTACATGTCTTTTCTACTTTTTCTTCTTCTTTTGTCAAGCACTTTACCAACGGAGTCATTTCCCAGCCTTGTATTTTGTGTCTTAACCAGGTTCATTAGTTGACATGTAGTAGGATAAAGATACAAAAATTAAATCCTGGGCTCTACACTCCACCCCATGCACACATAGGTGCCACTAAGTATGAGTGGACTTAGGCTTTGCACACAAGAGCACAGAAGTTGGGAGGGAAACACAGTGGTGGGAAGATGGAGGAGAATTGGAGGGAAGGAACAGTGGGTGAAAACCTATTATGTGCCTGTGTGACATTTTCAAATTAAAGAACATTAAAATATTAAAGCAGATACCAAGTAGACACTTTTATCTGAAATTATAATTTCATTCTTTGGAGCTTTCTACTCATTTCAAAAAATATAGGTTATGGGTTACTTTCTCAATAGCTTAAATTTTTTTTTGCATAGTACACATTCAGCCCTTAGTTTAGCCAGGTCCCTGACTTCAGTAGCACAGCACAGACCGAAGGTGAATAATGTTTAACACAGTGCTGACCCACTCACTGTCTTTTGAGTGCATCCAGTCTAGAAGGAATGTAGACTGTAGAATTTGTGAAAGGCTCATGAAATTTCAATTATGCATATTGATTTTAAGTTGATAGTACTATCTTACTCATGTTTTAAAAATATAATTCTTAGGATAGGTATACAGTAAACACATAATACAAAATTGTTTATTGAACAGAAAGCAGGAAGAAGGAGTAAAAAGACATCATAAAGGTAGCATGAAGTACCAAGTCCTTGCCCAGGCTCAGGCTTTATAGCTTCAGTGTAAAAGGTCCACAGAGACTGACAGAAATATATGTTCTTATTTTCTAGTCTCCAAAGAAATGCCACCTTTTACAGGTAAGATAGTGTGCTTCTGTCTCCAAGTTCAAGAAAGAAATAGAGCCTGTTGAAGGAGAAAGCCCCCAATTGTGGGGGTTTCATCCCAGACCCTGATTAGGCATAAACACACCCAAATACCTGTTTTCACAGAAAGATCCTTTATTAAGCATGGGAGAAAAATTAAAGTGGCTGCTTTCTGTCGCAGGCAGAAAAACAACAACAAGTGGGCCTGCAGGTGTAATTTTTAGGAAGAGAAAACAGGGAAGTCTATGTCAGGGTGGACTAGGATGTGGTGGTATACTTGATTGGGCATGTTAATTAGGTAAACTGAGGGCTTTTGGTTGCTGGACTTCAATACGTTGATAGCTGAACCTTGGTAGTCAGCCTCTGGAGGAGGAAGTAGTGAAATAAGGAAGTAGACCTTGGTGACTAGCTTTAGGAATGCCATCTAATAACTTTTAGCAAGACAGAGGAAATGGGGGAGAAGAACCATGCTCGTCATCTTTAAGGTAGCCAGGGTCCCGTCACGTTCAAGCTAACCGGGGTCCCTTCACCCATGTTTTTAGGTGCTCTAAAAATAACAATAGAAATAAATAAAGGGTCACAGACGTGACTGTCACTTTCATGTCTGTATCTTGTCCATCCTTTGATTAATGTTTTGCTTTTCAATAGACTTGATAGGAAGAATTGGCAAAGCACCGTTGATGTTTTTTTAAATTATATAATTTTGTTTGTTTTCTTGCTTTTCAGAATTGGAGAAACGAAAGCAGAAATTAAGATTCTGAGCATAGGCGGAGGTGCAGGTATGGATAATACTTATAAAATTTATATTCTTATAGGCACGGTGGCATTTGATAGCCCACGTTCATGCTCTAGGAATGCACTTTCCTTTGCTTTTGTAAAAGATCAAGTTATAGACACTGTCAGCACCATTCAGCTCACATTAATCACTCTTAATGAACTTACATGCTTTAAAACATTAGCCGTCACTGTAGTGTACAGGATAGGTTCAAAGGGAGATTTTCTTATTCTTTTTGAAAATGGAAAACCAGGAAAACTTAGAAGATTGTTACTGAGGACTATAAGCTTTCACCAGAATGTAAATTGATACACAGCTCCCATCATTAAAAGCATCTCAATGTGGTCAAAAATTACTTAGTATCATAGTTAATTTACATTGTTATAGCCCCATCTCTGAAATGAATTGGCCTCATAACTCCCTTCTGAATGAATTCTGAAAGTATATTTTACTCATTCGAACTAATTTCTTATCTGTGTTTTATTAGCATCACTTGGTTGTATTATTCTTCAGAGTTTTTAATTCTGGAAGAAAAGTAATAACTGCAGAAAAGCAGATTGATATATGTGTCATTTGTAACTACCTTAACGAACTGTATAATGCTGACCGATGTAAGCTGAGATTTTTGTCATCAGTGAGATGGAAATGCTGACTCTTATCTACAGGCTTGTTATAAGGAAGCATTTATAAAGCCCTGAGCATGTGCTGTTCCTCCTGTAAGGCAAAAGCTTTGCCTCTGAAACACTGAAATGACAGTGTTGTTCTCGAGGCTTAGAATTTGTTTCATTTTTAAAGTAGTAGTCATCTTTGGTTTAATATAAAACATGCTTACGATCGTAGCCTAGTAGGAGGAACCTGCACTGACACAGTGTCCTTGAGCCTGTTAAATACAAGTGTTCCTTGCCATATGAATGGGATAGATTGTAGCCCATATTAACAAAAAGGAAATCAAGAGCCCTTCAGTGAAAAAGAATAGTTAGTTTATTATAGCACCATTTGTTCAATTTTCATAAAATTTACTGTGCTATAATGCATTTGCTCTGTTATCTTTAACCATACAGATAAGAGAGAGCAGCAAGGACAAATCAAGAGGGTTTCTGTCGTAAATCATGCTATAGAGAATGTTTAAGCCATGATACTGTATTACTGCATTCTGTAGTATAAGTTGAAAAGACTGTAATAGTGATGGATTACCAAAGAATATCGTTAGCTCACTTAATAAAGAGAGTCATTTCCAGTGTTTTGCTTATGAGGTTCAGATACCCTCCATGCATCAGGACTATGACTTCGAGAAAAGTCCTACAAGCAACGTGATTAAAAATAGTCTATATCATGGCTTTGTTAATTGTTTTCTAATATAAAGATAGTTGAATTTCTAATGCAAATGTATCCACATTCTTTTATTTTTATTATTATTTTTTAAGACAGGGTTTCTCTGTGTAGCCCTGGCTGTCTTGGAACTTGCTCTGTAGACCAGGCTGGACTTGAACTTCAGTGATCTGTCTACCTCTGCCTCCCGAGTTAGTGCTGGGGTTAAAGGCTACACTACCACCTTCAGTTCTGTATCCACATTCTTATGAACTATCTTAGAAAGAATATCCAGCCTGTACACTGATTCTTTACGTTAAGATGCACCTAGGTACTAAGAGGAGTCATTAAAATAAAGGGAAGAATACTTTGAGTCCTTTTGTTGGAGGCTGAACATTGTATTGCTACCAGGCTCTATCATGGAGAGAATATGGAATTTCTTAGGGTTATTTTTCCTAAGAAAGTAGTCAGAAACATAAAGAAAATTTGCAGAAAAATTCAAATTGAATACTTAGCTTTCATTAACTGAATGAAATAAATATTACGTTCAACAATTGCTTGGACAAGGTATAAATGAGAGGTATTTCATATAGTTTGAAATTTTGTATTGCCACTAGGTAATGCTTATCTGATAAACTAAAGGCAAGCTCCACCCATTGAGGGATCACATACTCTTGCCTTAGAGAAACAGTGCCTCTCATATTTTATCATTTTCAGTTTAGAGGTTGGTATCATCCTTGAACTTTGTTGTCCTATCAAATCAGTGTGTGAACTCTTATCTCTTGCAAGTGCAGTGGTTGGTCTTGTTCTGTGCTTTGTGCTCAGTTTACTTCACAGGATCTCATCATTGTCTTAGTTCACTGGAGTCTGGTTCACTGTCTAGATGTTCTACTCTCAGATGCATAGGCGACTTTAGCTGATTTTCTACATATTTCTGGTAAAAAATGTTGTTTCCATTCATAGCAGTGATACCATTTTTGCCAGCAGAATTGAGAAACACATACCCAAAGCAAACAAACTTACAGACTCCAGAAGTGAAATTGCAACTTATCATGAGTGATTGTGCTCAGAGCCAAGCAGCTGCCATCTAGGGCCAGTCGCCTCTGCCCCTTGCAAAAAGTCATCCCAGCTGGCCTTGTTGACAGTTTACTCCACCTGTCCGGTCCCCCAATTCCCCAGTATTCAACTGTTTGTTACCAACTGGCAAGTTTGTACATAGCACAGAGGAGGAACTAGAATCTCTGTATATTCATATATATGCCAAGGGGACAGCTAGGGAGGCGTCCATCTGGGTGGCAGTGGGAAGCCTCATTCCTACTGACTGAGGCTTTCTGGGTGTGGCCATTAAAAGAGTGTCCACATCCCTGTAACTCATCCCTTACCTGTGCTCTGTAGGAAGCTCAATATCTTCATTAGGAGAAGAGCCACACCTTAGTTTATCTCCTTGGAAGGAGCTTTAGCAACACTGCCTTATGCCACTTAGTGCTCATGTTCTTTGGTTATTTATTATTTTCAGAATTATGAGAAGGAAATATGCCTATGTGCACTTTTCTTTAGGCTTTAAGAAGAAGCAATGAGCAGTCAGGAATGTTTTTATTGTTGTGCGTTATCAGGGTTTCTTTAATTCTATCACACTGACTTCAGCAATCACTTTTTATTTTTTAGAATAGTAACATTTTTACTCTAAATCTTATAAAATTTGCTTTTTGGTCCATTGATGTTTCCTTAACCCTCGTAGGGCTTCACAATCATTTAAGTTTTATGAGTGTTGTTTCATGCTAGATGCTGTATGGAAAACAAGAAATCCATAGTCTTTTTGGTAAGGGGAAATGCTACTAATTTATAATGCTACAAACCTACTTATGCCTGAAACATGCTCCAGAAAGGATTTATTGGCATTATGTTCTGTTTTTTTTAAAGGTTTATTTATTTTATTTTTTATGTATACAACGTTCTGCCTGCATGTACACCTGCATGACAGAGGAGGGCACCAGATCTCATTATAGATGGTTGGGAGCCACCATGTGGTTGCTGGGAATTGAACTCAGGACCTCTGGAAGAGCAACTAGAGCTCTTAACCTGTGAGCCATCTCTCCAGCCCTAGTATTACATTCTTGTTATAGGCTTTTCAATGTGAAATTTATTTTTTTAGTTGTTATATTCAAGTATCAGAAAGTATTATGAGAATTAGAACTAAATTCAACAGTCTAATTCTATCCAGCTTTTAAAATGTATTCCCATTACTTTATGGTGGTATGAACCCTCTCATAAATTTTTGATAAAAATTTTACTGTTATCAGTTGAGAATACTTGGATTAGGTGAATTTTTGTTATGCAGCCCATAGACACTAGTATTTCTATAGAGGATAAAAAATAGAAAAAATGTAACTCATCTTCAGTTTACAAATAACTAACTTGAGCATTCTTAGGTAGAATAAAGCTAGGGTCCAACAAATTGTACAGAATCCATGTAAAAATTATTAACCTGATAAAAGAGAAAATTAATCATTTAGTAATGACTAAATATTTGAAAATATGATCCTTAGGACTGGATCGATGGTCCAGTGGTTGAGGATACTATCTGCTCTTCCAGCAGACCTGGGTTCGATTCTCAGCACTCACATGGGTGATCATAGCTGTCTGTAACTCCAGTTATAGGGGGATCTGACAGCCTCATACAGACAGACATGCAGGCAAAATGCCAGTGCATGTGAAATAAAAATAGGTACATTTAAAAAAAAGTTGAATGAGAGAAAAAATGATCTTATCAGCTTTTTAATTTTATCTCGTTCCTCAAATAAAGTGTTCAGAGAGCACAAGTTTATTGATTTCAACTGTTAGGTAAGCAAATGGGCTGGTATGTCTTTTAAGTTAGGATAGCAGCAGAACGAATATAATTAGAGTGGGGACTAAATGGGCTGATGTGTCTCTTGGACTCAGAAAACAGTGTAATTATAGTACTATGTCTTTCTAGAAATAATAATGTGACCTGCTCTGACTACTGCAACAAAGGTTGACCAGCCCTGAAAACCTGTTAGATTGTAGGGGTTCATAGTGCTAAGTTACACTTTGTACAATTGTTTTACAGACACAGAAATCCCAAAGTTTAGTTGTTTGGATAAATGGGTAGATTTACAATTTAACAACACTGCTTTTCCTGAGTGACTGTTAACTAGGGTCATCATGCTTGCCTTTATCTGAGAAGAGGCACAGGACTTAATTAGTGGCTGTCAGCCAAGGTTGAGACCTCTTAAACTCCCTGGCAGAGCCATGCTCTTTTAGCTAAGTTTCACTTTTCTATAGCAACTTTTAAAGTTTACTGATCAATCTTTTGCAACATTGGTTTATTACTTCCATTTCTTACCTCACTAGGAGATGGCAGAAAGCAGAGGTTAATGTTGTACTGTCTAGATCAATAAATTGAAAATGATGGAAAACATAGAATTTGAGGCTGACAGAGCAAGAAAAATTAAGTTGAATGTATTTATTGCTGCCTTCAAATATTTTCTGTGAAAAACCTGAAAAATATTTGTTCCCAGAAATGGAAAGCCCGAGAAAGTGACTTTTCAGTTCATTATAAGAATTTGCTTGGAAGTGGAAGTACATGTCAGCAGGTGGAGGGAAGGGACACAGCCTGTTCACAGGTTGTAGAAAAGGGCTTAGGCATTAATATCCCGAATGTTTGTGCCATTAGAGTTGCTTAGAACCTAGAAATCTCTGGTTTTATGAGTAGCCTTTTAGGAAAGAGGTAGGCCTCTCTCCATTCACATGATTGTTACCATCTTTGGTTCTTATGGAGATATGAACTTTTTTTTAAACTTAATTTTTTCATTTACTATATTTAGATCATGTTTTTCCTCTTCCATGAGCTTTAGACATGCACTCAACCTTTAGGCAAGGTTTTGATGATATATAACTTGAAATGGTTCAAATTTGAATTATTAATATATAGCAAAATAGAAGCTATATTCTGAGGCAGATGGAGACCTTGGCGATATAATTTAGGACTGTCTACAAGTATATTACACACTCAGAAGAATGGAGCATAAAAGTGTATAACATTGGAGCCATTGTTTTCAAAGCCGAAGCAAGATTCTTTGAGCCAATTATGGCTTGAAACAGAAAAACAAATGATAATGGACAAAATGAAGACAAAAATCTTCATTTGTAAATTAAAAGACTGTATTTGTTTTGGAGTGATGAATTGTTGGAGTCACTGCAGGTTTTTCAGTGGCCCTGGGCTGGATCCCACCACCCACATTGACACTCACAATGATTGGTAACTCATTCCCAGGGGATTTAATGTCCTCTTCTGGCCTCTGAGGACATGGCACACATGTTGCACAGATACACATACAGGCAAACATACAAAAAATAATAATTAACTTTAAAAATTAAAAATATATACTTAGAAAAGCAAATAAGTTCAATTGTAATAAGAATAAGGCTTTAGAAGTAATAAGAATAAGGCTACAGTTTGATATTATATAATGTATGTATATGTACATATAATATATACATACACATATAAAACATATATGTATAATACATATATACACATATGCATATATACATATATCTCACCTATCTATCTGCATATATATGGATTATGAGGTGGTGTTGTAATTTTCCTGAAATTCATATTTGTATTTTATAGATCCTTGTACCTGTTGGAATTTAGTCTTTTAATTGGGGAATGGGATTCTGCATGACCTTTGCCATTAAGTAAAACAATAACATTGGGGTGAGGAGATGGCACTCCCTGTTCTTGCTGAGGACTGGCACATGGGTACATCTGGTTCCATGCACCCATGTCAGAGGGCTTATAACACCCTCGAACTCCAGCTGCAGGGGATCCAATGTGCTCTCTGGCCTGTGTGGACATGAGCATGTACATGGTGATCTGAATTATGTAGGATGGTCAAATAAAGAGAGACTCTCCAGGCTGTAATGAGGCTTTTCAGCACCAGGGGGGACTGAACAGCTTTGCAGAAGCGTATTTATTGATTGTCACACAAAAGTTAATTTTAGAGTAAGTCAAGTTCCTCATTCAGAGCCTCTGATCTGATCTGTGTGCTGCCTGAAGGGAACACATGACCCACACACTTCTTAGTGCTCGGTAGTGCAGGAATTCTCTCCAGGCTTGCCAGGAATGTTTTATGACTGAAGCCATGAGAAGGCCATAAAGGTTCTAAAGAAATACATCTCCATGAATCTCAGATAACAGTCACTGATCAGATACAGAAGATTTCTTCAGGCTGAGACAGACGTAAAAACAATCTCCACACCCCTGTGCCCATGCCTGTTACAAAGCCTTTACTCATTTTTCCATTATTGTACACATAGACAAACATGTACCACATAAATAAAAGCAAGCAAATAAATCTTTAAAAATGTTAAACTATTGAATTAATATATAATAGCTTTAATTTCTTTAATGCCCATTACATGTCATTAACTGAAAAATCTCCACATATTATAATATTGATAGTAATTCTTTAGCATAGACTATATAAGCCCAATTTATAGATGTGAAACATAAAGGGCAGAAAGATCAGCAAATGGCATGTGCTCTTGTGATAGCTAGGGAGCTTTCCAACACTCACTAACACATTTGTTGTCTTGTTTTGTTTGTTTATTCGTTTTTGTCTCTGTTTTAGATGAAGACTCATTATATAGTTCAGTCTGGATTTGAACTCACGATCCTGCAGCTTCCACATCCTTAGTGCTTGGGTTACCAGTATGCACAATTACACCTGACTAGTAACAAAGACATTTTTAAATGTTTTTTTTCTTTATACACTGTAATAGTATGATTTATGCACTTTATTTTTAGAAGAGGGCTAACAGAGGAGTTGAAGTATTATAGGTTTGTTGTTTTGTGAGGACATTACTTGATATTTTCTAGGTGTTACTATGTTTTATTTTCCTCATATCTCTTGGGGGCTTCATTTAAAATCGAAGAAACTAATGTTCAGATGCCTGAGATCTTAGAGAGTTTAAGATACTTATTACTTGGGGAATCCTGTGGAAAAAGAGGGGGAAGAGTTGTTGGAGCCAGAGGGGACAGTGACACCAGAAGAAAACCCACAGAAACAACTAGCCTGGCTAATAGGGGCTCACAGAAACTGAACCCACAGCCAGGGAGTCTGCATGGGTCTGACTGAGGCCCTCTACATATATGTTATGGTTTTGTAGCTTGGTTTTCTTGTGGGACTCCTAGGAGTGGTGTGGAGCTGTCTCTGACTTTTTTGCTTGCTCTTGGGACCCTTTCCTTGTTTCCTTGCACCTGTTCACCTCAGCCAGCTTTGATGTGAGGGGAGGTACCCAGTCTCACTGCAACTTGATATACCAGGTTTGGTTGATCTTCCTGGAAGGCCTGCTTCTCTGAGGGAAGCTGGAGGAGGAGTAGATGATGGGGTGGGTGGACTGGGAGGAAAGGAGGATGGGGAACTGGTTAGAATGTAATACATGAGAGAAAAATAAATAAAAAAAGACATTTATCATCTGGTAGAAGGTGACAGATTGAGAGCTGGAACAATACAAACTTGGCTCTAATTTCTCTTAAAGCCTCAATTGCCTTTAGTAATTCTATGCATGAAAAGGGAATCCAACTATAAACATCATGCAGAATCTACTAGTTATTCAAAATTATGTCAGATTTGTATTCTGGGTTTAAAACCCAGAAGAAGGTTAACACATAATGTGCCAAAGGTTATCTCTCCCATAATGTTCTCTGTACCCTCTGTATTCTCATTTGCTTTTTAATTAGTTATAACTCAGCCTTTGTATTTCATTGTTTGCCCTGAAGAACTCCATAAGATGTTGTAATAATTTTTTGCACTTAACGTGTTAGAAGTGTGCCATTACCAATCTGCTCAGTTTTCAAAATCCTGTTGTGTGCTTTGTGTAATACTGCGTTGTAGGGAATGTGAATATTGTCTTCATTTAGCTCCCTTGAGTTCTTAGCTGAGTGGATCCTTGGACAGAAGACAGAAATGAGAAAAATACACGTTAATGTTTATTGATCTGAGCAGTGTTCATTATGTAAGAGAAACCTCCATGAGAAGAAACAGTGCAGAGGCTTCGTACTCCTGTGCGTCCAGAGACTTCAACCAAGAATAATTGATTTGTAAGGAAATAGGAGAACAAAGGAAAAAATAGTTTTGGGCTTCCAAACCTGGGAAAAAAATAACTAAATGATAAGGCAAGTATATGGGCAAAAACTAACTGTAGGTTTTGTTTGTTGATTCCTAGAACAGCTTCTAACAAGGAATAATATATAACCCACCATTAGAAAAACAACAAAAACATAGTTTGGGGGAATTTTTCTTCTCTTTGAGATCAATTACGTTTAGTAATTCTAATGTTTAAAAGTTCATTATTACAGAGATATAAATAATGTTTAAACTGAATACTAATTTTTAAATGTGAGTCATTTCATACTTGGTTTCACATGCCTTAGGATAGCCATATGAATATAAAAAGTAACCATAATCAATTTAAACCTGTTTTATTAAACTGTTTTCTTTCTTTTTCTCTTTCCTTTTCTCTTTCTTTTTGTGATAGTGTTAGAAAGGCAAAGTGATGGAGGTGTTCTAGAAACAGAACCACTTGGATTCATATGTAAAGTAATAACAGGTTCATTTACATGATGACGACAGCTGTGTCTCCAGGCTGGAGACACAGGAGTTTGCGATTCCAGTTACCAATACAAAATCTGGCTGTTTGGAGTCTCAGGAACCTATAATGCTGACATTGGATTCACACAACTGCTTAAATTCTATATATTGATTATCACAGACTATCAGACTAAGGTTTAGAGCCTGAAAAAGAACCAATGCCCCAGTTCAGAGTTTTATATTTTAGTTTTCAATATACTTCATCTAATTTATTGATTGAAGTGTTACTTTATCTAGAAACACCTTTGAAGATATATCTACAATACTGTTTAACTAAATTTCTGGGCATACATCCTGGAAAAGTTGATATATAATATGAGCAATCAAGATTAATTTTTAAAAATAATGAACTTAAGTAAAAAATAACTTGAACTTTTGTAGAAATATTTTAATTTATAGGAAGACCAAAAAATACAAAAACAAACAAAAACTCAGTAACTCTAGCAGTTTGAAGTTACCACTGGTTGTAATTAAATCTTTGTAAGCACACTAATTTAAAAAGATGTTGTTATGATATATTTTAAACTGCCACACACAGCAGATCTGGTATGAAGAGATTTATTGTACTGAGGTGGAGAGACACAGGGACAGAGATACAGTGGGAGAGTGTAGGAGAAGAGAGAAAGGGGTGGGAGAGGTGCCCCAGGAGAGAAAAATCAGAGAGCAGAGAGAAACCGAGGCAGAGAGAACAAGAGAGAGGAGAGAGAGAAGGAAGATATGGGGTCTTTTTGCCCCAGACCCCTGGCAGGTGACTGATAATGTCACAGGCTGCTAAGCAACCTAGAGGCAGGCTGCTTATATGCTGACAGATGTTCTCTACAGTACACTGATTTATGCTGACACACATTTGGACTTTACTAACTGCTCAAATTCAACAAAAAGATTAACAGAGAAAATCAGTTTAAAATCATTAATTTGCTCTGCTATTCACAAAGAAGACTAGAAAAATTTGATATGTTCAAATACAACTATTATATCTCCATTTTCACATTAAAATTTGTAGACTTTTTAAAAATGAAGATATTTAATACCATTTCTTGATAAGGCTTTAGTGAATGCAAAAAACTTTAGGTGTTTATGTGCTTCAGGTCTCAGAATGTCAAAAAAAAGTTGCCTAAATGGTCCATTCCCAAATAAGGACTAATAGTATTTGCACATGAGTGGAAACAGCAAACATGGTCTTTCCCACTGAAGCAAGTCCATGGCTCCCAAGTTCACATTTACTCCTGAATGTGCTGTGAATTTCTGAATTGTTTGATAATTCAAGTCTCTTTTCTTTCCTTTCATCTGTGAGCCATATATCTAACCCAAGAATATAGGTCTTGAAAGCATTCCCTTATGATAAACTGATTATTTTTGGTATTGTGGTGTTCCTTTGTTCAACTTGGATTCTGTTAATTTTTCTCTTCTTTCTTTTGATTATTTTGACTAAGGGTTTGCCAGTCTTTATTTTCTCAAAGAAACACCTCTCAGATTTATTGATTCTTTGTTTTGGTTTGTTTCTATTTCATTAATTTCTTCCCTGTTTTATTATTTCTCCTTATCTTCTGGGTTTGGCTTTGGTTCTTGTTTCTGTAAACTCTTGATTTGCATCACTAAGTCACTTACTTGTGCTCTTTCTAATTCTATAGTAGGTGCTTAAAGGTATACACTTTCCTCTTAAGGCTACATTTAATATGTCCTATAAGTTTGGTTTTGTTATGCTTTCCTTTCATTTATAATCAGAAACCTTTAATTTCCTTTTTGATTTTTCACTTTGACCCATTCATCATTCAGTGGTATATTATTTAATCTCCATGAATTTGTGTGATTTTTGGAGATTCTTTTGCTGCTGATTTTAAGCCTTATTGTATCGAGGTCAGGCTACACAGAATTTCTTCACTTTCACTGTATTTGTTGAGATTTGTTTTGTGTTCTAGAATGAGGTTTATTTTAGTTCTATAGGCTGCTGCATAAAAATATTCTTTGATGTATTTTGGTGGAACAGGTAGTTTATTGATACCTGTTATATTGATTTGATGTATGATATCATGTTCCACTGTCTATTTTTCTTCAGAGAGCATACTTGTTTTGGCAAGTTATCTATTTCTTCAAGTCAGCTTTTTATGAAATGGGATGAGCCAGAGTTTATGGTTAGGATTGTAATGTCTCCTTATTTTTTTTGTTTGTTTGATAAGCTATATTTATTTATTTTTTAACATTTTTATTTTATATTAATCACAGGTTATGTACTTTGTATCTTAGCTGTACTCCCCTCCCTCATTCCCTCCCTCTCTCTTCTTCCCTCCCTCATCTCCTCCCTGCCCCTTTCCAAGTCCACTGATAGGGGAGGACCTCCTCCCCTTCCCTCTAACTCTAGCCTATCAGGTGACAGGAGCTCCACAAGGACCAAATATATCAGGGCACTGGGATCTTTTATGTCTCCTTATTTAATTGCTTCCTTGGTCAAAAATCTTTCTTTTTAAATCTCTTTTGATTAATCTTTTTTTGGAAGTCTATTTTTGTCAGCTATTAGAATAGTGACATCTGCTCATTTCCTGGTCCCATTTGCTTGGAACTCTTTCTCTCTTTCTTTCTTTCTTTCTTTCTTTCTTTCTTTCTTTCTTTCTTTCTTTCTTTCTTTCTTTCTTTCTTTCTTTCTTTCTTTCTGTCTCTCTCTTTCTCTCTCTCTCTTTCTTTCTTTCTTTTTTCATATTTCTCTCCAAGGTGGTGCCTCCCTTGAGTTGTATGGATTTCTTGTAGACAATAAATAGTTAGACTTTCTTAATCCAGCTGACTGACTTTTCTCTTATATTTGGGGAGTTGAAGCCACCGACATATAAAGTTATTATTGAAAGGTCTGCATTGAGGGTTGTCCTTTCATTGTACTTTTTGCTGTTTGTGTTCGTAATCACATTTTGTGTTTCTGTGAATATTCCCTTAGCCTTTTTATAGCACAACAAGGAACATTTCTCTTTTTCCTTCAAACAATGATAGTTTTGATGGATAAAATTATCTCGCTTGGCATCTTTGGTGTTTTAGAATGTGAAGTACATGCTCTAGGCTCTTCTGACTTTTAGAGTTTCCAATGAAAAGTCACCTGTTATTCTGATAGATTTTCCTTTATATGTGACTTTCGAATTTTCTCTTGCAGTTTTAATATCTTTCTATATATAGTGTTTTACCATAACATGATATTGGAAGTCTTTTTTTTTTCTGTATGTGCTTATACTTAGTGTTTTGTGTGTTTCCTGTATCTCTATGGCTGTGTCTTTCCTTAATTTAGTTTTCTTTGATGCTGTTGAAAATCTGGTCAGTTCCACCGACCTGGCGCTCTTTCATACTACTCTGCCTATGTTAAGTAAATTTTGTTTTTGCATGGTGTTCCTTTACTTTACTTTAAACATTTTATCACTTTCTTTAATTAACTGGTTCAGTTCTTTTACTTTATCATGAAACTGTGATATTTTGTCTTCTACTTAATCTATTCTACTGTTAAAGCTCACCCTTAAGTTTTCTAATAGGATTGATGAACTTTTCAAATTTGTCTTCTTTTCAGCTGTGGAGGCTTTTCTTTCTTTTTTTCTTTCAGTATTTCTATCTTTTTATTGTATTCCACTTTCAAATCCTGTATTGTCTTTGTATTTCATTCAGTAATTTGTGTTTTCTTGAACTTTAATTAAAGTTTATTTCTGCCCTCTTTATGTTTATCCATGTATTGGCATGTGTCTTCTCCTTTCTGAATTCTTTAATGATTTTTATAATTGTTCTCTTAAATTCTGTATTCTTGTATTCTGAAAATTGTCTGTGTCATTCCTATGGGTAGACATGGGTCATGTTCATCAAGATATCATTTGAATGTGGATCCTGTCTTGGCCTGAGCAAGAGAGGATGCAGAAATAGATTGTTCATTGGACTTGAGCGGCAGAATAAAGCAGGCAGCACTGGTATGAAATAAGGGTCCTAGGTTAGACTCATTGCTGAGTATTCATAGATGCAATTCCTGTATGAAGTTGGGCATTGGGAGTAGGGAGGGGGGAAGAAACTGAATCATACCAAGAAAGCTCACAGATTGGCCCCTACCTGGGACTAAAATGGAAAAATGGAGTAGGGGACTCCTTTCTTTTGATATTATTGCGTTCTTCTTGGAATTGGATTGTGTTAGTCAGAACAAGAGCAATGCTAATAGAACTGAAAAAATAAAGCAACGATTTGTTTATTAGAAAAACAATTGATAGTCAGCAAAGGCAAATAAGGAATTTATAAAGTGTAGTGACTAGAGATGGTAAACAGCATGGTGAAGATTCAAAGATAATGCTTATAATGAAACACTATTTTTTACATATTCGAGTGTTTTGTATGAATGTATGTGCACCACATGTATGCCTGGTGCCTATGAAGGTTAGAAGAGGAGACAATAAGGGATCATCCCTGGGGAAAACTATTTCAGCCACTTTCAGTATCCCTTAGTTGCCCATGGTTCTTTGTCCCTCCATGTTAGCTTCTGTGTTGGTGTTACACCTCAGGTCGGTTTCTAGTCGGCCATATTGTTGAGGTATAATGGGCGAAGCTTCACTGCCTTTCTAGGCAGTGCAATTTCATAGTAGATTTCCTTTGGCCCTTACAGTCTTCCTGTCCCTTCTTCCACAATACCTCTGAAGCCTTGGATGCATGATCTGTGTTGTAGCTACAACGGTTGGGACTAGAACCACACAATCAGTTTCTGCAGTTATGGTTTTTTTTTTTTTACCAGTTTTGGTTTTCTGTATTGGTCTTTGTCTGTTGAAAAGAGAAGATTATTTGATGAAGGATCAGTGGGTTTAAGGATAAATTTTATAAAGGAGTTAAGAATTATGCTGGTTTAGTAAATGTAGCATGTTTTCCTTTAGGATTCATGACTACACCAGCTTCAGTTAGTTGGCCAAGCTTCCAGTACCAGGTAAGATTCCTTTTCTTTAAGTCCAACTAGGGAGCTATTGGTACCTCTGAGCTATGCGCGTCACTGTTGCCCCTTTAGGACCATGGTGCCTTTGTTATGGCTTCTAGGTATTACAGCTAGGTAAGACTATTGGTTGCTTCTTTCCCTTAAAATCGTGCACAGCGCTTTCTGGCATTATGATTGCTAGTCCTCAAGGATAAGGCATTCAGTTCAGATCCTGCTCAAGTCCTCCAGGCGTTTGGAAGTATATGGTGTCTTCAGCAGAAGTTGTCTTGGGGGAGCAACCAAAGGCAGTAGCAATGGCACACACATATATATGTGTATATATATATATATTTTTTAAAGATTTATTTATTATTTATACAGTGTTCTGCCTACATGTGTGCATGCACACTAGAAGAGGGCACCAGATCTCAGTATAGATCACCATATGGTTTCTGGGAATTGAACTCTGGACCTTTTGAGGAACAACCAGTGATCTTAGCCTCTGAGCCATCTCTCTAGCCTGGCCTATATTGTTTTTAGAATTCTTGAAAAGGGCTCTCTTATGCATGGTCTTTTTGTTAGTATAAGCATGGTGAGCCATGTAGGATAGTTTCATTAAAAAATACACATACACACAATGTAATTTTAGCTAAATAAATTTCCTCTTTTTCCTTCTGTATAGACCTCCTTGCCGCATCCCCAATTAAAGATTCTGTGCATTTTTCCATGTCCCCCTTCAAACCACTTGTTAAAGACTATTTTTAAAGAATTTAAACAGAAGTCTGACACTTTACTGTAAAACTTGCCCAGTATGTTGCTTTTCTTCATACAAGCCAATTTAGAAAAAGGGAGGATTTTAAAAGTTAGTAATTTTTGGAGATTGTATCTTCTTCGCTGTGAGCAGGTCATCTCAGAAAAAACTGAATACTATCAAAGAAAGGAAGAAAGAAAATGAGAGCAAATGCACTGGTTATCCACATGTGTCTCTCTTTATCAGTGTTGTCCAGCAGCTTCATGGGTGTATCTATAAATTATTCAAAATCCAAGGTATGTGTTCAGGATCACTCTTTATATATGCTAATGCTTAAGTGTTTCATTCCTTCAAAGGCATTTTGAGACCTAACCTTCAACACAACAGCATAGGATATGAGGCCTTTAAAGGGCTTGGGGAGTAGCTCAGTGGGTAGTAGCTCAGTGGCAAAGCACTGGCCTAGCATGGCAAATTTCTAAGAACTGGAAATAAAAGATTATTTGGCCTTTAGGGGATCAGTGATTTTACAAGTATGTCTAGCTGAACTTGCTAGCCCCTTCTATCACATAAGAACACCTAAATGGTCCAAGAATTCAGACACTGACTGCATAGTGTCTGAATTCCTGGACCATTTAGGTGTCCTTATGTAGAATTATTTTTGTCCAATACAGGAAAAATTTTGAATGTGTAAGAGAAAGCAGTTAAAACAATTAAAATTGTTTAATTTTTGAAATCTTAATGTATTGTTCAATTATTCAGGTCTTTAAAAAGTTTTGCTGATAAATTTATAAAAGCACTATTTTTAAAAGCTTTTTTTCAAAATAATATTAGTATCTGGTTAAAAATGAAAAAAATGAGAGAAGAAAAAGGGAGACATTACCATCAAATAAGATGAAGAGCGTACAGTGGCAGCACCATTGAGAAATAGGGACTTACGATTTCCCAACTTGTTTGCTGATATATTTTTCTGAAAATGTCTCTTGTCTTCAGAGAATGTACTTTTGCCAGACCTTACAGCCATGTTAAGGATGTGTCTATCTGAGATTTCTTTAATGCACGTGTACAGTTAGAAGTAGACTGTTTATGCTTATTCCTAAAGAAAGAGTTCCATTGTCTCTTCCTGTTATATATTCAGGTTTGTGAAGGATCCTGCATGCCCAGAGCTCAGGTATTGCCCACGTCGCTTGTTTTCTAACAGTTGCGATTAAAGAATTGCGTGCTCTCTGAGTATCCCAAGAGAATGACTTTTTTGTACGTGCATAGGGCTGAGCTAGATATGATCTGCCACTTGAGGAGTTCAAATATATCTGGATCCATCCTACCAGAAAATATCATCAAGCCTCAGAAGGGAACATGATGATATGTCAGTTATTTCTTTATAATTGATTTTTTTAATTTAACTTTCCTTTTCTAGTGCCTTGGGGCAAGTTGGTATCTCTCTCTTTTTAATTAGACTTCAGTTTCTCTTGCCAGTCTCTTGCCCTCCTTTTATTTCTTTTAAACATCATTTGCTTTGCTTTAGAGATCGCTTCTTAGGAATTGATACCTTTTTAGTTCTTAGTATGAAGGACTTTAAAGAATAAATAACTTAGATTTAGATCAGCATATCTTAAACTTCAGGCACATTTGGATTGCTTATGTGGTTAGTAATAAGATGGTAAAGCTTGCAGTCAAGACACGTTAGAAGACTCAGATAAGTTGTCATAGTCCAGTGTTTAGTAAACCCTTATGTGGTCAATATATGAACAAAGTGATGCAGGACCCCATCAGGGGAGGTTACTCTTGAGCTCTGCCTCTCCAAGTGATGGGGCATGGCCTAAAGAGACTTTTGGAAAGAATGGCAGTAGGTAGAGAGGTCAGGATGAAAGAGAAGCACAGATTCAGGAAGAAGAGCACATATGAAACTACTAACAGGTAAGACTCAGGACATTAGTCAGAGCAAAACCTCTAAATAAGAAGAGCTTGGAGAAATAACTGGAAAGGTGCTTTTGGGAAGAATAGCCACTAGTTAGTTATTTCTCTGTATTTAGCACATTCAGCTGTGCCCAGGCACAGTTATAGACAAGGGCGAATAAGGATAAAAGGAATATCAGACCTCTTTTTTCTCAAAATGCTGTTGCTTAGTGAAAGGAACAAACTTGGAGACATCAGCAGATAAATCTCTGCTTTGATGGCGTAGGTCAAAGGAATTTCATTTCCAAACATGTCTTAAGCATGCATGACGTGTATATGACCTTTGTGCTAGACAGTGTTTTTTCTTTCCTTTTTATTGAAAACAGATTCTTTTCTCATGGAGTGCATTCTAAGTACAATTTCCTCTACCTCTATACCCCCTCCGCTCCCCTCTCCTCCAGATCCACTTTCTTTCTCTCTCTCATTAGAAATGACCAGGCTTCTAAGAGACAGCAACCAAACTTAAAAAATCAAACATAGTAAGGTGAAGCAAAAGCCATCCTATTGAAGTTCAACACAGCAAACCAACAGGAGGAAGAGTCTTAATAGCAGGCACAAGAGTCAGAGACCCACTTGTTCTTACTGTCAGGAATCTCATAAAAATACTAAGCTAAAACTATAATATATGTACAGAGAACTTGGTGCAGGCCCATATAGGCTTTATGCTTGCTGCTTCAGTCTCTGTGAGCTTGTATGTGCCTTGCTTGATTCAGAGGGTCTTGTTCTCCTGGTGTGCTGGCTAGTTTTATGTTGGTTTGACACAAGCTACTGTCATTTGTGAAGAAAGAACCTCTTTGGGAAAGATGCCTCCAGCAGATTGGTCTGTTAGCAAGTCTGTGTGGTATTTTCCTTTCTGATGATGGATGTGTGTGTGTGTGTGTGTGGTGGGGGGATATAGCTCACTGTAGGCACTGCTACCCCTAGGCAGCTGATCCTAGGTCCTATAAGAAAGCAGTCTGAAGAAGCCATAAGGAGAAATCTCGTAATCAACATTACAATGGCTTCTGCACCAGTTCATTCTTCTAGGTTCCTGTGCTGGCTTTCCTTAGTGATGCACTTACACGTTGTTTAAGGTAAAACAAATTTTCTCCTCCTCAAGTTGCTTTTGGTCATGGTGTTTTATCATAGCAATAAAAATCTAACTAAGACAACCAACCCAAACTTTATTTCACTCACCAGAAAATGATAATAGTAGCAGTAGTAAATAATTATTATTAATAATAATACCACCTATTTTATTCATTATGACGTCTCAATGGTAAAATGAATATAAAGTACAATGTAGGATAGAGTTGACACTGAATAAATGTTATTTGTTGTTTTTTTTTAACCCCTCTGTTTAAAAACTATTTATTGAGCTTTTGGAGGTTCTAGCAGGGAGCACAGATATTTGTATACCCTTGACTGAAGAACAGTCCTCCTCTATTTGGGGAAGGTCATCTTCTTCAACCAAGGCTGCAGCTTGGGTAGGGACACACATGGAGCAGGGAGGGAAGAAAGGGACACCTGCCTAGCCAGCCAGATCAGCCGAATTAACCCTGGTGATCAATGGGGTGACAGATACCATAGCCAGATCGTCCTTTCTCAACAGAGGAATATCGAATGGCAGAGAAACACAGAAATGCTCAACATCCTTAGTCATCAGGAAAATGCAAATCAAAACAACCCTGAGATTTCACCTTACACCCATCAGAATAACTAAGATCAAAATCTCAAGTGACAATACATGCTGGAGAGGATGTGGAGAAAGGGAACCCTTCTCCATTGCTGGTGGAATGTAAACTTGTACAACCATTTTGGAAATCAAACTGGTGCTTTCTCATAACATTAGGAATAGTGCTTCCTCAAGATCCAGCTATACCACTACTAGGCATATATCCAAAATATGCTCAAGTATACAAAGACATTTGCTCAACCATGTTTGTAGAGGCTTTATTCATAATTGCCAGAACATGGAAACAACCCAGGTGTCCCTCAGCTGAGGAATGGGTACAGAAATTGTGGTGCATCTACACAATGGAATATTACTCAGCAATTAAAAACAAGGAAATCATGAAATTTGCAGGCAAATGGTGGGATCTAGAAAAGATTATCCTGAGTGAGGTATCCCAGAAGCAGAAAGACACACATGGTATATACGTTCTCATAAGAAGATATATAATATAGGATAAGCATACTAAAATCTGTACACCTAAAGAAGCTAAGCAAGGAGGACCCTGGGTAAGATGATCAATCCTTAATCAGAAAGGCAAACGGGATGGACAACGGAAGAGGGAGAAACAGGGAATAGGACAGGAGCCTACCACAGAGGCCTCTGAAAGACTCTACCCGGCAGGGTATCAAAGCAGATGCAGAGACTCATAACCAAACTTTGAGCAGAGTGCAGGGAATCGTATGAAAGAAGGGGAGATAGAAAGACCTGGAGAGGACAGGAGCTCCCCAAGGAGAGCGACAGAACCAAAAACTCTGAGCCCAGGGGTCTCTTCTGAGACTGATCCTCCAACCAAGGACCATGCATGGAGATAACCTAGAACCCCTGCACAGGTGTAGGTCATGGCCTCTCAGTGTCCAAGTGGGTACCCTAATAAGGGGAACAGGGACTGTCTCTAACATGAACTCAGTGGCTGGCTCTTTGATCACCTCCCTCTGGGGGGGCTTTGGGAGGCATCCTTACCAGACCACAGAGGAAGATAATACAGCCAGTCCTGAGGAGGGCTGATAGGCTAGGGTCAGATATAAGGGGAGGAGGACCTCCTCTCTCAGTGGACTGGGGAAGGGGCATGGAAGTATTAGAAGGAGGGAAGGTGGGATTTGGAGAGGATGAGGGAGAGAGCTACAGCTGGGATACAAAGTGAATAAATTGTAATTAATTAAAAAATAAATACGAAAACTATTTCTTTTTTCCCCCTCTTGCTTATACATCCAGATTGAGTGTCACACTTTTATTTAATTAGGTTACATGTTAATCTTCATTAAAATGTAAATGTCTTTTGGTAAGATTGAAAATTATCTTAGCCTATTTTGGTGTGAATGATGTTAACAGAACCTTCCCAAAGTTAGACTTAATAAGCAGCAAAAGCATATGGCATAGTATTAGGAAATATGGGAGGTAAAAGAATAATGAGCCAGACATAGAGGATACCAGGCAGAAAAAGACATTCAATGGCATGAAAGCCTCAATTGGTTACCATAACTGTGTGTGTGTGTGTGTGTGTGTGTTCATGTGTGTGCAAATGGAGGTGGTCAGAGACAATTTTAGGGAGTTGCTTTTTTCTTTCTGCCATGGACCTGGGGATTGACCTCAAGTCCTTATCAATGACCTCATGTCCTCATCAAATGCTCTTATTACCTTGAGGCAGCCCAGCAATGGTATTTTGAAGAGAGCACTTGGTACTTAGCATAAATTTTGAGAAGAAATATCCACCATACTTTTGTATTGTGTATGTACATCATTTATTTTTTTTACTTTAAACCTTTTTAAAAGTGTTTTTCTGGAGTAGGTTAGTTATCAGTCCTAAATTGTGTTTTTCTCATATTTTAATATCTCTGGCTTAAATACATATTTCAATTGACAAATTTTTAAAATTATATTTGTCAACAACAAAACTTAGTGATTGCCTCCTATAGTCCCTGACAACTTTGAACCCATGAAGGACAGTATCAGATATATGAATGAAGACTATGTGAATGCAAGAATAAGTGAATGGCATTCATACCCCTCCTGATGTCAAACTATTATTTCTACTTCAAATCTAATGTTTGAACAGCGTATATATTAAATCAGTGCAACAGTTGAGTGTTAATCTTTTTGTAAATCTTTGTAAATATAAGTCAAAAAGTGAATCAGTTCAAGTTGTTTTTAATTACTATATTCAAGGTAACCTGTTCTATTTATTTACCTTCTAGGTGAAATTGACCTTCAAATTCTTTCCAAAGTCCAGGCTCAATACCCAGGAATCTGTATAAGCAATGAAGTTGTTGAGCCAAGTGCTGAACAAATTGTCAAGTACAAAGGTATGTGTTAAATTCTGTTTTCAGAGTCTTATTGTCTCATTTTGTTTGTTTATGTTGGGGTTTCTTTTGTGTTATTCAAATGGTTAATAGCACACTGACTACTATGTATTTGGTAAATTTATTTGGAGAAAAAAACTAGTTGTTGGAAGGCAGAAATGAAACATCTGAAATGAGTGACAGTGAATACTTGAATTCTTTATTGACTTCATGCATTCTGTTTTATATAAAATTTCTATTCACAAAATTCTGTAATTGATTTAATCCTATATTAAGATAATATAACCTATATTTAACCACATTTCTCAAATTTACTTCTTAATTTTTCCTTTCTCCTCCAATTTTGTCTAGTACTAGAGAAAGTCTAGACAAAATTTCTAATTTCCTTAGCTACATAATAAAAAAAAAATCTACCTTTAATTTTTTTATGTCCTTTTACTAGGATTCCCTGAGGGAACAGAACTGACAGAATTAATGTTTATCTGCTAAAATGGGCCGTAGCAGAGTAGCTTACATGCTATGATCTGTCTGCTCCAACAATGGCTTCCTTTGGATTCAAAGGCTTAGGAATCCAGTAGTATTCAGTCTGTAAGACTGGATGACCCAGCTGGTCTTCAGTCTGCATTGGAATCCCAAAGAAGTAGGTTACTTTAAGGTTATAAAAGGAAGAGACTGCCTCAGCAGCAGGGTAGATGAACTTGCCAGTGAGAGTTAACACCTGCAGGCTAAAATCAAAAAGTTTCCTTTTTCACATGTTTATGTGGGCTGCCAGCAGAAGGTATGGCCTTTGATTCTTAGGTCCATTCTGACCTCAAATGATTGAACTTCAGGTGGGTCCTCCCTCATCAAGAAACCCCTCACAGGTGTGCTCAAACTTCTTAGGTTTTAGTTGATTCCAGAAATAGTCAAATTGACAACCAAGATTAGCCATTATAGTCCTATAACATTTGTTGCATTAAAGTTTTAAATGAAAATGGCTTCCATATGTAATTAAATGAAAATTGATAACAGGTTACCTTTGCTGGGTGTTTTAGAGCTTGTAGCCAAGACATCAAACATGGAGAACATAAAATTTGCTTGGCACAGGGAGACATCGTCTGAATATCAAAAACGTATGCTGGAAGAAGAGCCTCAAAAGTGGGACTTCATTCATATGATTCAGGTAAAAAAAATAGTCTTACAATTACTACCAAAAAGATGTTTTCCACAAATCTGTAGGGAGAATACATAACATTTTAATGTTTTAAAATGAAAACCCTTTGATTTCTAGTTTTATAAGTGAACACTTTCTGCTTTAAAAGGTGTTGGTAAATACAAATATTCTTTGACATATAAAAGGACAGTTGTTTAGAACTCTAGAATAATAATATAGTCTAGCAAGTTTTCAATGGCTCTGTCGGTATAGATGACTAGTATATATATATGTATGTGTGCGTGTGTATGTTTCAACAGTTTCTGAATTCTCTTTTTTTTCTATTAGTAGGTATCTTCAATAGTATGTGTATAATAGAAGGGACATGCTTTATAATATTAGATCCACAATATGTTACTTATATGGCTCAGTCATTTAGAAGGACTTTACTTCCATGACTCAGCAGTAATGGACTAATAAGTAATGATTATTGAGTAAATGGCATGAGGCTTTAAATCTAGGCGTCACTGAAATTTTTGGATAGTAAGAATACATCAGTGTTGGAAGTTGGTTAGTATTAGGTAATAGTCTTATTTTGTGTAGAACATTTAATTAACAACAACACTCTTCTTATAGTCCATAATCACAGTGACTTCAAAGGAGTACAATTATAAGAAGCCAAGAAAAAAATGAGTCTAAAGGTAGCATATTTAAGCAGTCCTAAACCTGTATGTACTTCCTTAGAAAACAAATCTTTTATGTGTCAGGAGACATTTAGCGTGTTCAGCAATCATACACTATTTCTTTCTTTCTATCTTTCTTTAAAGATTTATTTATTATATATAGCGCTCTGCCTGTATGTGCACCTGCATGCCAGAAGAGGGAGCATATCTCACTCTAGATGGTTGTGAGCTGCCCTGTGATTGCAGGAACTGAACTCAGGACCTCTGGAAGGGCAGCCAGTTCTCTTAACCTCAGAGCCATCTCTCCAGCCCCCACCCCCAATTTTTCTTTATTAGATGTGTTTTCTGCCCTTATGCAAGTATTTCCTAGTCTTCCTAATTGGTCAATTTACTTCATACTTTTAAAGATAAGAGGCCACTGAAGATTAATCTTTTAACCTCTGTCTTTGTGTTTTAGTGCTTTATTGCAGTTTAGAGATTATGGCCATGGCAACTCTCATTCGAATATATAATTCTATGGGGGCCGTTCTTATTCAAACCAACACATTCCACTCCTTTGCCCTCATATGCGTTCAGTCTAACTCCAGTAGTCTCTATAGTCCCTAACAGTCTCAACCTGTTTAAAAGTCCAAAGTCTCTTCTCAGAGTCATGGAAAATCTCTTAATTGTAATCCCCTATAAAGTCAAAATGAAAAAGCAGATCACATACTTCCAACATACAATAGACAAAATAATTATTACTTTCCAAAATGGAGGAAAGGGAGCTTGGTGAGGAAATAGTGGATCCAAGCAAGACTAAAACCCAGCAGGGCAAGTTCTAAACCCTCACTCTCCATGTCTGATGTCAAAATATTCTTCAGGTCTTCGACTCCTTTCAGCTTTGTTGATGACAGCATTCTTGTTTTTCTTGGGCTGGGTCCACACCCTTTTAGCAACTCTCTTTGGCAGGCATACCATGGCTCAACATCTTGTGGTTTCCAACAAAATCTAGGATTCACTTTCACTTCACTTCTGGGCCTCCGTGAAGGGACACTCCTGTACAATCCTGCCTCAGCAGCTTTCCTTAGTCACTGAGGGAGATTTTGTAACCCTTTTCTTGAATCCTTGACTTTAAAGCCAGAACCATGTGACCAAAACTGACAAGTTCTTCTGCTTGCTGAGGCTAGAACATGGGCCCCTCATTAAAATAATTTTTTTAACCAGATTTCTGTTTTTTTCCTTCATTGCCTAAGCTTTTCTGTAATTTCTCTCCACAGCTGGAAGCTTTGGTGGGTGGAGTTTTGCCTTGAGGTCACTGTACTTTTCCATTTAGAATCAGGCTTTTCTTTCAACTTTTATCTACTTGAGCAGTGGACCTACTGTCATTTCATTTCCTGGTACTCCTTTTCTCCTCAAACTACATTTTGTATTTTTTCTTGCCCAGCTTACTTATTTTCATTATAGATCTGCCTAATAGTGGCACCAATAACCAAGCAACACAGTCAATACAAGGCTGTCCTGAAATCTCCCTGCTAATGCTGTTAAACCAATACTCTTCAATTTACCCCCAGGCAGATTTTTTTAAAGGGAAGAAAACGGCCATATTCTTCATCAAAATATCCCAAGTGAACAGTTTCTAGGTCACTTACTAATCTTCTTCTCCTCTGAAAACTTTTGAGCCTGGCTGTCATAATCTACATTGCTCTCTGTACCACTGTCTTCCCTGTTCCTACTAGGTTGGCCCATTAAGCCTTGCTTCAGCAGTCAAACACTGTCCTAATCCAAAGTCCCCAAATCTACCTGCTTCCAAAAGTATCATGGTCATGCTTGTTGCAGCAATACCTCCTTTCCTGGTACTAACTTCTGTCTCAGTCGTGTTTCTGTTGCTGTGAAGAGACACCTTGACCATGACAACAGTTATAAAGGAAAGCATTTAATTGGAGCTTCCTTAGACTTGCAGAGGTTTAGTCAGTTGTTACCATGGCAGGAAGCATGGCAGCATGCAGGCAGATGCAGTGCTGGAGAAGTAGAGTTCTGTATCTGCATCTGCAGGCAGGAGAGGGAGAGAGACAGAGACAGAGAGACTGAGACAAGGTCATGCACGAACTTTTGAAACCTCTAAGCCTACCTCCAGTGATGTACTTCCTCCAACAAGGCCATGCATGCTCCAAGAAATAGCCTAAGCACTAAGGTATATGTGTCTATGGAGTCATTCTTGTTCAAATTACCACACCAGAGGTGGCTAATAGCCCAAATGACCTCTATACTATCTGTATGACCAAGACCAGCATGGGAGATCTTTCCATCTTCTGATATCTTCTTCTAATTCTTTCTTCAGAGACTGGAAATTTTTTGCAAACAAGTCTTTGACTTCCTTGGTTAGGGTCACACCAAGGTACTTTATGTCTTTTGTGGCAATCGAGAAGGGTGTTTTTTCCCTGATTTCTTTCTCAGCCCTTTTGTCTTTTGTATACAGGAGGGATACTGATTTTTTTGAGTTAATTTTGTATATAGCCACTTTGCTTAAGGTGTTTATTCACTGTAGGAGTTCCTTGGTAGAAGTTTTGGGGTCACTCAGGTATACTATCTTATCATCTGCAAATAGTGATACTTTGATTTCGTCCTTTCTGATTTGTATCCCCTTGATCTCCTTCAATTGTCTTATTACTCTAGCAAGGATTTCCAGACCTATATTGAAGAGATATGGAGAGAGTGAGCAGCCTTGCCTTGTCCCTGATTTCAGTGGGATTCCTTTAAGTTTCTCTCCATTTAGTTTGATGTTGGCTATAGGCTTGCTGTATATTGCCTTTACTATGTTTAGGTATATGCCTTGTATCCCTGATCACTCCAATACTTTAAACATGAATGGATGTTGGATTTTGTCAAATGCTTTTTCAGCATCTAAGGATATTATCATGTGGTTTTTTTCTTTCAGTTTGTTAATATGCTGGATCACATTGATGGATTTCTGCATATTGAACCACCCCTGCATACCTGTGATGATACCTACTTGGTCATAGTGGATGATATCTTTGATTTGTTCTTGTATTCAGTTTGCAAGTATTTTGTTGAGTATTTTTGCATCAATGTTCATAAAGGATACTGGCCTGAAATTCTATTTCTTTATTGGGTCTTTGTGACTATGGCTTCATAGAATGAGTTTGGTAATATTCCTTCTCATTCTCTTTTGTGGAATAGTGTGAAGAGAACTGGAGTTAGCTCTTCTTTGAAGGTCTGGTAGAATTCTGCACTGAAACCATCTGGTCCTGGGCTTTTTTTGGATGGGAGACTTTTGATGGCCGCTTCTATTTCCACAGGGGATATAGGACTATTTAATTGATTTACCTGGTCATGATTCAGCTTTGGTAAGAATCGATCAACAAAATTGCCCATTTCATTTAGATTTTCAAATTTTGTGGCATATAGACTTTTGAAGTAAGTCCTAATGATTGTTTGGATTTCCTCAGAGTCTGTTGTTATGTCCCCCCTTTCATTTCTGATTTTGTTAATTTACATGCTGTCTCTCTGCCTTTTAGTTAGTTTGGCTAAGGGTTTATCTTGTTGATTTTCTCAAAGAACCAGCCCTTGGTTTCATTGATTCTTTGAGTTGTTTTATTTGTTTCTAATTGATTGATTTCAGCCCTGAGTTTGATTATTTTCAGCTGTCTACTCCTTTTTGGTGAGTCTGCTTCTTTTTTTTCCAGGGCTTTTGGGTGAGCCATTAAGTTGCTTGAATGAGAAATCTCGAATTTCTTCTTGAAGGCACTTAGTGCTATGAACTTTCCTTTTAGCACTGCTTTCATTGTGTCCCATAAGTTTGGGTATGTTGTGCCTTCATTTTCATTGAATTCTAGGAAGACTTTAATTTCTTTATTTCTTCCCTGACCCAGCTGTCATTTAGTAGCAAGTTGTTCAGTTTCCATAGGCTTTTTGCTATTTCTGTTGTTGGTGAGGTCCAGCTTTAGTCCATGGTGATCAGATAGGATATAAGGATTATTTCAATCTTCTTGTATCTGTTAAGGCTCTCTTTGTGACCTGCCATATGGTCTATTTTGGAGAAGGTTCCATGAGGTGCTGAGAAGGTGGTAAATTCTTTTGTGTTTGGGTGTAAGGTTCTGTAATGTCTGTTAGTCCATTTGATTCATGACCTCTGTTAGAGCCATTGTTTCTTTGTTTAATTTCTGTTTTGTTGACCTGTCCTTTGTTGAGAGTGGTGTGTTGAAGTCTCCCACTATTATTGTGTGGTGATCTGTGTGTGGTTTAAGTTTTATTAATGTTTCTTTTACAAATGTGGGTGCCCTTGTATTTGGGGCATAGATGTTCAGGATTGTGATGTCTTCCTGGTGGAATTTTCCCTTGATGAGTATGAAGTGTCCTCCATATCTTTTTATTAATTTTGGTTGAAAGTCTATTTTATCAGATATTAGAATGGCTACTCCTGCTTGCTTCTTGGGTCCATTTGCTTGGAAAACCGTCTTCCAGCCTTTTACCCTCAGGTA
Organism: Pachyuromys duprasi; assembly: GCA_028658305.1. Classification (NCBI taxonomy): domain Eukaryota; kingdom Metazoa; phylum Chordata; class Mammalia; order Rodentia; family Muridae; genus Pachyuromys; species Pachyuromys duprasi. Next base: position 112,592,577 of record CM053752.1, on the reverse strand, counting down.
ATGTCTATCTTTGTGACTTAGATGTGTTTCTTGTATGCAACAGATTTTGGGTCTTGTTTACGAATCCATTCTGTTAGTCTGTGTCTTTTTATTGGAGAATTGAATCCATTGATGTTGAGAGAGATTAATGACCAGTGGCTATTAGATCCTTTGATTTTGATGTTGGCTGTGGTAGTAAGTTTGTGTACTTGGTTAGTTTTTGTTTTGCTGTAGTGAGATTAATTATTTCCTGCTTTTCTTGAAAGTAGTTAGTTTTCTTAGGTTGTATTTTTCCTTGCAGTGTCTTCTGTAATGCTGGATTTGTGTTTAGGTATTGTTGAAATTTGTTTTTGTCGTTGAATATCTTGTTTTCTCTGTCTATGAGGACTGAGAGTTTTGCTGGGTATAGTAGCCTGGGCTAACATCTGTGTTCTCTTAGGGTCTTCATGTTATCTGTCCAGGCCCTTTTGGCTTTCATAGTCTCTGTTGAGAAGTCATGTGTGATTCTGATGGGTTTGCCATTATATCTTACTTGGCCTTTTTC
>CM053752.1:112560265-112585388 GCA_028658305.1 Pachyuromys duprasi | reverse complement strand
TGGTCCTATATTCCCTAAGGAAATAGAAGCAGTATTCAAAAGTCTCCCATCCAAAAAGAGCCAGGACCAGATGGTTTCAGTGCAGAATTCCACCAGACCTTCAAAGAAGAGCTAACACCAATACTCTTCAAACTATTCCACAAAATAGAAACAGAAGGAACACTACCAAACTTATTCTATGAAGCCACAGTCACCTTGGTACCTAAACCTCACAAAGACCCAACAAAGAAAGAGAATTTCAGGCCAATCTCCCTTATGAACACTGATGCAAAAATACTCAACAAAATACTTGCAAACCGAATACAAGAATATTATTTTAAATAAATTCTCAAATTTAGAATGAATTTGTCTCCCTATAGTCTCTGATATTAATCATATGATTTGTGGTAAAAGGAGAAGCAGCTTTATTGCTCAGGAAAAGCTGCTAAGTTTAACCATCATATCAAATGTGCCATGTAAAGCAGTCTGTGTCAGCTCTGCAAGGTAATCACTGGCATATGCTGCATACGCTGTGCTCTTAGTGGCCTCTTGGTTCCTCCACAAGCAGATGTCCACAGATGTGACTCACCATAAGCATCAGTTTGGCTGAGGATCAGAGATCACACTTTAGCTCTTCTAAAATGCTAACATGGATGGCAATGGCAATTAGAAGCCTTCACGTGTTATGTTCCCGCTCCCCATCCCTGAAGACCTGGCCATGCTGTTAGAAGGCACAGTTTACGCTGGCAGTGCCACAAAGAATTCTCCATGGAGTCGTCTGTCTCTCTAGATCTCACCCAGGATTGTGTGTGTGTGTGTGTGTGTGTGTTTCTTTTCTTTTTTAAAGATTTCCACATTTACAATAGAATTTTGTGATGCTTTGAATATTTGATATGGAGTTTGCCAAATGCAAATATTTCAGTCTTCAACTACAACTATGAGCCATCCTGTGTATATAACATTCTTAATTTTATATTACTCTTTTATTCTTACTCTAAGTTTAAAACTATCTTTAACACATGAGAATACAGGTATTTGTCCAGAATAGGGAAAGCAAGCTATTATTGACCAGCTATGTGCTTTAATTCTAGGGTAAAGTATTTTAAGCCCTTGGTTCCCCATAAAGACAAATTTTTAAAATACCAAATGACAAGGTTTTTTTTTTCACTTGAACAATTTTTTGCTTAAAAGAATGCTAAGTTGATAGATGAAATGATATGTTTATCAATTGGCAAATAATTTGAAAATAAATCATGTTGGTATGATATGCATAGAAATAAGTGTGTTAAATTGCTGAAAATGACCAACAGAGAATGGGTAGATGGATTAGCCCACTTTTATTTACTCTTAAGTTGGCTCCAAATGGCCAGTTGTTGCCTGGGAAAATATCTGATATAAAAAATATATATATATATAATATATAATTAATATAATATGATTAACATGATAAATATACTATAATTGATATAAATATATTAATACTTCATTACCCTGTGTGCAAGCTCATTGAAGATTATATATATGTACATGTACATGTGTATAACTTGAGAGGAGAAGCCATATGTTTTGTTGGAGCATGAACGTGGAGTAAGAGGAAACACGAGCAAGTGAAAGAACAGGCACTAATTGCCAAGTGGCAAGAACGGTGGGAGGAGAAGAAAACCTTCCATGCTCCTTGGGGTGTTGGAAATACTTCTAGTCAAGCATATTCAAACTTTATATGCTTGTCTGTTTCAGAATCCTAGTTATCCTCATGAAAAATGAATCTTAAATCATCATTTTAAGTTACTCAAAGGCAGTCATATTTATTACTGTTCTCATTCTTCGGAAGAAATACCTAAAATAAGAAGCTGAGGGAGCAAGGGCTGCTTCAGATCACAGTTTGGGGTATATTCCATCACGGCAGAGAAGACCTAATGGTGGGACTGGCCCCGGCTGGAGCAGCAGGGAACCAGGTGCCTTGTCATATTTTAGCCATAACTGCAGAGCAAGGAGATCAATGTTTTCTCCCTTTAATTCAGCCCGAAATCACAGATCAAATACTTTCTCACTCACATTCAGAGTGAGTCCTCCCTTCTTAGTTAACCCTTTCTGCAGACACCATGCGCACATGCCTAGCATATGCCACCTAACCGATTCTAAATCCTGTCATGATTAACTGCTACATCAATAGAATATATTTTTTATAAAGCCAACAGACATTATGAAAAATTAACATTGACCTTTTCTTATTTTTTACTTGTCACTGAACAGGATAACACTGCGTTTTGGAGTAGCTTTTAAGAATAACATTAGAGTACAGTGATTTATATCTAAAATTCATCAACAAGATTACTTGGACATCTGCATATGCCTTTAGTTCCAATGACTTAGAAGCTGAAGCAGAAGAATCAATTCTAGCAGTTTGAAGGTGGCATGTGTGACATTGCATGACTTTGTCTCAAAAAAGGAATTACTTGGGGTGAGAAAGCTGCCTCAGCAGCTAAGACAATACCCTTAAAGGGCCCAGTTCCAGCTCCCAGCACCAACCTGATGGCTCACACCCACAGGTAATTCCAATTCTAGGAGATCCTAAGTCATCTGGCACCTATAGGCACCTGCATGCAAATAGTACACATAAACTCACATAGGCACATACAAATAAATAGAAATAAATAATTCTATAGGTATAATTGCAAACTTATAAAGCATTTTTGTAAAAATAAAAAATCTACCATATGACCTCACTATGCCACTTCTTGGCATATGACCAAAAGATCATATCCTGCTTCATATATACCAGCTCAACAGTGTTTATTTCTGCTTTATTTACAATAGCCATGAAATGGAAATAAACCCAATGTGCTTCAACAGATGAATGGATAATTAAAATATGGTTCATATACACTATTCCATATACCACTGATAAGTCTATCTCTCAGTTGTAGATTTTTCAACAAACCTACTTTATTTAGGGGTTCTTAAACATTTCTACCTCCCTTCCAACCCACTGACCCTCAGAAGTAGGGGACAAAGAATGCTATTAGGAAAAGGGGTTGTAGACCTTTTTAGAAGTAGTTATTTGGGGTGAGTCTACTTTCCATTGTCCAGATACCAGTAGTCCAGTCCAAATGCTAACACCAAACAGCAACAGGAATCAGCACAATTCAGCAGATAGGAACAAGTCAGTGAGAGCCCAAAGACACAGTTGGATTGCCCTGAACATTTTTCTCTGTGAAGTGACATGTTGATCCCAAAAGAGCTGTCTCACTGTCCATGGGCTTCTATATATCTCCTCAGATGTTTGCAGCTGGCCAAAGTCAAGCCCCTAGCATGAGACAGCTTGCAGCAAAACATCACCTGCAATGCCCTCTCATAAAACAAATTCCAGCAAAATATCACATGATACAACCGAGTCTTCAAAAAAACCAGAAACTTCCGCTTCGCTCAGTTCTTTTCAAATAATCTGATATTTGCAGCAGATAAAGACCATTACAAGAAAATTACAACTGGTTAATAAACATAGAACAAATGACAGTAGACTACTCAGCACTAATCAAAACATCTACGAACCAACTTCAGAAGAGGGGTGAAAAGATGTAAAACCCAGAAGGCTGCTAAGTCCTTGATGGAGACTGTGTCTGCTATATATGATAGTGAAGTTACGTTGTGATACTTCAAAACTATGGCTGCCTAAACAACGATAACACCAGTACACATGCTAATGTGGATGAGGCAAATCTCACAAGGCTCTACCCTGGACAAAGAACTACAGGAAACTCATGACAGCTGAAAGAAAGAGAATTGGTAAAGGGCATGGAACAGTACATATTTTAAGATTAAAGCTATGCATTATCTTAGATTATAAAAACTTATACATTATAAAAGATTATAGAAATCCAAGATAAATGAGGATGGTTGTTAGACTGTTCTCTTAAAGACAGGTTAAATAATCAGCTGAGTACACAGTATGATTATCTGGCCAGATCTTAAGTGACCTCAAGGTTTATTTACTTGGCTGTGAGGTCCAGCAAAAGTTCCAGTCTCTTTCAATTTAAGACACATTTTCATAATGCACCACACACTTCAATTTTCTAGTCAGAATCAAATACTATGCATTTCCAAAAGTAGTTTTCAGACCTATTTTGCATTCATGTTTAACAGTATCTTGTGGTATATTTACTTTTCTTAGACATGAGTCTCCACTTGGTTTGATTGGTTGTCAACTAGATTCCACCTGGAATCAACTAAAACCCAACTACCTTTGGAAACCTGTGATGAATTTTCTTGTTTGGATCATTGAATTGAGAAGATTCAACATAAATCTGGTCCATCTGAGGTCATAAGAACATGGGCCATACCTTTTGGTAGCAGCCTACATGAAGTAATGTGGAGTAATAAAGCTGTTGCTTTTTGCCTGATTGCCCAAACTCTCATCACCAAGTTCCTTATACTGCTGCAGAGGAATTCCTTTTCTGTTATTAAAACCCACTTCTTTAAGATTGCAACACAGACTGAAAACCAGCTGAAGCATGCAGCCTTATGGATTACATAACTACTGGATACTTAACCTCTCTGTCTGACAACAGCCATCATTGGAATAGCCAGATCTTAGCCTCACACTAATAAAGTACCTAATTAAATATATGTGTTGTATTAGGATTTACTATTAATTATCTTTTAGTAATGCTGCTGTTAATCCTAAACAGCTATTTACCCAAATCATTACACAGACATTGGGATTATTTAATTAACCTAGAACACAATGCTGGGCAGTAATTATTTCCTCTTAAACCTCCAAGCCTTGATAGTTTCCTAACATTCAGATTTTACCCATTATACTTGCTTTTTGTGAAATCTTAGGTCTGGTTCATTTTCCACGTCCTTCCGAGATCTGCCCCCAGCTCAGCTCTCCTAGCTCTGCCTCGGTCCTTGTGCCCCCCACTCTTCTCCTGTCCTCTGGCTCCTCCCCTCTCCCGCCTACTCCTTTCTATTGCTCAACATTGTGGCTGGTTGTTTTATCTTGGATATTTACACAAAGTTGAGACAGGTGATGCTTAGAATAAGTATCACAATGCAGTATCTGGATTGAAACCAGAGAGTAGGGGAGGGGAGAGAAATTAGCATTTGCATGAACAAAGTTAAGGTGTATACATTTCAAAATAACATTTACCAACATACATGGAAGCTGTTGTCCAATATGCTGGCACCCACAGTTACTGAAAGTTCTTCTGTAAGTATGCAGAACACTAAAAATTCATGATGTAAACTATTTCAGAACTTACTGAGATAAATGCATTAGGTTATCTGACACCTCTTATGAGAAGCAAGGAATTCAGGGACATAAAACTTTTGACAATTTGTGGGGAAATGTGGAAGATTACAGTGCTGGCTATTTGCTTCTAGCATTTCTGGATAAATTAACAAAGGAAAACTGAGCTCTTTGATAAAATTAAGCAACGTGTAATACCTCAGGATACAGTGCAAAAGGAAAAAAATAAACTTGGTGATATACTCAACTGGCTCCAGGTGCACATAAACAGTCTAAAGGTTTCTAAGGAAAATCACACCAAGTCCTTGTTATAATTTTGGCTGAATTACAATGAAAGTTGAAGTCTCATCTTCAGAGGGCATCAGTTATTAAAATAAGGGCACTGATATGTGTGCAGTTACAATTGCTGGAAAAAAAATGCCGTAAATCTGAAGGAGAGTGGGGAATGTTATATGAAACAGTTTTAAGCAAGGAAAGTAAAGAGAGAGATGTTGTAAGTGAAATACAATCTCAGAAACAAACAAAAAGACACTGATTTACCAATCAGGAATTTACCAATCAGGAATGATCCCCTGTTACTTGGGTAGGAAATGTGTGGGAAGACCCTACTGAAACCCTATGAGCCCTCAAATTCTGAACGGTTTGTCTCACCTACAGAAACAAACAATTCCGTCTCTCTACCTGCAGCAGAAGATGCACCCTTATCCTTACCCCTTGCGGTATTGTCCTCTCTCTCTCTGCCTGTTTGTCTTCATTGTCTGGCAAGCTGGCAGTGACTTTCCCTGGAAAAATGCCAGGCAAGATAATAATGATGTCCCTCAGGTATCACTAATTACTGCCCCTAGATCTATAACCAGACTGAAACTAACTAAAAAGGTTGCTAAAGAGGAGACAGAAAGGATAGGCCATGAAAAGAACACTATATCACTAAGGAGTTTAAGAAGTTCACTAATTTTTTCAAACAGAACTCTGGGAGATAGTGTGAGACGGGATTTTCAGAGTGTAAGATAATGGTGGAAGGGACATAAAATTGAATCAAGTTGAGTTTATCTCTATGGGCCAACTGAGTGGAGATCCCAAGTTTATATGGAAGCTTGCAAAGTTAAAAATGATATCAAAAGTTTTATTGGTTGAATAAAGCATTTGTTAAAAGATGGCATACCAAAAAGGAACTGGATGTGCCTGATATTATAGAAGGAATTTTAAAGCTCTTGGCAACCACAGTGCCAGAGTGAATGCTGAGTAAAACCAAAACTTCATGATGGGAATGCTCAAAAAACATGTCTCTCACTCATCCTATAAGACAGAACGTGAGGAAATGGTCACTGTTGGAATAAACCTTGAACAAACTCTGAAAGGGGAGAATTTCTGTTCCCCTGGAGCTTGATGAAATGCTCTACCCTGTACTCAAATTCTGGGTCCTTCCTCCTCACTGCCAGCGCCTTACTCAGTCGCCCACTATGACTGGCATCCTGACAGCGGGGGTTTTGGAGGTTGGTCTGCTGTTTTTATTGTTAACTATTTTGCTCCCTGAGGTCTGCTTATTGCCTTTTATGACCAGACACTCACGTATCCCAAAATGACATTTGTAACCATGCCTGAGAAATTATTCCTGATTTGCTGACCTGGGAAAGGCAGAATGAGAGACGGAGCTAAGGTCTGAGGGACTCTGGAAACAAAGGCTCACAGAGAGACAGGTAGAGGGGCAGGGAGGAGGCAAAAGCCACCATGGGTTAGTGTGGAAAGAAGCACATGGCCGGATAGGTGTGGATGCAGAATACCAACCCAGATGAGAAAAATAAGCAAGTATTCATGAATTATGGATGAGAAGTAGCCCAGAAAGAAATTATTAGAGCAATTGGCAGGGGGTGGGAGCTGGGAGGTAAAGGTCGTTTAGAGGGTTAATCTCTTCCCCGGGTAAAGTAAGGCTTATCTAAACTCTATCAGGTGTCTGTGTCCTTTATTGATTTGACAACAGGTTAAATAATACCATCATAATAATTACAGGTTTTAATAATAAACATTATTTCACCATAGTTTTATATTTTCTACAATACTGGGGCAAGGCAGTTTCTAAAAATAAAAAAGCTTTGTCTGGTCAAACCGCCCCAGGAAGTAGTAGAGACTGCAAACAGACATGTAGCTCCCTAAACTGTATTTAACTTATTCATTCCCCAAACTCCTTAGATAAACTTTAAGTAACCCCTTTCCTCTTCAAACACACCCCTTGACCCACCAGAGAGTGTCTGCTCCTTGCTGTTGGAAATAAAGCCTTCTGCTGAGGACAGACTGATCTTTTTCTGCCTCTTGTCTCTCTACACTGCTTCACAAATCTAAGTCACCAGTATAATTAAGAAGTTGTCATTTCTCTTCCTTGAGCCAGACCTTAGGATTGGAAACACAGCTGCTCAACTGGATGAATTAAATGTGGTGGGTTAAATTGAGCCCAGAGTAGCAGGGGCAGGTGGCAGCAATGAATCACCAAGTTTATAATAATTAACATAATCACAGGCAAAGCAATATCTCCAACAGCCTGACCCATAATGGGTAGCACAGGCAAAGTGAATTTTATAGTGGAGTGATTCCTGTAGATGGACATTTGTAACAGGATAATCAGCCATAGCGATGGCTGAATGAAGGCATAGGCCATTTTTGTTCAATTTGTATAAGCAGAGAAAAAAAAAAAACCTCAAAAGAGTGAAACACTACCTTGGAGGAATCTTCGTTCATGAACCAATTTCCAGACTTGATCATTTTCAAAATCAGAACTCTTTGAATGGATGAATGACCAGGTCCTCCTGACAAAACACCAAAGCATTGGAATGTTAGTCTTTCTTGCAATTTTTTTCCCAGAGAAACCTACTGCCTTTTACAAGGGTGACTTTACACTGAAGTAAAGGAAATAATCAGTCTTTCCAGGGTCTACTAAAAACTGCTTCTGAACAAAGTCAGATTCTAGGAAACCCCAAGAAGTATCATGGCGCTTTAGATAAAGTAGGGACTTACAGAGATAAGGTGTGTGATGGACTTTCAGCTTGAGTTGTTCCAGTGGGTCTCCAAATTTATCCAGTTATTATTTCCCCAGTTCCAGATTGTATAATATACTTAGAAATTGGCAGAATTCCCACATTGTTTCTCTAATCTGAGGAGTGAAGAATATTGAAATCTTTTAAAATTATCCCTACCAGGGAAAATAGTGAATGAAAACTATTTTCTTTTATTATAACTATTTTCTTTTATTATAATGAGATAGGGCTAAGGAGTTAATATCATATGTTAATTGGCATGCTACATTAATATTCTATACTGTGATTAATTATACTATTACATATAGTGTATACTATTACATATAGTGTTTTAATATACTATATTAACTCCCTAGCCCTGTCTCATAACTTAATTCGAATGGACATTGATATTCCATTTCCCAAAAAAATATCACACCGGTCCAGTACATTGAAGACATTATGCTGACTGGGAAAGTGAAAAGGAGTTAGTAACCACCTCAGACATTCTGGCAAGGTATATGCAAGTCAAATAATGGGAAATAAATCCAACAAAAATTTAAGGGTCATCTTCTACCTCAGTAAAATTTTGAGGAGTCAAGTGATGTGAGGCATGTAGACATTCCTTAAAAGCAGATAGAAGACTTATTACACCTGGCCTTTCCCATCACCAAAAAAAAAAAAAAAAAGTGCAACATTTAGTAGGTCTGTTTGGATTCTGGAGACAGCACATTCCTGCCTTGGATGTGACTCAGAAAACTTCAAGCTTTGAATGGGGCACAGAACAGGAAAGGGCTGCTGTGCAGGTTCATCTACCCCTTGGACCATATGATCCAGCAGATCCAAAGGTATTCAAGGTGTCAGTGGAGATGGGGATGCTGTTTGAAGCCTTTGGCTCCTATAAGAGATATTTGGGATTTTGGAGCAAGGTTCTGTCATCATCTGCAGACAACTATTCTGCCTTTGAGAGAGCTCAAGGGCTATTATTGGGTCTTAGTGGAAAATTAATGTTTTGAAAATAGGCCATCGTGTTAACTTGTTACTTGAGCTACGCACCATCAGATGAATATTTTCAAAATGATCAAATAGGATAGGTCCTGAACAGGTCCTGAGTGCACTAACAAGTTACTTAAAGAAGTAAATTGCCAAAATATCTATGGTTTCTACTCCTCGACAATTCCTTCTGGTCCCAAGCATGTACCTATAACCTCTTGGTAGATGTCTTAGTTAGAGTTATCATTGCTGTGATGAAACAGCATGTCTGAATCAAATTGGAGAAGAGCATGTTTATTTGGCTTATGCTACCAAATTACTGTTAATCATTGAAGGAAATCAGGACAAAACTCAAATAGGGTAGGGACCTAGAGGGAGGAGCTGATGCAGAGGCCGTAGAGGAGTGCTGCTTACTGGCTTGCTGTCTGTGGTTTGCTCAGCCTGCAAACCCAGCACAACCAAGCCGTGGGTGGCCCCCCACACATATGTCCGGGTGCTCCCACACCGATCACTAATTAAGAAAATGCTCTGTAGGCTTGCCTACATGAAGGCATTTTCTCAATTGAGGCTCCTGCTTCTCTGATGACTCTAGCTTGTATTAAGTTGACTTAAAACTAGCCAGCCAGCCCACTGAGTATCCTACGATTTCTTGACTGAGGGAAAGAAGACTCGAGCATTATTTCCTGATGGTTGTACGAGCTCTGTAGCCACCACCCAGAAGTGGACAGCCACAGCATCACAGGAACAATCCAGAAACACAATATCTGATGTTCTTTCTAACCTAGGTTCAAACAAAGTTAGCCTCTATCATTCAATTCCCGTGACAGAAACCCAAGAATTTTTAGTATCTTATATAATGTAAATCCTTACCATGGCAATTGAGAGGTCTATTTGTAACTTACTATTTACAACTAAAGTATGTAAGAAAGACTGAAAAAGTTAAACCAGTTTGTTACCAAAAAAGCTAAAAAGACATTTTAACTCTTTGGCCAAAACATTGTCACAGATGGCTGAAGTTTATCTCCAGACCAAAGGCACATCTATGTACACAGTTGAAGCTAGTTTTATTTCAAACTTACATGGATTCTCAAATACTCCTTTTCTCTCTTTTTTATATAATTTTTATTTTTATATTAATCACAGGTTATTTACTTTGTATCCCAGCCATAACTCCCTCCTTCATTCCCTCCCAATGCTACCCTCCCTACCTCATCTCCTCCCTGCACCTTTCCAAGTCCACTGATAGGGGAGGTCCTCCTCCCCTTCCATCTGACCCTAGCTTATCAGGTCTCTTCAGGACTGGCTGCAATGTCCTCTTCTGGGGTCTAGCAAGGCTGCTCCTCCCTAGGAGGGGAGGGTCAAAGAGCCTGCCATTGAGTTTATGTCAGAAATAGTCCCTGTTCCCCTTACTAGAGAACCCACTTGGATACTGAGCTTCCATGGGCTACACCCGAGCAGGGGTCCTAGGTTATATCCATCCATGGTCCTAGGTTGGAGAAACAGTCTCATAAAAGACTCCTGTGCCCTGATTTCACCTTACACCCATCAGAATGGCTAAGATCAAAAACTCAAATGACAACACATGCTGGAAATGTTGTGGAGAAAGAGGAACCCTCTTCCATTGCTGGTGGGAATGTAAACTTGTACAACCACTTTGGAAATCAATCTGGCGCTTTCTCAGACAATTAGGAATACTGCTTCCTCAAAATCAAACTACACCACTCCTAGGCATATATCAAAAAGACCCTCAAGTATACAACAAGGACATCTGCTCAACCATGTTTGTAGCAGCTTTATTTGTAATAGCCAGAACCTGGAAACAACCCAGATGCCCCTCAGCTGAGGAATGGATACAGAAATTGTGGTACATTTACACAATGGAATACTACTCAGCAATTAAAGACAAGGAAATCATGAAATTTGCAGGCAAATGGTGGGATCTAGAAAAGATCATCCTGAGTGAGGTATCCCAGGAAGAGAAAGACACATATGGTAGTGGGTACTAGACCTATAAGATAGGATAAACATCCTAAAACATGTTTACCTAAAGAAGATAAATAAGAAAGAGGACCCGGGGCAAGATGATCAGTCCTCACTTAGAAAGATAAATGGGATGGACATTGGAAGTAGGAGAAAACAAGTAACAGGACAGGAGCCTACTGCAGAGGGCCTCTGAAGGACTCTACCTAGCAGTGTATCAAAGCAGATGCTGAGACTCATAACCAAACCTTGGGCAGAGAGCAGGGAATCATATGAAAGAAGGGGGAGTTAGTATGACCTGGAAATATTTCCTTTCTTTTGCTGTAATATTTTCTCACATCCACACAAATTCTTCCATTCTTCATCTTACTAGACTAAAGGGAGTTGTCATGGTTTCCCTTACATAAAAGCAGCGATGAGGAAAGACACTTTATACATTAGTTAACTTTAAAGCCTGACATTTGTATCTAGTTCTCTTTCTGATGATTAAATTTTAAAGCAAAAAGTGAGATTGTTAAAAAATATTTTTTTTCATTTCCCACCATTTACTTGCAAATTTCATGATTTCCTTGTTTTTTGTTTTTGTTTTTTATCACTGAGTAATATTACATTGTGTAGATGTACCACAATTTCTGTATCCATTCCTCAACTGAGGGACATCTGGGCTGTTTCCAGGTTCTGGCTATTACAAATAAAGCTGCTACAAACATGGTTGAGCAAATGTCCTTATTGTGTACTTGAGTATCTTTTGAATATATGCCTAGGAGTGTTATAGCTGGATCTTGAGGAAGCACTATTCCTAATTGTCTGAGAAAGTACCAGATTGATTTACAAAGTGGTTGTACAAGTTTACATTCCCACCAACAGTAGAATAGGGTTCTCCTTTCTCCACATCCTCTCCAGCAGGTGTTGTCACTTGAGTGAGGTATCCCAGAAGCAGAAAGACACACAGGTTATATAATCATTCATAAGTGGATATTAGACACATAATATAGGATAAACATACTAAAATCTGTACATCTAAGGAAGCTAATCAAGAAGGAGGACTCGGGCTAAGATACTAAATCCCCATTCAGAAAGGCAAAGAGGATGGACATCAGAGGAGGGAGAAAACAGGGAACAGGACAGGAACCTACCACAGAGGCCTCTGAAAGGCTCTACCCTGCAAGGTATCGAGGCAGGTGCTGAGACTTATAGCCAAACTTTGGGCAGAGTGCAGGGAATCTTATGAAAGAAGTGGGAGAAAGTAAGACCTGGAGAGGACAGGAGCTCTACAAGGACAGCAACAGATCCAAAAAGTCTGGGCACGGGGGTCTTTTCTGAGATTGATACTCCAGCCAAGGACCACTCATGGAGATGGCCTGGAACCCCTGCACAGAAGTAGCCCATGGCAGTTCAGTGTCCAATTGGGTTCCATAAGTAATGGGGACAGGGACTGTCTCTGACAGGAACTGATTGGCCTGCTCTTTGATCACCTCTCTCTAATGGGGGAGCAGCCTTACCAGTCCACAGAGGAAGACAATGCAGCCCCTCTTGATGAGACCTGAAAGACTAGTATCAGAGGGAAGGGGAGGAGGACCTCTGTTATCAGTGGACTGGGGGAGAGGCATTGGTAGGGAGAGGGAGGGAAGGTGAGATTGGGAGGGAAGGAGGGAGGGAGGTACAAGGGGGATACAAAGTGAATAAACTGTAATTAATAAAAATAAAAATAATTTTTAAAAACGGGTTTACATAGTTATTCTGATATATACTTATGTATTTTTTTTCTCTTAGTGGGAACTGATTATATCAAACAAATCTCTCCAATGTGATTGGAGCTATTAGACTTTTGTTCTTCTTGCTTAGAAAATATAAATTATAATTAAGAGGGAATTTTTTGTAAGTCTAGAGCCCAGTCCTTGGGAACAAAGATATAGCTCAAAATTGTTGAGTTATAATTCAAAACACACACACGCACACGCACATACACAGACAAAAACAAAACAAAACAAAACAAAAAACCCAGGAAGTTAAGATGGAGGCACTGAGAAATCAAGCCAGTGCAGCACAAAGGCCCCTGGTGATTTACAGTCGACAGGCAGCCCAGGAGTTTACTATCACGATGACAAACGCGCTGTCATTGCTAATAGAATGTTTCCTTGCCGGGACTTCTTGTTATGCAGGTCAGGTTTCATATGCATTAGAGCAATAAAGTCTACAAGAATTTGCAGTGAATTTCAATTACAAAAATATTGTAGTTAATGGGCAATATGTGCAGTAAAGATACGGATTTTTATATGTGCCTTCTGGTAGTCTATGAGTCAATGATTTATACTATAATTTATATTAGCATTTTTCAGTATGAAGGGGTACAATTTGGTAAAAGCCACTTCATTTATAACATACGAAAATACATCCATGTAACTTTTATTTTTATTTTTATTTTATGTTTTGTTATTATTATCATTTATTACAATTTATTCAATTTGTGTTCTTGCTTTGGCTCCCTACCCTGTCTCTTCCGAACACTACACTCCCTCCCTCTTCTCCCCAGCCCATATGCCCTTTCCTTCCTTAGTCCACAGATAGGGGAGGTCCTCCTCCCCTTCTAATTGACCCTAGGCTTTCAGGCTTCATTAGGACTGGTTGCATTGTCTTCCTCTGTGGGCTGGCAAGGCTGCATCCCGACATGGGAAGGTGATCAAAGAACCTGCCGCTGAGTTCATGCAGGAGAAAGTCCCTGTTCCCCTTACTACGGACCCCACTTGGAGCTTGAGTCTATGGGCTACATCTGAGCTGGAGTTTTAGGTCCTCTCCAAGCATTGTCTTGGTTGGGGTACTATTCTCTTCAGGCCCTCAGGGCTCAGTTTTTATAGTTCTGTTGGTCTCCTTTTGGAGCTCCTTTCCCCTCCGGGTCTTTCTGTTTCTGTCTTCTTTCGTAAGATTCCCTGAACTCTGCCCAAAATTTGGCTATGAGTCTCAGCATCTGCTTCGACACCTTGACACCTCAATCAGTAGAGTCTTTCAGAGGCCATCTGTAGGCCTCCTGTCCTGTTCCCTCTCTTCTCCTGCTTCCGATGTCTCTCACATTTGTGCTTCTGAATGAGGATTGAGCATCTTCCCTAGGGTCTTCCTTGTTGTTTATCTTCTTTAAGAGTATAGATTTTATTATGTTTATCCTATATTATATGGTTAATGGCCACTTATGAGTGATTCCATATCATGTGTGTCTTTCTGCTTCTGGGTTACCTCACTCAAGATGATCTTTTCTAGATCCCACCATTTGCCTGCAAATTTCATGATTTCCTAGTTTTTAATTGCTAAGTAGTATTCCATTGTGTAAATGTACCACAACTTCTGTATCCATTCCTCCATTGAGGGACATCTACATTGTTTCCAGCTTCTGGCTATTACGAAAAGAGCTGCTACAAACATGGTTGAGCAAATGTCCTTGTTGTATACTTGAGTATATTTTGGATATATGCCTAGGAGTGGTATAGCTGGATCTTGAGGAAGCACTATTCTTAATTTTCTGAGAAAGCACCAGAATGATTTCCAAAGTGGTTGTACAAGTGTTTACATTAAACCATCAATGGAGGAGGGTTCCCCTTTCTCCACATACTCTCCAGCATGTATTGTCACTTGAGTTTTTGATCTTAGCTATTCTGATGGGTGTAAGGTGAAACCTCAGGGTCATTTTGATTTGCATCTCCCTGATGACTAAGGATGTTGAGCATTTATTTAAGTGTTTCTCTGTCATTTGATATTTCTCTATTGAGAATTCTCTGTTTAGGTATGTACCCCATTTTTTAATTGGATTACTTAGTGTTTAACTTAAGTTCTTTATAAATTAGTCCTCTGTCAGATATAGGGTTGGTAAAGATCTTTTCCCAGTCTGTAGGCTGTCGGTTTGTTCTTGTTTTACAGAAGCTTTTCAGTTTCATGAGGTCCCATTTATTGATTGTTGATCTTAGAGCCTGTGCTATTGGTGTTCTGCTGAGAAAGTTGTCTCCTGTGCCAATGAGGTCAAGGCTCTTCCCCACTTTTTCTTCTAACAGGTTTAGTGTGTCTTGTTTTATGTTGCCGCCTTTGATCCACTTACAGTTTAGTTTTGTGCAGGGTTGTGAATATGGATCTATTTGTGTTTTTCTACATGTAGAAGTCCAGTTAGACCAGCACCATTCGTTGAAGATGCTGTCTTTTTTCCATTATATGGTTTTGGCTTCTTCATCAAAAATCAAGTATCCATAGGTGTGTGGATTTATTTCTGGGTCTTCTCTTTGATTCCATTGATCCACCATTCTGTTTCCATGACAGTATTATGCAGTTTTTATTAATGATGTTCTATAGTACAGTTTGAGATCAGGGATGGAGATAGCTCCAGAAGATCTATTATTGTACAGGATTGTTAGGCAATTCTGGGTTTTTTGTTTTTCCATATGAAACTGAAAATTGATCTTTCAAATCCTGTAAAGAATTGTGTTGGTATTTTGATGGGAATTGTGCTGAATCCGTAGATTGCTTTCAGTAGGATGGCCATTTTCACTATGTTAATCCTACCTGCCCATGAATGTGGGAGATCTTTCCATCTTCTGAACTCTTCTCCAACTTCTTTCTTCAGAGACCTGAAGTTGTTCTTTTTTGTTTTGTTTTGTTTTTTGTTTTTTTCGCATAGGTCTTTCACATGCTTGGTTAGAGTCACACCAAGGTACATTTATGCTATTTGTGGCTGTTGTGAAGGGTGTTGTTTCCTTAATTTCTTTCTCAGCCCTTTTGTCTGATATTTTTTACTTAATTTTGTATCCAGCCACTTTGCTGAAGGTGTTTATCAGCTTAATGAGTTCCCTGGTAGAATTTTGGGGGGTCACTCATGTATACTATCATATCATCTGCCAATAATGAAACTTTGACTTCTTCATTTCCAAAGTGTATTCCCTTGATCTCCTTTAGTTGTCTTATTGCATTAGCTAGGACTTCAAGTACTATGTTGAAGAGCTATGGAGAGAGTGGACATCCTTGCTTTATCCCTGATTTCAGTGGGATTGATTTAAGTTTCTCTCCATTTAGTTTGATGTTAGCTATAGGTTTGTTGTGTATTGCCTTTACTATGTTCAGGTATGTGTTTTATATCTCTGGTCTTTCCAAAGCTTTAAATATGAATGGGGTTTGGATTTTGTCAAATGCTTCTTCAGCATCTAAGGAGATGATTATGTGGTTTTTCTCCTTCAGTTTGTTTATATGGTGGATTACATTGATGGATTTCCATATATTGAACCACCCCTGCATGCCTGGGATGAAGCCTACTTGGTCATGGTGGATGATATCTTTTATGTGTTATTAGATTTGGTTTGCAAGTATTTTATTGAGTATTTTTGCTTCAATATTTATAAGAGACGTAGGTCTGAAATTCTCCTTTTCTGTTGGGTCTTTGTTTGGTTTTTGTATCAAGGTGACTGTGGCTTCATATAATGAGTTTGGTAATGTTCCTTCTGTTTCTGTTTTGTGGAATAGTTTGGAAAGAATTGGAGTTAGCTCTTCTTTGAAGGTCTGGTAGAATTCTATGCTGAAACCATCAAGCCCTGGGCTTTTTTTGGTAGGGTATATTTTTATTTTTAATGAACTCAAGAGCATTGTCCTTTTTTCTGAATAGTTCTCTTGGTTAAAAATTTTTATTATAAAGCAATAGTGTGAAAGATAATGTCTTTAAATTGAATCTAACATCTTTTATGTTCATTTGCTTGTTAACTCTATTCTGTAATTAACATTTGTAAATTAACATGTGATTTGACGTGAGCTTTCTCAAATATTAATATAAATTCAAAAATGTGTGAGCATACATGTTAAATTAAGATTATTTTATAATCTACAACTTGCAGTTTCTTTTGATATGGAGACCAACAGCTGTATTTTAAATACCAGGAGGACTAGTGTGTGTGTCACTCAGACATGTTGATTTAGTCATTATTGTGATGGTTAGTTTTTGTCAATTTGAAAGAAACTAGTTACTTGAGAAAGGGAACCTGTATTAAAGAATTGCCTGACTCAGAGTGGTCTTTATGAATGTTTACGGGGAAATTTCTTGATTTCTGATTGATGTGGAGGGACACATCCTCCTGTAGATGGGGCTGCTGCTGGGAGAGGGAGAGTGGCTGTGAGCTGTATAAAAAAGTAGAAAGTCAGTAAAATTGCATCTATGGTCCCTGCTTGAATACCTGCATTCAGGTTCTTACCTTGGATTTCCACAAGGACTGTGACATAGAAGAGTAAACTAAAATAAACTCTTTCCTCCCCAAGTCACTTTTGTCAGAATGTTTTATAACTGTATAAGAAAGCAAACTATAATCATGCGTTCACATCCATATGCCTTCTGACAAAAACAAAAGAAGTTAAAATGTAAACAGTAACTTAGAAAATATCCAGGCAATAGTGGCCCATGCTACATAAGACTTCTGAAGACTTTTCTCCCCCAGCAGCCTATGTAGCACCTCATCACCCTGGTAAAAACTGGATAGCTTGGAAGAAACTTCTAGTTCAGTATGAGCTTGACTTCTGTGACCAAAGTATGTGGTGTCTTCAGCAATGTGATCTGAGCACCAAATTCTGGTGGGAAATGGAAAGCAAGGCAAATAGCCAATTTCTTTTGGAGTTCTCTAGCACCCTCTTGACCAGTACCTTGAAGGAAGCTGTCTCATACTTGACACTGAGAGTTTTGAGCAATGGCATCTTGAGCCTGTATCAATACATCTGAATGTATGTCACATCATTGTGTGACAAACTTTTCCTAAGGAGATGTAACACACACAACACACACAGCCACACATACTCACTTCAGATGAGGAGTTCATGACAGATTAAACATAACACCAACGTTGAACCTGGTAAACTAATTAATAAGTTTTATTGGGGTTATTTACAGAATGTGGGTGAAGGGTTAGTTAGAAGTGCAGAAATGACTCAGTGACAGCTGTCTCACCAAAGCCCAGCAGAGGTGACAGCTTGCAAAAGCTAGAAACTTGAAGCATATTGCACAGACTGCAGGCAGCTCAATAGCTAGAAGATGGTCCTGTCAAGGTGGATTGGTTGGTATAAATCCTTCAGGCACCACGGCTGGTTTTTGTTATTTTGGGTAGCTTGGCTCATCTAAGACTCTCCTTTGGCTTGTATGTGGCTCTCAGCAGCCTTCATTGTTTATTCTTGTGTTGCCTTGGCTGTCCTGGATGGACACGAGTTTTAGACAAGGCTGGCCTCAAATCTATAGAAACCTATCTGCCTCTGCTTCTGAGATCTGGGATTACAGGCATGTGCCACCACATCCAGTGTCAGCAGACTTTCTAATTGCATTCTAAAGGACAACCTGTCTGTTTCTATGTCAGTACCATGTAGTTTTTTATTACTATTGCTCTGTAGTACAACTTGAAATCAGGAATGGTGATGACTCCAGAAGTCCATTTATTGTACAGCATTGTTTTAGCTATTCTGGATTTTTCCATATGAACTGGAGAATTGCTCTTTCAAGGTCTGTGGATTATAGTGTGGTTATCTTGTATTATGTCGCAGATAATAATCTGCTTATAAGTGAGTATATACCATGAGTTTCTTTCTGGTTCTGGGTTACCTCATTCTTTTCTAGTTCCATCCATTTGACAGCAAATTTCCTTGTTTTTAATAGCTAAGTAGTATTCCGTTGAGTAAATGTACCATATATATATTAATCCATTCTTCAATTGAGGGACATCTAGGCTGCTTCCAGTTTCTTGCTATTACAAATAAAGCTTCTATAAACATAGCTGAGCAAGCATCCTTGTGGAATGGTGGAGCATCTTTTGGGTATATGCCTAGGAGTGGTATAGCTGGGTGTTGAGGTAGAACTATTCTCAATTTTCTAAGAAATGGAAAGAATGATTTCCAAAGTAGCTGTACAAATTTGTACTCTCACCAGCAATGGAAGAGTGTTCCTCTTTCTCCACAACCTCACCAGGATGTGTTGCAGCTTGAGTTTTCAATCATAACCATCCTGATGGGTACAAGATAGAATCTCAGGGTCATTTTGGTATGCATTTCCCTGATGACTAAGGATGTTGAAAATTTCTTTAAGTGTTTCTTGGTTATTTGAGATTCCTCCATTGAGAATTCTGTTTAGCTCTGTACCCTGTTTTTAAATTGGACTTCTTTTGGATATATGCCTAGGAGTGGTGTAGCTGGATCTTGAGGACACAGTATTCCTAATTGTCTGAGAAAGTGCCAGATTGATTTCCAAAGTGGTTGTACAAGTTTACATTCCCACCAGCAATGGAGGAGGGTTCCCAATTCTCCACAACTCCCAGCATGTGTTGTCACTTGAGTTTTTAACCTTTGCCATTCTGATGGTGTACGGTGAAATCTTAATAAATCAATTTTAATAATAAATTTTATTGAATAATACCTTTTATTAAATTTAATAAAATTGTAATATAATATACATTTTATTATTCTCCTTCCCTTAAGAAACCCTGGCCAGTAAACTTGGAAAATTATTTATTCTTTTTATAGTCATTAGTATTTATTTTGGTTTCATTTTTTTCTGAAAATTTTATAAGGCAAACTCTCATTCTGCAGTTTAATCTGATCTATAACTCACTATGTAGCCCAAACTATACAGTCATAGAAATTCTCCTGCCTCAGTCTCCTAAGAACATGCATTAAATGTACAAGCCATTGACTGAGTATTTGCTATTATTAAAAATTACTTAAATACTCATATCAGTTAGATTTGATGCAGAAAAACTTCTGTTGTATTTGTAAATATAAGTTCCTGAAATGCATACATGCTCTAAATTAAGATGAAACAATACAATCTGTATCTCTTCCACACAATTTGTAAGTTTTAAAAGAAGCTCTTCAATATTTCAAAAGCAGTATGTGGGAACTGTTAACTGCATCTCTCAATGGTAATGTCTCTTTTTACAAATGGAACTAAAAACCATGAAGAATAACTATGTCTTCTGTTCAGTGACTATTCACCATTGTGTAAATTAAGCATATAGAATCCATGTGAGTAATAAAATGACTATACTTCTTACCAAATAATTGTGGCCCTATCTGAACAAAAAGAAAAAAAAGTTTCTTAAAAAAATAGTTAATCAACTTCCCTAGTGACAATGCAATCTGTATTTAATTTTTCAAAGTTTATTTCAGTAGTTAATATGTATGTATTATAGTTTTTGTGTGAAATTTTCTTACATATTTCTACTGTATTTTGATCATATTATTCTATTAAATGGACATAACATTAATTTTTCCTTAAGTTCATATTTTCATACCAATAGATTACATTTTTTACCTCATCAGAAATTTTTCTTTTTTTTATTGAAGCATTTCATGATATTCTTCTTTGTCTCCTTGATAGATTAGTTTAAAAGAAAAACTTAAAAAGATAGGAAAGGTAGAATTTTATTAACCCTTTTGTCATACAGCACAAGTTCAGTTGCTTTTCTTCAAAAGAGCTGACATTATACATTCAGGATTGAACTAGTATCTGTTATATAAGAGTCAGAAGATAAATTCTCTCCTTAATATATCCATTTTGCCATTGGAAAAAGAGATCTAGCTGGTTATGCCTTGTTGATCTTCATTTCCTGATTATTGCTTCTCTTGTGTGCGGTTGTCTAAGTTAACTCACTACATACACATTTCAGTCATCCAGGAGGAAACATTTAATTTTATTGTCAGCATGTCTCACAAATTGGAATTATTCTCCTATCTTAGTTAGTAGAACTTAATCATATCTAACTCAAAACCGTCTAAGTAATGCAGATCTTTATTTGGACTTCTGAGGTGGTTTGAGTGAGAATTCCCCCATGAGCTCATTTATTTGAGCACTTGATCCCCAGTTATTGGTATTGTTTGGGGGAGATTTAGTAGGTGTGGCTTTGGTGGAGGAAGTATGTCAATTGGGTGCACTTTGAGAGCATAAGGACTCACCAACTACCTGTTGACTCACTCTGCTTCCTATTTGCAGTTCACCATGTAGGCTCTCAACTCCTGGTTTTGCCTCCATGTTTGCTGCTTGTTTTCACACTTCTGCTCAGTCATCATGGACTCTTGTCACTCTGAAACTGTAAGTTCAAATAAACCCTTTATTCTACAAGTTGCCCTGGTCAAGATATTTTATCATAGCAGAAAAAAAACAAAAAGGTACCAGACAGTAAGTTTTCACTTTTACAGGCCTAACTGTGAATTTCTGTGTTTGTTTGTTTGCAAAACCGGAACTTTAGCACAAAAGAAAACAATATACAGTTGTCTGCTA
Organism: Pachyuromys duprasi; assembly: GCA_028658305.1. Classification (NCBI taxonomy): domain Eukaryota; kingdom Metazoa; phylum Chordata; class Mammalia; order Rodentia; family Muridae; genus Pachyuromys; species Pachyuromys duprasi. Next base: position 112,563,916 of record CM053752.1, on the reverse strand, counting down.
TAAGCAGAATCTGTATTATGGTTATTATTAATGACTATTATTCAGGCACAATAAAAAAAGAGAAAGGGAGGAAGAAAAAGTATAAAAGAAAAAGAATACTAGAAAACAGTGTTACATCCAAGATTTGTGCTTCAGGAGATAAGGAGATTAAGGGGGACCTGATCTACATGAGAAAAGGTGGGAGGGTGCTTTCTGGTCAAGGCTACAGCTAGCTAAATGATCAACTAGTGGAAGTCAACTGCAATCGAAAGCTACCGCTAATGTGGTTTGAACCACATTATAGTCCATCCCAAGCTAGCAGCTGAACTTGAAAGTGTCATACGTGTGGTACTGACTTTAAAGTCATAAAGCATGCATGAATAAAAGGAATACAGAATCTCCCTTTGTGATTTCAGAGGGCTGCTAAAAACAGACCAAATAAAATGTGACAGGGGACTACTTGAGTGAAGGGCCAGAGGGGCCACTGTGTAAAGGTAAGAAAGTGAAGCCTAGGGCACATTAGATAGCCCAAGATGTTAGAGGTACCAGAGACAGGAAACATATATTTCAAGGAGAGTTGCACACAGGAAGTAGAGCGAGCCTGAGAGAGAGATGTATGTTTCAGGCAGCATGGCTGGAGGAACAAAGCCATCTAAGCCCTTTGACACTCTACATAGAGCTACACCAGATTTGTTCTTGCTGTTTGTCCTTCTGAGTTTGGTCTTGCTTTGGTTTAGTATCTCTTCATCATGCTCCCACACCTCTTTTTTTGGAATTATATGCTGGAAGTATGTTATTTGCTTTTTGATTTTATAAGGGGTTAGAAAAAAGACTTTGGACTTGAACTTTTAAACACAATTGACACTGTATAAAATTATGAAGTATTTTAAAGTTGAACTAAGTGCATTTTACTTTATAATACGGTCGTGCCCCTCTGGGGTCATGGAGTGGAAATTTGGGGTTTTGAATGATAATGTTCCCCAAAGTCTCATGGTTTGGAATACTTGATCCCCAGTTAGTGGTGCTCTTTGGGGAGGCTTAGGAATTAGAGCCTTGCTTGAAGAAATATGCTACTTGCTGTTGTTAGTTGCCGCTGGTCTATCTTCTTAATCGGTTGGGAAGATGTCCGGAAAACTCACAACTCCAAGGGCTGGGAAGGTATCCCAGGTCTGAAGTGGGACAGTGTCCCAAGGATATGCTAAAACTCAGAAGCCCAGGAACTTCACATCTCTGGGGTGGGGCAGTGTGCCAAAGGTATCTTGAGGCATGGAAGTCCAGGAACCTCACAACTCTGAGGTGTGACAGTGTCCCAAGGGTATCCTGAGGCATAGGAGCTCAAGAACCACACAGCTCTGAGAAGAGGCCTCCTCAGCAGAGATGTTGCAGCTCCCAGGGGAGGGTTGCCCCAACCCCTGAAAAGCTGAGAAGCCTAGGAGCCTGAGCTTTGCTTCTTCTGCAGCCTTTGAAGCTCCCAGGGGAGTATTGCCCAACCTCTGAAGAGCTGAGGAGTTCTGGAGCCTGAGCTTCCTTCCTTCTTTGTTTCTTTCTTCTTCTTCTTCTTCTTCTTCTTCTTCTTCTTCTTCTTCTTCTTCTTCTTCTTCTTCTTCTTCTTCTTCTTCTTCTCTTCTTCTCTTCTTCTTCCAGCAAGAGAGTCAGAGCAGGCAGTTAATCTCTCAAGAGATTTATTGGAGGGACAAACCTAGGAGAGGAGGGATGAATCCAGGAGGGGCTGCCACTGCTCCCAGGAAAAAGCAGCAGGGAACTGGGCAGACACAGCCTTTATATAAGATCTCTTAGGAAGCAGAGCTTTCTAGGGCAGGGGTATTCAGAGTGTGGACTGCTGGGATTTCAAGTTCCAAGCTTGGGGAGCTCAGGGATTGGTGGGTCTTAGCAGGAAGCTCTTTCCGTGGTGGTGGAGGGGTGGCAACTTTGATCACTGCAGCAGACAGGGGTGGCTTTGATCACTACAGGGACAAAAGCCACTCAAAGCCCAGGCCCCAGTAGCAAGTCTGCAGTGGCATCAGGCCATACCTGATGGGGGATACCTGGAGGATGGGGGCCAGATACTCCTTGGGGGTCATGCGCTGGGAGAGAGCAGCACCTGCAGGGCTGGGCAGCACCTTACAATACTAAGAGCAGAATCTAAGGCTAGTGATACTGTCAGAGTGTATTCTCCGCTTCATCCCTGCAGTTCAGGATGTGAGCCCTCAGCTTCTTGCTGCTTGTGCTCCCACTCTGCCATCATGGCCCTATATCTCTGAAATCTCAATCCCACGTATCTCCTTTCTTCTATGAGTAGTCTCGCTCATGGTGTTTCAGCACAACAAACAAAAAGTAAGTAATACACTACTTAAATATGTAAACATTCCACTGTAATGGAAGAGCGGCTAAAAGGAACGGTGGTAGTGTCTACCAGGTGCCTGAGGCCAGGCCAGTTGACAGGTCTTATTGATTATGAAAATGTCTCCTGTTTCCAGGCAGGGAGATGGCATAGCTGTGATTTCAGTACCTGTGCGGCTGACGTACAAAGATGGTGACTGCAACATTAGTGTGGACTAGATAGTAAGATGTTGTCAAAACAACAAAAATTCTTATTATAGATATTCAAATTTTAACTATGTATTTTCTGAAGATCAAAATAATAGATTAATTCATTGGGATTGTTCTTCCATGTCCCAAAGGTATGTCGAAGTCTACAATGTCAAATTCCATTGTAAGGACAAATATGTGGTATCATTTGATGTTTTGTAAGTTAGTGATAGATGTGAACAAGGATGCCTTCGGCCAAAAAATGTTATCTGTGTTCAAGATAGATGTAGACAAGGATTAGAAACAGCACAGAGTATTCTTTGCTATTCTATTCTAAAGCTTATTTCCCATCATGTTCTTGGCAGCTTACATTCCTGGTATCTAACACTTGCTCCACAAGTCTATTCTGTTCATTTCTTTCAAATTCTTATACTTTAGGAAGTCCAGTGGCTACTCTGGGTCATATCCGCATGATAATCTTTCCATTTATCTACCATAGGAAGCCACCAAACCTGATTACTATTCTCCAGATAAATGAGGCCCACTTCTACATCAGGGCTTTTATACTTGCATTTCTTTCTTTAAATGTTTTTCTCCTAAATCTTTGCACACCTTACTCAATTATACATCACTTACATTTCTATTTACATTAACTGTTAATTAAAAAAACATTATGTTGTATATATTAAGTATTTTGCCTGTGTGTGTATTTGTGTGCCACATGTATGCTTGGTACCCTGAGAGCCAGAAGAAGGTGGAGCCCTGATAGTTCCAGCTGGTCGCGAGCTTCTCGTGGAAGGGCTGCAATCACTGTCAACTACCAAGCCATCCCTTCGGTTCCCATGTGACCCTTCTGAAGTAATCTTTTTCCTAACTGCTCCACATAGTTTCATATTGTTTGCACTGTCTTTTCTTATTCACTTTTATTTACATGAGTGTTGTGGGTTATTAATATGTACTGTTGGTTTATCTTTCAGTTAAGAAGTAGTTATTCCTAAACCAGCTGTACATCCAAATTACCACACAGAGGCTGGGATTTATTTACTCAATCTAGAGCACAGTGTTGGGCAATGATTAGTCCGTCTTAATCCTCCAAGCCCGCACAGTTTCCTACAGTTCAGATTTCACCCATTATACTTGCTT
>CM053752.1:112521424-112559765 GCA_028658305.1 Pachyuromys duprasi | reverse complement strand
ATTGTCTAAGAAAGCGCCAAATTGATTTCCAGAGTGGTTGTACAAGTTTGCATTCCCACCAGCAATGGAGGAGGGTTCCTCTTTCTCCACAGCCTCTCCAACATGCGTTGTCACCAGAGTTTTTGATCTTAGCTATTCTGGAGGGGGGCATTTACTTTTTAACATTAAAGAAAACTTTATTATTATAAAATAGAGAATCTGGCATCAATTTGACCCAGCAAAATCTTGACTTAAATGGTTATCATTAATGAAGTTAATTATTTTTAAATTATATTTTTATTACTTAAAACATTTTTTGAATTTAAATATATTTTATCATCATGAAAGACTTTACCTAGCAGAAGATCGAAGCAGATGCAGAGACTCACAGCCAAACTTTGGGTGCAGAGCACAGGGAGTCTTGTGGAAGAAAGGGGGACAGAAGGACTCTGAGGAGACAGGAGCTCTGCAAGAAGACTAACAAAGCCAAAAAATCTGGGCCCAGAGGGGCCTGCAGAGACTGATGCGCCAACCAAGGACTATGCATGGAGAGGACCTAGACCTCCTGCTCAGATGTAGCCCATAGGGAGCTGAGTCAGTCGCCATGTAAATTCCCTAATAAGGGGATCAGGGGCAATTTCTGACATGAACTCGGGGCTGCCTGTTCCTTGATCACTTCCCTGTAGTGGGGTGGCATTACCAGGTCACAGAAGAAAAGGATGCAGCCAGTCTTGATGAGGCTTGATAGGCTGGGGTCAGCTAGTAGGGAAGGAGGATGCCACCTTCTACAGTGGACCAGGGGAAGCGGTTGGGAGAGGTGGGTGGGAGGGTAGAACCAGGAGGAGATGAGGGAGGGGCTACAATCAGGATACAAAGTGAATAAATTGTAAAAAATAAAATAAAATAAAAATTTAAAGTTTTCAAAAGGTATTACAGAGAGTAATACATATTTAAAAATTTGTGAACTGCCCTTAAATCAAAACTAGCATTTCCTTAATAGAGGAAAATATTTTATGTTGATATATATTATATATTTATCATATTCTTTCTTCCTTCAAGTCCTTTCAGATCTTCTTTTTTTCCCAATCCACCCAACTTTAAGTACTTTCTCAAAAAACAAAAACTCAATACAATAACAAACTCCCCCAAAACTGAGAAAAAGTACCGCCCTCCAAAAAACTCCACATCAAGCTGCAACCAAATAAAACTTTAACAAAACTGTAGAGTCCATTATATGTTGATCAGCTCTCCCTGAACCTGAAGCCTGTCCTGGAGTGGTGTATCTACTCAGTACCACTCTGTTGGAGAAAACTAAATTTCCCTCTTCCAGCAGGAATAAGCAGCAGTTCAGTGGTTAATCTATATGCTTATGTCTAGGCATTCATTCATTCATTCAAAGAAAATAATAAAATAAGTATAATAAAAAACCAAATCAAAGTTGGACAGGACAAACCAACAGAAGGAAAAATAGCCCCAGAGAAGGCACAAAAATTAGAGATACACTCATTTGCACACTTCAGAATCCCATAAAACACTAATCTGGAAGCCATAATATAAGCACAGAGGACCAGGTCAGACCTGTGCAGACCCTGTACATGCTGCTTCAGTTTCTGTGAGTTCATGTGAGCTTTACTCATCTTAATTTATGCGTCTTGCTTTCTTGTTGTCCTCCATGCCCTCTGGCTTTTACATTCTTTCTGCCTCCTCTTCAATGGGGCTCTCTGACCTCTGAGGGGAGGGATTCGATGAAGACATCTTATTTATGGCTGAATATTCCAAGGTCTTTTCTTTATGCATAATGTCTCGTTGTGGATCTTTACATTTGTCCCCATCTGCTGCTGAAGGAAGCTTTTCTGATGATGGCTGAGCAAGGCAGTATAGCAGAATATTATTAGGTATCATTTTATCACAATTTTTTTCTTTTTTTAAATACTAGTATTATTTGGTTTTTTTCCCTAGGTCCCTGGACTACCTAGTCTCAGATTCTTGTTCACTGAAGCAGTGTCATGTATGAGTTACATCTCATGAAGTGGGCTTTACGTCAAATCAATTATTGTTTAATTGCTTCCACATACTTTGTATCACAACTGGCCTAGCTTATCTTGCAGGTAGTATCACACCTTTCTAAATAAAGGGTTTGTGGCTGTGTTGGTGACACGTATCTGACAGAATATTTTATCATCTACCCAAATTCCTAAAATAGCAGGGCATATATGGGCATTCACTCTAATTATGTGATGACCAATAAAGGCATTCTTTTTTGTTTTACTAAAGGAACACTGTCACCATTTAAATAGTGTGTTGGGGATGCTGCTTTCATGGATTTATTTTTTTAAGTGTGTATCTCTATCTCCCATCATAAGCATCACAAAGCCTCTTGTTTGATGTCTGAGTGGTGAGAAAACTTTACTTCCTCCATGAGAATGAAACAATTTCTTCTCTTCATCTTTGTCTTCATCTTTTTTTGAGGAAATTCTGCCGGAACCTGTCAGCAGAGCAGAACGGGGTTCTGAGTTGGGAGTGAGGATTGAAATTAATAATGTACACTACACATATTATGTTCCGAGAGGCTTCTGGCTGCTTGCTCGTGGCTCCAATGAGCCCTATAGCGTCAATATGCTCTGTACCCAAAAAGCCACGAGGCCAGGCAGCCTTCTTTATTTAAACAAACAGCTTACACAGTGGGTTAATTTTTACAAGGAAGTGAGACAGAGTTGAGATTTCAAACAAGCTTTCCCACCTGCTGTCACTAAACAAATGGACTTGCAAATACTTCCCTGACTCCAGGGGAAAAGGCCTGGTAAAACCCTGTCTTCCTGTGCTGAGACTTGAATTTCAAACAGCCGCCAAAGCAGTTTTGACCCGGCCCACAACAGGAAATATATGTTCTTTCTAGTCTACTGCAAGCTTATTCACAATATCTAGATATGTTGTTAACCTATGTGTTAATACACAGGCAAAAGAGATAAACGCAATTATACAAATACAGTAGACTATTTTGCTTTAACCAATAAGGAAATTCTGTCACTTGTGACTATAGAGATGATACTGAAGGACACTACACTAAGTGAATTGAACCAGGAGCCGAACAACAAATACTATTTACATTTCTTAAAGAGTTGTGTTGTGGTTATTAATATTTACTATTGATTTATCTTTTAGTTAAGCAGAGGTTATTCCTAAACCAGCTGTATACCCAAATCACCACACAGAGACTGGGATTTATTTAATTAACCTAGAGCACACTGCTGGGCAATAGTTACTCCATCCCAAACCTCCAAGCCTGCATGGTTTCCTACCAACCAGATTTCACCCATTATACTTGCCTTTAGTCATATCTTAAGTCTGGTTCATCCCTCCTCCTTGTTCCAAGACCCTCCTCATGGTCCCAGTCCTGGCAGACAGACCTCTCTCTCCCCTCCTGCTTCCTCTCTCTCCCCTCAGGACCAAGATGTCCCACCCTATACTCACCAATGCACAGCACTGGCTGGTTGGTTGTTTAATTGACAATATAGAGAACAAATGGTGACATGTTTACATAAACTTTAGACAGGTGATGCTTAGAATAAGAATCATAATGCAATGTCCGGATTGAAAGCAGATGGTGGTAGACAAATCAGCATTTGAATGAACAAGGATAAATTGTATACATTCCAAAAGAATATTATACCAACGGAGTTGAATTCAAAGAAGCAGAAAGTAGTGTATAGAGGCAGAGAGTGAGCATTTGAGAGATGTGGGTGCCAGTAAAAGACTCATTTAGGAAGGACAAATTAATAAAGTCTACTACAAAACTTGATGATTACAGTTAATTGCACTGTGCTGTATGTGAGTATTAGTAAGAATGCAATATAAGTGTGTTTTGATCATGCTTACATTAAAAATTGTTTAACATTATTCTACAAATAAATGCATTTCATCATAATATTTGTGTTCATATATGCAGTTTGCAGATTTTAGACGTTCCTTAGCTCCACTGTGATCCCCTCACCTGCTAGTCCTATCGCCCTTTATACTCCCAATGGTCTTGTCTCCAAAAGTAGCCCGTGCTCCATTACTCCTCTACCCAGTTTCCTTGCTAAGTTTCTCGGCTGTCGCTGACTCTCATGTTTACATTGCTGACTTTATTCCCCATTTCTTAAATGAATTTTCTTAATTTGCTTATTTTTTTTTCCTCTTGGCAATCACTGGTCACCTTGAGACGTGAACTTTTTAATTTAGAATTTTATTCACTTAGCTTTTTTTTTCAGCAACTGAGAAATTACAATATTTTGGAGGAGGTATGTTGTTTCCTCTTTTGTTTTCCTCCTTGGCTATGAGGTGATTTGTGCATTGTTGGAATGGTTATCTCTCCAAAATTCATTTGGGTGTGCTATCAGTGACAAGCTTCTATTTGAAGGCTTAACCGTCAGTATGACTCAGAGAGGAAAAAAAAATGAGCTGTTGAAAAAACACTATCAAACCAAAGCAGATATATATTAAATTGATTACAGTCAACAGTAATATAAATGAAAATGACAAAAATAATATAGAGTAATCTACGAGGTAAAATTATGTTAAAAGTTGGAGTAGTAATTGAATATAATAAAGAAATAGGGCAAGAAAAGTTTCTTCACGAGATGTTCAGAAATAGTCTTGAATGTACTTTGTGTTCACTGCTGATGTCTAGTCAGAGCATTTACTAAACCACTAAAAATCAGACTAGATTTAAGGATTGAAAGAATTCTTTGTTGCCTTGTGAATAAGCCTGCCAGTCTCTCTTCAGCAGCACCTCTTGGATCATCTGCTGCTTATGTCTCTCTGTGCCTCCCAGCTTCCTATTACTTCTTCTGTGGCTTCTGATGCTCTTCCACTATTCTGTCTTTGAAATAGAGTCTTTGTTATCCTGACTTCTATTTCGGGGTACAAACAGAGGCAACTCTACTCTACTTTCTTATCCAGGAAGTTTTACACTTAGTAGTTACTGTGTAGCCCAGGTTCGTTTTGAACCATTATCTTCCAGCCTCAGCGTCTCAAGTCCTTGAATTCCATGTGTACAGCAGCACATCTAGATCAAAACATGTCCTTTAATAGATAAAATTAAATTAGAAAGTAATAACAGAAAGGTATCTAGAAAATTTATATCTATCTGTATATATGATACGGCTAAAAAGTACATGGGCCAAAAAGAAACCGAAAATAGAAATGAGAAAGAATTTTGAATTAAGAAAAGATGTTTTGATTCCCTGCTAGGTGGAGGTAGGCTAGGTTCCTTTTACAAGCATCGCAGAATATTATTAATAGTGTCAGGGGCTCTCTCTCTCCCAAGTTGGGCCAGTCATTGTTTGGGCCCTTCCCTCAATCTATGCTGGACCTAGGTCCCCTACACATATGTAGCTGATGGGCATCTTGGTCTTCATGAGAGTCCCCTCGCAATTAGAGCAGGAGCTGTCTCTATCATGGACTTTCTTCCCTGTTTTTGGATCACTTTCCCATAGCTGGGCTGCCCTGTCCTATTGGGCCTCAGTACAAGAGGATGCACTTAGTCCTAACGCAGCTTGATGTGCCTGGGTAGGTTGTTGTTGTTGGTGCTGGTGGTAGGGCTCCCTTTTTCTGAGGAGAAGGGGAGGGAGGAAAGGAGGAAGAGAACAGGAGGGTAGGGCCAGGAGGAGAGAAAGAAAGGGGCTTTGATAGGGATGTAAAGTGAATAAATAATTTTTTTAAAATGCAGAGGAACAAAGATGAATCTTAGATTGAAAGGCAAAACCCCGTGTCTACCCCATTTGTTTTTTGAGTGAGGATTGAGCAACTATCCTAGGGACCTCCTTCTTGTTTAGCTTCTTTAGGAGTATTGATTTTAGTATGTTTATCCTATGATATATGACTAATATCCACTTATAAGTGAGTATATACTGCTTCTGGGATACCTCACTCAGGATAATCTCGAGTTCCCAGCATTTGCCTGCAAATTTCATGATTTCCTTGTTTTTAATTGCTGAGTAGTGTTCCATTGTGTAAATGTACCACAATTTCTGTATCTTTTCTTTAGTTGAGGGACATCTGGGTGTGTCCAGGTTCTGGTTATTATGAATAAAGCTGCTATGAACATGGTTGATTAAATGTCCCTGTTATAGACTTGTGCATATTTTGGATATTTGCCCAGGAGTGGTATAGTTGGATCTTGAGGTAGCACTATTTCTAATTGTCTGAGAAAGTGTCAGATTGATTTCCAAAGTGGTTGTACAAGTTTACATTCCCACCAGCAATGGAGGAGGGTTCCCCTTTCTCCACCTCCTCTCAAGAATGTGTTGTTGCTTGAGTCTTTGATTTTAGCCATTCTGACAGGTGTAAGGTGAAATCTCAGGGTCTTTTTGATTTGCATTTCCCTGATGACTAAAGATGTTGAGCATTTCTTTAAGTGTTTCTCTGCCATTCGATATTTCTCTATTGAGAATTCTTTGTTTAGCTCTGTACCCCATTTTTTAATTTGATTACTTGATTTGTTCGTGTTTAACTTGGAGGGAAAAACAGGGAATAGGACAGGACCCTACCACACAGGGCCTGTGAGAGACTCTACCCAGCAGGGTATCAAAGCAGATACTGAGACTCATAACCAAACTTTGGGCGGAGTGCAGGCAATCTTATGAAAGAAGGGGAAGATAGAATGACCTGGAGGGGACAGGAGCTCCACAAGGAGACCAACAGAACCAAAAATTCTGGGCAAAAAGGTCTTTACAAAGACTGATAACTTTAACCAAGGACCATTCATGGAGATAACCTAGATGCCTTGCTCAGATATAGTCCATGGCAGCCCAGCCTGTTGCGCGCGTTACCGTCTCGCCAGCAAGAACGACGCGGCACACACAGGATCCTTCTGCAGTAAAGCTTTAATGCATCTTGAGAGGGAGAGCATAAGCTTACAACGAGTAGAGACGGAGACCCTGAGTGGCAGAAACCCAGCCCTTATATAGAAAACTATCCTCCGCTTAGGATGTGTCAGCCTCTGATTGGCTGTAACTCATCAGGCAGGGTGACGCCACAGGAGAGGCAGAGCACAATGAGTGGAAATTTCCTTTGCACATGCGCAGCTTTCTTGTTTATCGGTTTGGGACACAGGATATCAGTGCCATCTTGTAATGGCGAATGTGAGTGCGGCCCCTCACACCAGCCTCCAAGTAGGTTCCTTAGTAAGGGGAGTAGGGGCTGTCTCTAACATGAACTTAGTGCCTGGCTCTTTGATCACCTATCCCTGGGGGAGTGCAGCTGTTACAGGCCACAGAGGAAGACAATGCAGCCAGTCCCAATGAGACCTGATAGACTAGGGTCAGGTGGAAAGGAAGGAGGACCTCTCCTATCAGTGGACTTGGGGAGGGGCATGGGGTGAGAAGACAAAGTGAGGGTGGGATTGGGAGGGGCCAAAGGAGGGGGCTACAGCTGGGATACATAGTGAATAAATTTTAATAATAAAAAATTAAAAATTACATAATGAAAATAAGTTTAAAAAAAAGGCAAGACAACTCATTCTACTGGGTATCCCAGGGAAAGCTGCTTTATGAAATTACATCTCTTTATCAGCAATGATTATTGCATTCATTGACTGAATATTTCCTATTTGAAAGATTCACACTTTTTTTTAATGATTGGCTTCACCTTTATAAAAGCAAAGGGATGTAAAATAATTGCATTAGTTCACTGAGCTAACATGTTAAAGGCAGAAATGCATGTTACATTATCCCAGTCTTGCATGCCTTAAGTTGGGCCAACCCTCATACAAGTCATATAAGGAGAAAGACCAATTTCCTCACCAGTGAGAGTTCCACGTTGAATGCATTCTCTAAAGATGCCGTGCAAGTACCACTTGCATTTTTAGGAAAGAGGCTACTCCTATGCTTAGTTCCAGAACTGCAATTTAGCTTCTAAACTCCTTATGAGGACTGACAAAATTTCGTTTCAGTACCTTCTGCTCTTTTAGAGGTCTCTGATGTCAAATAGACTTAATATTATGCAGTCTCTGGAAAACTCACTAGTACTTGGATGATGTGGTCCCCAATAACAAGTATGGGAGAGAAGACTGCAAACTACTAGGGATCCAAGAGCATGCAATCATTAAGCATACAACACCATGTGAGCAAAACAACACATATGCTATCTCTTAGCTTTAAAGAAAACACACATTTTTGTTTATAAGCCTATCAAGCCTGTTTACTGTCACCTAGTTCTGCCCTTGCTCAAACTAAAGAAGACACAATGAGCCTATGCACTTGAGTGTGGCCAGGGGAACAATTGAAACCAAAGGAATTATAAAGATGATGACCTCAGTGTAAAATGTATTCTTGCCCCAAAAACACCATACTGGGCAGCTAAAATGTTTCAAAGACTGTAAATAAAAGAAATTAAAAAAAATAAGAGCTTTTACTGAATTATAATTTAAATACGTGAAAGCAACTAGAGAAGCTATAGGATTATTCAGTGTGGAAGAAAATGATTAGAGATATTTAGGTTAATAAAAAGTTGATATTTTGCTTTTATGCATCAAATTTGGCTGATTTTGTAGCTTTTCAGGGGAAAATAATCTTACAGTTATAAACAGAACTATGAATGAGCTAAATCAATGAAAGGAGATTTCTCTAAGCAAGTATTCTTGAACCGCAGATCTGAGTGATAAGAAAGAGCCAAGTATACAGAGATATGGTAGAATAAATGGGACCTAGAAGGCAGAGCTTTCTGTTGCTTGGAAACTGATAAAAATTGCTTAAAAGATAAACTTTCTGGAGAAAGAGAGATTTCTAGTAAATTCAATGTGGGGACAGAAACCTGATTCTGTAGCACTTTTTAGATCTTGGTCTTTAATTTTAAATTAATTATTAAGGCAATAGGAAGCAATTAAGTGACTTTAAGATGATTATATTTATATATAAAAAGTAATTTGGATTTCATGAGGACAATATATTGCTGAGGCATAAAGATAGTCACGGAGAAACTTATTAGAAGCACTTAATTATATAAGACATAACAGTAATTTTTCCCCAAACCTCTCCCCAACCTGTCATTATCTGCAAACCCACAAGCTTTGTACCAAATATCCAGCCCATCAATTCTCTTTCTGAACCATCTTAGCCTGGTAAGTCAAATCTTCCCTTTCTCAAACTGAGCTCTACCCCAACTACCTCAACACCCATAAGCCTAGTCCCAGACCTGTGGCCCACTTGGTTAAGGAGCAAACTTTGTTAGGAATATCACCCTTTCATTTTCCTACCTTTCCCTCAGCCTATCTCCATTTGCAGTCCCACAAACCTAGTGTCAAACCAAGTATCCAAGAACTCTCTTATTTGTAAATCACCCTTGGAAGCCTTATCTTCCCTTTCTCATCCCATCAATCTCTCCCATCCTCCCTCCTGGCTGGTACCATCCCTACCCCCTCTGGTTGGTGTCCATATAGGTAGCTTTTAAACCTGATTTTATCAAGAGTCACATCTGGTAGGCATCTATGCAACCACAGGCCTGTCTCCAGGCCTCTTTTGGGGGGAAGTCATCTTTGTCTGATCCAGTTAGACAGCTGATCCACCAAGATTACCTGGATTGGCTTAGGTCACATATCTCATGTACTGGTTCCTTTCAAGAAAGGCCAGATTAATATATCAGACACCCAAATGAAGGAAGAAATTAACATGCCCAAGTCAAATCATAAAAAAACAAAACAAAGTATGTATGAATGCCAAGACAGTATGTTTCCTATCACACCCACTATTACTACAGGAGTGGTGCCTAGGTAGAACTACCTAGATTAACCCCAGGACACAGAATTTAAAAGAACACTACTAAACTCTGTCACAGAATGCAAGGAACAAAACAGGAACAAACACTTCATTGAACTTCAAGTGACTAAGGTCCAAAGAACCAGACATTCACAACTGAATGAAAAGAGAAAGGTAATTTAAAATTTGAAACTGGATTTGATAGAAATAGAAACATTTATGAGAACAGAACACAAGTAAAATGAAGATGGAATTGAAAAAGTTAATATTCAGATTAGAACTAAGGGAAAGCTTTAAAAGTAGAACAAACTGCACGTTGCTCTGCAGCTTGAGACCAGCACAGATTCGGGAGCAGCAATTTCCTGACCTGTGCCTTTTCCTGGGACCTACCCCCGAGACCAGCAGGGATCAGGGAGCAACAGGTGATAGGCCCCTCCCTTTCATCCCCATCTGCTAGCCTGCCACAACCTGCCAGCAATAGTGGCCAGGTCAGCCCAGGGCATCCGTGCTCCACTTCTCCTACATGCCCCAAACCCAGTTCTCCTACTTGATATTTCCCTGGACCCCTAAGACCAGCACAGATCAGGAAGCAGCAGCTCCCAGCCCTGTGCCATTACCAGAGACCTTCCTCAATCTGAGGCAATGGAGACCAGCAGGGATCAAGAAGCAGCAGAAAAACCAGAGGACTGAGGCCATCTGGGACTCTGAGTTCTACCTACAACCACAGAGACCTTTATCATCAGAGACAACAAAACCTGCTAATAACAGAATCAACCAAATGCCTAGAGGTCAGCGAAAGAACACTAGCAACAAAACCCAGGGCCATTTGACACCACCAAACCCCAGCTATGCTACCACAGCGAGCCCCGAGGGTCCTATCACACTATAAGCATAAGAATCTTAAATCCGAGGGTATGGAAGTGACAGAGGCCTTAAAAGAAGAAAATAAATACCTTAAAGAAGCACAGGAAGATACAACTAAACAGGTGAAGGAACTGAACAAATCCCTTTAAAAAAATACAGGAAAATACAAAACCAAATGGTAGAAGAAAATGAATAACCCTAGTCTGTCAAGTCTCATCAAGGCTGGCCTTATCATATTTCTCTGTGGCCTGGCAAGGCTGTACCCCCTAGGGGGAGGTGATCAAAGAGCCTGCCACTGACCTTATGTCAGATACAGCCTCTTCCCACCTTACTAGGGAACCCACTTGGAAACTGAGCACCCTATTGGCTTCTTCTGAGCAGGGGATTTAGGTAATCTCCATACATGGTCCTTGGTTGGAGTTTCAGTCTCTGCAGGCACCCTGGGCCCAGGTGTTTTGGCTGTTTGTCATATTGTGGAGCTGTCCCTTTAAGGTCTTTCTATTTCCCTCTTCTTCCATAAGGATTCTGGCACTATGCCCAAAGTTTGGCAATGCCTTCAATACCGTGGTGGCCAGTCTTTCAGAGGTCTTCTGTGGAAGACACCTGTCCTGTTCCTTGTCTTCTACTACTTCTGAGGTCTATCCTTTGCCCTTCTGAGTGAGGTTCAGCCTCCCCTCTAAGGACTTCCTTGTTGTTTAGCTTCTTTAGGACTACAGATTTTTATCCTTTATATTTTATGGCTAATATCCACTTAAAAGTGAGTATATGCCCTATGTGTCTTTCTGCTTCTGGGTTACCTCACTCAGGATGATCTTTTCTAGTTCCTATCATTTGCTTGCAAATTTCATGATTTCCTTGTTTTTAATTGCTCAGTAGTAGTCAATTGTGTAATGTACCACAACTTTTGTATCCATTCTTCAGTTGAGGAACATCTAAGTTGTTTCCAGATTCTGGCTCTTACAAATAAAGTGGCTATGGACATATTTGAGTGAATGTCCTTGTTGTATGGTTTAGCATTTTTTAGATATATGCCGAATATAGATGGGTCTTGAGATAGCACTATTCCCAATTTTCAGAGAAAGTACCATATTGATTTCCAAAGTGGTTATACAAGTTTACATTCCCACCAGCAATGGAGGAGGGTTCCCCTTTTTTCACAACCTCTCCATCATGTGTCATACATGCATTTTTTATCTTAGCCATTCTGATGGATGTGAGGTGGAATCTCAGGGTAGTTTTGATTTGTATTTCTCAAATGAAATTGAGCATTCCTTTAAGAGTTTCTCTGCCATTTGATATTCCTCTGTTGAGAATTCTTTGTTTAGCTCTATACCCTATTTTTAAATTAGGTTATTTGGTTGGTTGCTATTTAACTTCTTGAGTTCTTTATATATTCTGGATATTAGCTCTCTGTTGATAAAGATCTTTTCCAGGACTACAGGCTGTTGTTTGGTTATGTTGATAGTATCCTTTGCTTTACAGAAGCTTTTCAGTTTCATGAGGTCTCATTTATTGATTGTTGATCTTAGAGCCTGTGCTGTTGGTGTTCTGTTCAGGAAATTGTCTCCTGTGCCAATGAGGTCAAGGTTCTTCCCCACTTTTTCCTCTAACAAATTTAGTGTGTCTGGTTTTATGTTGAGTTCTTTGATCTGCTTGGATTTTACTTTAGTTAAGGGTGATAAATATGGGTCTATTTGCATTTTTCTACATGTAGACATTTACTTAGACCAGCACCAACAGAAGCTGAACAAAGAAATAATGACACCTACAGGGTCTTAAATGGACCAAGTTATTTTCAACAAAATCATAGAAAAGAACTTTTTTAACCTAAAAAAAGAAATGCCTATAAAGATACAAGAAGCCTACACAACACCAAATAGATTGGACCAGAAAAGAAAATACTCCCGCCACATAATAATCAAAACACTCAATGTACAGAACAAAGAAAATATATTAATAGCTACAAGGAAAAAAGGCCAAGTCACAGAAAGGCAAACCTATCAGAATTATACCTGACTTCTCAACAGAGACTGTGAAAGCCAGAAGGGCCTGGTCAGATTTCATGAAGTCATTAAGAGAGCACTTATGTCAACCCACACTATTATACCTAGCAAAAATTTCAATCACCATAGATAGAGAAAACAAGATATTTCAGGACAAAACCAAGTTTAAACAGTACTTAGCCACAAACCCAACCCTAGAAAAGATACTAGAAGGAAAACTCCAACCCAAAGAGACTCATTACACCCACAAAAACATAGGGACCAAATAACCCCACAACTACAAAACCAAAAGAATGGAAATTCTTTCTTCCACCACCAACATAAAAGTAACAGGAAGTAACAACAATTGGTCATTAATATCTCTCAATATCAATGGCCTCAACTGCCCAATAAAAAGGCACAGGTTAACAGAATGGATGTGTAAACAGGACCCATCATTCTGTTGCATACAAGAAACATTCCTCAGCAATAATCATGGAATAAATGTCTGGAAAAAGGTTTTCCAAACAGTCACAAGAAACAAGCTGGAGTATTTAAATATCCAATAAAATAGACTTTCAACCAAGATTAGTCAAAAGAGACAGGGAAGGACAGTTCATACTTATCAAAAGAAAAATCAACCAAGATGATATCACAATTCTGAGATGTACCCTTGTAAAAGCAATATTACTAAAGCTTAAATCACACATTGAAACCCACATGTTAATAGTAGGAGACCTCAACAACCCTCTCACCAATGGATAGATCATTGAGATGGAAACTAAACAGAGAAATAATGAAACTAACTGATATTATGAATGAATTGGACCTAACACGTATCTACAGAACAGTCCATCCAAACACAAAAGAATATACCTTCTCAAAACCTCATGAACCGTTCTCCAAAATTGACCGCATACTCAGACACAAAGCAAGTCTCAACAAATACAAGAAAACTGAAATAACACCTTGTATTCTATCAGACCACCATGGATTAAAGCTAGACTTCAACACGTCAGAAACAACAGAATGGCTACAAACTCATGAAAACTGATTAGCTCTTTACTTAATGACCACTGGGTCAACAAGAAAGTAAAGAAAGAAATTAAAGACTTTCTAGAATTTAATGAAAATGAAGACACAACATACTCAAACTTATGGGACACAATGAAAGACTTGCTAAGAAGAAAGTTCATAGCGTAAAGTGCCTTCATAAAGGAAATAGAGTGAGCTCATACTAGCAACTTAATAGCTCACCTGAAAGCGCTAAAGAAAAAGGAAGCAAACACACCCAAGAGGAGTCGATGGCCTGAAATAATCAAACTCAGGTCTGAAATCAATAACCTAGAAACAAAGAGAATAAGACAGAGAATCAACAAAACCTAAAGCTTTTTTTTTTTTTTTGAGAAAATCAACAAGATAGACAAACCTTTAGCCAATCTAACTGAAAGACAAAGGGAGTGTATCCAAATTAATAAAATCAGAAATGAAAAGGGAATATAACAACAGGCACTGAGGAAATCCAAAGAATCATTAGGTTGTACTTCAAAAACCTGTATGCCACAAAATTGGAAAATCTAAATGAAATGAATGATTTTCTTGATAGATACCACTTATCAAAGTGGTATCAGATTAACAATTTTAAGAAACCTATAACCTCCAAGGAAATAGAAGCAGTCATCAAAAGCCTTCCAACCAAAAAGAGCCCTGGGTCAGATGGTTTTAGCACAGAATTCTACCAGACTTTCAAAGAAGAACTAATACCAATACTCCTCAAACCATCCTCAAACAGAAAGAACATTGCCAAACCCATTCTATGAGGCCACAGTTTCACCGATACCTAAACCACACAAAGACCCAACAAAGAAACAGAATTTCAGACCAATCTCCCTTATGAACATTGATGCAAAAATACTCAATAAAATAATTGTAAACAGAATGTAGGAACATATCAAAAATATCACCCACCTTGATCAAGAAGGCTTCATCCCAGAAATGTAGGGATGGGTCAACATATGAAAATCCATCAAGGTAATCCACCATATAAACAAACAAAAAGAAATAAAAATCACATAATAATCTCATTAGGTTTTGAGAAAACCTTTGACAAAATCCAACTCCAGTTCATGTTTAAAGTCCTGGAGTTCAGTCATGATCTTGATGGCTGACTCTTTGACCCTCCCCCATACAAGCCGGGGAGTGACAGACTGGCTAGATCCCAGGGGAGGACATTGCAGCCAGCCCTGAGGAGACAGGATGAGCTGGGGTTGGATGGAAAGGGAGGAGATCCTCCCCTGTTGGTGGACTTGGAGGGGGCGGGGAGGAGGGAGATGAGGGCGGGAGTGGGAGGGTGGGAGGGAATGAGGGAGGAGGCTACGCCTGAGATGCAAAGTACCTAACCTGTGATTGATATAAAAATAAATAAATTAAAAAAATAAAGTCCTGGAGTGATCATGGATTCAGGGCACACACCTAAATACAATAAAGACAGTATACAGTAAGCCAGTAGTTAACATCAAGTTAAATGGAGAGAATCTTAAAGTGTTCCCACTAAAATCAGGGACAAGGCTGCCCACTCTCACCATATCTCTTCAACATAGTACTTGAAGTTCTAGCTACAGCAATAAGACAAGTAGAGGAGATCAAGGGAATAGAAATTGGAAGAGAAGAATTCAAAGTATCACTATTCGCAGATGATATAAGTGACCCCAAGATTCCTATAGCTGATAAATACCTTCAGCAAAGTGTCTGGATACAAAATTAACTCAAAAAGTCAGTAGCCCTCCTGTATAAGTGACAAAAGGGCTGACAAAGACATTATGGGAAAAAAACATTCTTCACAATAGCAACAAATAACATAAGTAACTTTAACCAAGCAAGTGAAAAATCTGTATGACAAGAACTTCAAGTCTTTGAAGAAATAAATTGAAGAATATTTTAGGAGATGGAAAGATCTACCATGCTTGTTTATAGGTAGGATTCGCATAGACATACTGCCAAAAGCCATCTACAGATTCAATGCAATTCCCATCCAAATTCCAACACAATAAAAGACTCAGGGTAGCCAAAAAAATTCTGTAGAATAAAAGAACTTCTGGTGGTATCAACATCCCTGATCTCAAGCTATGCTACAGAGAAATAACAATAAAAACTGCATGGTATTGGTATAGAAACAGACAGGTTGGTCAATGGAACCAAATTGAAGATCCAGAAACAAAGCCACACTCCTATGGGCATTTGATTTTTTACAAAGAAGCTAAAATCATACAATGGAAAAAAAAGCATCTTCAGCAAATGGTCCTGGTCTAACTGGATGTCTAATTGTAAGAAAATACAAATAGACCCATAGCTATCACCATGCACAAAATTATAGTCCAAGTGGATCAAAGAACTCAGTATAAAACCAGACGCACTAAATCTGTTAGAAGAAAAATTGGGGAAGAGTCTTGAACTCATTGACCTGTGAGACAACTTCCTGAAAAGAACACCAACAGCACAGGCTCTGAGATCAACAATTAATAAATGGGCTCTCATGAAACTGAGAAGCTTCTGTAAATCAAAGGACATTGTCAATAGAATGAAATGGCAGCTGACAAATTGGCAAAAGATCCTCACCAACCCTACACCAGAGAGTTGACATCTAAAATATACAAAGAACTTAAGAAATAAAACAACAAATCAAAAAATCCAATTAAGAATGGGGTACAGAACTAAACTGAGAATTCACAACAGAGGAATCTCAAATGGCTGAGAAGCACTTAAAGAAATGCTCAATGTCCTTAGTCATCAGAGAAATCAAAACAACATTAAGATTCCATCTTACACTAATTAGAATGGTTGAGAAAACTCAAGTGATAACACATGCTGGCAAGGATGTGGAGAAAGGGGAACACGTCCCCATTGCTGGTGGGAGTGCAAACTTGTACAACTTCTCTGGAAATCAATCTGGCTCTTTCTCAGAAAATTGGGAATAGCTCCACCTCAAGACCCAGTTATACCTCTCCTGGGCATATACTCAAAAATGTTCCAATATACAATAAGGACATTTGCTCATTATGTTCAAGGGGCTTTATTCATAACAGCCAGAAACTGGGAACAACCTAGATATCCCTCAATCGAAGAATAAATACTGAAGTTGTGGTACATTTACACAATTGAATACTACTCAGCTATTAAAAACAAATCATGAAATTTTCAGGTAAATGGATAGAACTAGAAAAGATCATCCTAAGTAACATAACCCAAACCCAGAAAGCTGTACATGATATATACTCACTTATAGTACTCATAATACTCACTGGATATTAGACCTATAGCACAGGATAATCATACTACAATCCACAGACCCAAAAAATCTAAAAAGGAGGGCCAAAGGGAGGGTTCAGGAATGTCACTCAGAAGGGGAAGTAGAATAGACAGCTGAAGTGGATGACGAGAGGGAACTGGGCAGGAGATGGAATGGGGAATGGAATAAGGGTGGAGATCAGATGTGGGGAGAATTGGTATGGGAGGTGAGAGGGCTGGGAACAAGAAGGGAATCGGGAACACCTCTCTGTCAAGCTGGAGGCCTGCAATGGGATAGGCTCACATGGGTGTGATTCTACCTGAGATTCCTAACAAAGGGGGCATGAAGACTGAAGCGACCACCTCCTAGCCAGGCAGGACTAGTGGAAGGAGGGAAACCACAATCGATGAACAAAACTTGTGGTCTAAAAATTACCCTGCCTACAAGAAGTGCAGGAATAATCAGGGAACAACGTTTGAGGGAAAGTTCAAACAATAGTTGGCCTAACCTGAGACCTACCCCATGGTGGACACTAGTGACGACACTCTGCTATGCTTGCGGACAGGAGCCTAATGTGACTCTCATCCAAGAAGCTGCAGTCAGCAGCTGATTGAGACATGTTCTGGGACTTGCAGCCAAGCATGAAGTGTAATGCTGGGGATCCTGTGGAAGTGTTGGGAGAAAGATGGAAGGCTTTGGAGGGAACAGGAACTCCAGAAGAAGAGCAACAGAGACAACTAACTAGTCCCACGTGGGCTTTCACAGACATCAAATACAGAACACACATGATTTGAACCTAGGCTCCCTGTACACTTGTAGCCAACAGGTGGCTTGGTCTTCTTACAGAGCAGCTGATGAGTTAGGGGAGGGGTTTCTAACATGGACTTTATTGCCTGCTTTTGTGTCTCTTCCCCTTGGCAGGGATACCTTGCCTGACCTTGGGGGATGAAGATATGCTCAATCCTGATGAGACTTGATGTGCTGGGAAAGGTGAATGCGAGGGATGGGCTCCCCTTTTCTGGTAGGGAGGGAGGGAGAGGAGAAAGGAGAAGGAATGGAGATAGAGGTACTGAGAGGGGAAACAAGTGTGCACTCTCCCTACATAAAGTAAATAAACTAATATAAAATAAAAAAACTCCAGAAATAAAGGAAAATTGGAACAACAACAAAGTAAAGTGAATCAAAGAGAAGTTAGAGTGTCATATTTGAAGGGAAAGTAAAGGATCTATATGAAATACAAAAAAAAAATCATAAGCATAGGCAATGAAAACCATGGAAATATTTAACAACATTAAAAGATAAAAGACCAAGTATTCAAGTAATAAGTATAAAAGGGGGAGAAAAATCCTATGTCACTAACAGGATCTTAGAAGCAAACCCCCTCATGCTAAGGACTGACTTTATATCCTCCTCACAACATCCTCTTTCTCTCCTCCTGGTCGCACTCTCCTATCCACTTCCCACTTTCCTCCCTCTCCTCCTCAGAAAAGGGAACCCATACCCTACATGCTAACACACACATTTAAGGTATTTTAAAAGCAGTTTGAAGAGGGACATTTAGAGCCATAAGTCCCTACATTAAAAGAACACAGAGAGCACAAATTAATGACTTAGTAATACAACTCAAGAAATTGGAAAAACAAAAAACCAAACCCAAACTCAAGAAATAATAAATATAAAGACAGAAATTAATGAAATAGAAGCAAAGAGAACAATACAGTGATTCTAAGAGCTGGGTCTTTGAGAAGACAAATAAGATCGGCAGATCTTTGATTTAGCTAACCAAAGAAACAGAGACTCTAAATGAACAGAGTCAGAAACAAAGAGGGGAATGTTAGAGCAAACACCAAAGAAATTCAAAATATTACAAGACATAGTTTCAAAACCTGTACTTGATTAAGCTGGAAATCTAAAATAAATTCATAAAGTTCTTGATTCATCCAGAGTGCTGAAATGAAACTAAGAAGAGATCAATGTTCTAAATGGTCCTGGAAAAGCTGGAATATACCACCCTGCAGAAGAATGAATTCAAACTGTATCTCTGACCCTGAACAAAAATAACTCCAAGTTGCTCAAAGACCACAAATTGAAACATGAAATGCTAAAACCATTAAAGGAAAACTCTTGTAATGCCAGCACATCATGGAGATTTAAGGGTTGGACATGTTTTTTTGAATAGAACTTCATTTTCCCAGGAATCAAGGTCATAAGTGCTCTACAACACTGAGCCAACTCTCCCACCCCTGCTCTCTCTCTTTATAAATTATATAAATAAGTAGAGCATATATTACACAATATAATAAATTATAAATTTATTATAATATGAATATAAATTATAAATATGTAATTTATAATATATATCTATTTTAGGGCACTGGACTAGGATTTTTCCAGCTGGTTCTAACCTAAAAGCCTCTTTCTTAAAATCTAGCTTCTAAAGTACCAGAAAATACTTTTCAAGCTACCAAGGAAGTGAAGCTACAGGTAATGCTACTATCTGTTACACCCATGAACCACAAAGACCAGCATAGCATGCTAGCCATAGCTTTGCAATACTAGTACTCAGATGTGATTAGTAACTAACAGCTGCCGAATTGTACTCAAGAACCATTCCACAGGAGAAAATCATGCCCCTAGTTCTAGAAACTTAGTCAGGGCTAGTAAATTCATGGATATCAAAATAAAATATACTACTGCTACTTTAGTAGACCTAAATAACCCCTTAACTATATTTTAAATATTATTTTATACATATAAACAAGTATAGATATCACTGTTTATTAAAGAAGCTACATTTTAATCTATTAAGAAAACCCAAACAGAGAAAAACCTGGAACTGGAGAACTTAGAGAAAAGATCAGGAACCACAAAGGTAAGCATCACCAATAGAATACAAGAGATGGAAGAGAGAATCTCCGGAGCTGAAGATATGCTGGCTGAAATGGATTCCTCACTCAAAGGAAAAATAAAATCAGAAAAGTCCCAAACACAAAACATCCAAGAAATCAAGGATGCCATGAAAAGACGAAATCTAAGAATAATTGGAATAGATGAAAAAGAAGACTTAAGGCTCCAAGGAATGGAAAATATTTTTAAGAAAATCATAGCAGAAAATTTTCCCAACTTAAAGAAAGAAATGTTCATAAATACACAAGAAGCCTAAGAACACCAAATAGACTAGACCAGAAAGGAAATACCTCTCATTACATCATAGTCAGAACACTAAAACTATAAAACAAAGAAAAAATATTAAAGGCAGCAAGCGAAAAGGGTCAAGTAACATATGAAGGTAGACCGATCAGAATCACACCAGACTCCTCATCAGAAACTATGAAAGCCAGAAGGGCCTGGGCAGAGGTCATGCAGTCTTTAAGGGAACACAGATGCCAACCCAGACTGCTATACCCAGCAAACCTTTCAATCAACATAGATTGAGAAAACAAAATATTCCATGACAAAACAAAATTTAAGCAATATCTACACAGCAACCCAGCCCTACAGAAGATACTAGAAGGAAACTCCAATCCAATGAAAACAACTACACCAAAGAAAATATAGGATACAGATAACTTCCCAACAAAAAGGACGAAAAAAGCAATGAATCATAGCTAGACCACCAACTCCACAATAAAAGGAAGCAACAGTCATCGGTCACTATTATCTATCAACATTAATGGACTCAACTCTCCAATAAAAAGACACAGACTAACAGAATGGCTGCAGAAATAGGATCCAACATTCTGCTGCATCCAAGAAACACACCTATGCAACAAAGATAAACACTACCTCAGAGTAAAGGGCTGGAAAAATATTTTTCAAGCAAATGGACCCAGAAACAAGCTGGGGTAGCAATCCTAGTATCTAATAAAAAAGACTTTCAACCAAAACTAATCAAGAAAGATGAGGAGGGGCACTTCCTTCCCATCAAAGGAAAATTCCAACAGGAGGACATCACAATTTTGAACATCTATGCTCTAAATACAAGACCACCCACATTGGTAAAAGAAACATTATTAAAGCTGAAATCACTCATTGATCCCAACACCCTAATAGTGGGAGATTTCAACACTCCACTCTCACCAAGGGACAGATCATCTGGTCAGAAACAAAACAGGGAAACAAGGGAACTTACAGAGACCCTAAATCAAATGGACCTAATAGATGTCTATAGAACTTTTTACCCTAGATCAAAAGAGTATAACTTCTTTTCAGCACCTCATGGAACTTTCTCCAAAATAGACCATATAGTTGGTCACAAAGCAAGCCTCAGCAGATACAAGAAGAGTGAAATAATCCCTTGTATCCTATCTGACCATCATGGTTTAAAGCTGGACCTCAACAAGAATAGAAACAGCAAAAAGCCTGCCCATACTTGGAAACTGAACAACTTGCTACTCAAGGACAGCTTGATTAGGGAAGAAATAAAGAAAGAAATTAAAGACTTCCTAGAATTCAATGAAAATGAAAGCACAACATACCCAAACTTATGGGACACAATGAAGACAGTGTTAAGCAGTAAGTTCACAGCACTAAGTGCCTTCAAGAAGAAATTTGAAACATTTCATACAAGCAACTTAATGGCCAAACTGAAAGACCTAGAAAAAAAAAAGAAGCAGATACTGAGGGAATCCAAACAATCATTAGGTCTTACTACCAAAGCATATATGCCACAAAATTTGAAAATCTAAATTGAAATGGACAATTTTCTTGATAGAGTCCATCTACCTAAATTAAGTCAAGATAAGGTAGAAAGATTGAATAGACCCATATCCAAGGAAATAGAAGCAGTCATCAACAGTCTCCCTTCCAAAAGAAAAGCCCTGGGCCAGATGGATTCAGTGCAGAATTCTACCAGACCTTCAAAGAAGTGTGAACTCCAATTCTCTCTAAACTATTCCATAAAATAGAAATAGTGGGAACATTACCAAACTCATTCTATGAAACCACAGTCACCTTGATACCTAAACCACAAAAAGATCCAACAAAAAAAGAGAACTTCATACCTATATCTCTTATGAACTTTGATGCAAAAATACTCAATAAAATACTTGCAAACCAAATCTAAGACCACATAAAATATATCATCCACCATGACCAAGTAGGCTTCATCCCAGGTATGCAGTGGTGGTTCAATATATGGAAATCCATCAATGTGATCCACCATATAAACAAACTGAAGGAGAAAAACCACATGATCATCTTCTTAGATGGTGAAAAAGCTTTTGACAATGTCCAACATCTATTCAGTTTTAAAGTCTTGGAGAGATCAGAGATACGAGGCACATACCTAAACCTAGTAAAGGCAAAATACAGCAAGCCTATAGCCAACATCCAATTTAATGGAGAGGAATTTAAATAAATCCCACTGAAATCAGGGATAAGGTAAGGCTGCCCATTGTCTCCATATCTCTTCAACATAGTACTTGAAGTCCTAGCTAGAGCAATAAGACAACTAAAGGAGATCAAGGGGGTACAAAGCTGAAAGAGGTCAAAGTATCCCTTTTTGCAGATGATATGATAGTATACATGAGCAACCACAATATTCAACCAGATAATTCCTTCAACTGATAAACACTTTCAGCAAAGTGGCTGGATATAAAATCAACTCAAAAAAATCAGAAGCCCTCCTGTACACTAAATACGAAAGGGCTGAGAAAGAAATTAGGGAACCACCACCGTTCACAATAGCCACTAATAACATAAAGTACCTTGGGGTGACTCTAACCAAGCAAGAGAAAGATCTGTTTGAGAAAAACTTCAAATCTCTGAAAAAAGAAATTGAAGAAGACATCAGAAGATGGAAAGATCTCCCTTGCTCATGGATTGGTAGGATTAACATAGTGAAAATGACCATATTGCCAAAAGCAATCTACAGATTCAATGCAATTCCCATCAACATACCAACACAGTTCTTTACTGACCACGAAAGAAAAGTTCTCAACTTCATATGGAGAAACAAAAACCCAGAATTTCCAAAATGATCCTGTACAACAACGGATCATCTGGAGGTATCTCCATCCCTGATCTCAAGTGTACTACAGAGCAATAGTTATAAAAAACTGCATGGTATTGGCATAGAAACAGAATAGTGGATCAATGGAACTGAACAGAAGACCCAGAAATAAACCCACACACCTATGGAAACTTGATTTTTTGATAAAGAAGCCAAATGCATTCAATGGAAAAAAGACAGTATCTTCAACAAATATTGCTGGTCCAACTGGATATCTATATGCAGAAAAATGAAAATAGATCCATATTTCTCACCCTGCACAAAACTAAAGTTCAAGTGGATCAAAGATCTCAGCATAACACCAGGCACATTAAATAGGTTAGAAGAAAAAGTGGGAAAGACCCTAGAACTCATTGACACAGGAGACTACTTCCTGAACAGAACACCACCACACAGGCTTTAATAGCAACAATCAATAAATGGGACCTCATGAAACTGAAAAGCTTCTTTAAAGCAAAAGACACTGTCATCAAAACAAAACGTCAGCCTACAGACTGGGAAAGGATCTTCACCAACCCTATATCTGACAGAAGGCTAATATCCAGTATATATAAAGAACTCAAGAAGTTAAAAAGCAACAAATCAAGTAATCCAATTAAAAAATGGGGTATAGATCTAAACAGAAAACTCTCTTTAGAGGATTGTAGAATGGCAGAAAATCACTTAAAGAATTGCTCATTGTCCTCAGCCATCAGGGAGATGCAAATCAAAACAAGCCTGAGATTTCATCTTACACCTACCAGCATGGCTAAGATCAAAAACTCAAGTGGCAACACATGCTGGAGAGGTTGGGGAGAAAGCAGAACCCTCCTCCATTGCTGGTGGGAATGCAAACTTTACAACCACTCTGGAAATCAATTAGGCGCTTTCTTAGACAATTAGGAATAGTGATTCCTCAAGACCCAGCTATACCACTCTTAGGCATATATCCAAAAGATGCTCAATACATAACAAGGACATCTGCTCCACCATGTTGTAGCAGCTTTATTTGTAATAGCCAGAACCTGGAAACAACCCAGCTGTCCCTCAGTTGAAGAATGGACAGAGAAATTATGGTACTTTTACACAACGGAATACTACTCAGCAATTAAAAACATGGAAATCATAAAATTCACAGGCAAATGGTGGGACCTGGAAACAATCATCCTGAGTGAGGTATCCCAAAAGCAGAAAGAAACACATGGTACATACTTACATAGACCTATAGGATAGGATGGACTTGCTGAAATATATACACCTAGGGAAGATAAGCAAGAAGGAGGACCCAGGTGGGATGATCAGTCCTCACTTAGATGGACAAAGTGGATGGACATTGAATGTAGGAGAAAACAACAACAGGACAGGAACCTACCACACAGGGCTGCTGAAAGACTCTAACTAGTAATGTATCAAAGCAGATATTAAGACTCACAACCAAGCCTTCGACAGAGTGCAGGGAATCATATGAAAGAAGGGGGAGTTGGTAAGACTTGGCGAGTACAAGAGCTCCACAAAGACCAAATAGATCAGGGCACAGGGGTCTTTTATGAGACCGTTTCTCCAACCAAGGACCATGTATGGATTCAAACTATAACCCCTGCTCAGATGTGGCCCATGGTAGCTCAGTATCCAACCGGGTACCCTACCTAGTAAAGTGAACAGGGACTATTTCTGCCATGAACTGAATGGCTGGCTCTTCAACTCCACCCTCCCCCCACACACACCCCAAGGGAGGAGCAGCTTAGCTAGATCCCAGAAGAGGACATTGCAGCCAGCTCTGAAGAGACATGATAAGCTAGGGTCAGCTGGAAGGGTTGGCGGTCTTCCCCTATCAGTGGACTTGGAGGGGGCAGGGAGGAGAAGAGGGAGGGATGGGGAGAGTGGGAGGGAATGAGGGAGGGGGCTACAGCTGGGATACAAAGTACATAACCTGTGATTAATATAAAAATAAATAAATTACTTAAAATTCTATGACTAAAATAAATAAACATGCACAGTAAAAAAAAAAAAAAAGCTCCACTTTACAGCCAATGGAGACCATCATAGGAAACTATAATTGGATATAATGTAGCAATTAATAATGGGGAGCCCAACCCCTGTGGATATATGTGCAGTATGGTTCCAACAATTCTTAGGAAACATTGTAACAAGATGGACGTATGAGCAGATTGTAAAATCCATGAAATATTATTTCATAGAAATGGCTGCATAAACAAGATCTCAACAATAACAGCAACAGATATGCTTGTTGGGAATACAGAAATTGTCATGGACTCTTAGACCTAGAACTACAAGTAACTGATGACTTTCTGTTAAAAAGTCTTTTAATCATCAATATTTGGAAAAGGATCCTTTAAGAGTCTTTGCAATGCTAGGTAAGGTTATTTCATGTTAACTGCACAATTAACTCATGTCCTCAATGAAGCTTTTTTTTTTTTTCATTTGAATTAGTCCCAAGTTTCTATAAAATGAGAATTTTCTCCATTTGGTGAAGTCTTCCAATTACCTTCTAAGTTGAATTAGTAATTCACTAAACTGTTATTTCCAGAGAAATGAGTTCAAGTAGAGGTCATCCGTGAAAATGAGTTTAATGATCTCAAGCTAGCTTAAATGCTAGATGCGAGAATGTTCTATTTATGTTGGTTTATTTCTAAAGGGAAATGAAAGGTTGTACTTTACATATTTATTTAAGAACAAATTTTAGAAAATGACAGTACTTTCATTTAAATCTTCATAATTATCAAGTAACTTATAAGAGAATAAAATTTATGGAAGAATTGAGAATCCTAAGGTGAAGAAGAAATAAGCCAAAAGTTAAAGACAAATACCAATGACTCTCTCAATGGAAGATACCATGAACAGCAAGTCTATAAGGAGATGGATCCTTACAAGGGTAAATTTAAAACTCTCAAATGTCATTTCATTACTATTTAATATTTTGGGTGGCGTTTATATTTCACTTTACTAATGGTTCAAATTATTAAAACAGCCAAGTACCTTGCTTCAGATGACAGGGAGAGTAAACTTTAGATTACTATGCTAACCTAATTTTTTCAATCTAAGACTCACATTCTTTAGTTTACTCTAATCACACACAAATATTTTCAGTGTGTGAGGAAAAACTTTCAAAAGAAAATAGTGATAAAGTTATGGTTTCAAGTCATTCACTCCAATGATGAACAGGCTATTTTATTTATAAAACTGTACTAAGCAGAAAATAAGTGTTAAAATTATTTTTAATACTGATGTTTCCATACCATACTCAGTTTGGCTCAATAAGCATTGGCTTATATGGCAGTTCTTTAGGGAAAACACAACTGATTCCAGTAATTATGTATTGCTCAATATTAGAAAATTCTGTGATTGGCCCTTTGACCTTGTGTTTTGGAGTCTTTTTTCACTTTTTAAAAATTTATTATAATTTATTCACCTTTTATCCCAGCTGTAGACCCTCCCCTCACCCCTCCCAATACTGCCCTACTTCCCTCTTCTCCTCCCATGTACTTCCCCAAGTCCACTGATAAGGGAGGTCCTCCTCACCTTCCCTCTGACCCTAGCCTATCAGGTCTCATCAGGACTGGCTGCATTGTCCTCTTCTGATGCCTGGTAAAAGCTGCCCTTACTCAGGGGATGGTGATCAAAGAGTGAGCCACTAAGTTCATGTCAGAGACAGCCCCTGTTCCCCTTACTAGGAAACCCACTTGGTCACTGAGCTGCCATGAACTATATGTGTGTAGGGGTTCTAGGTTATCACCATGCATCATCCTTCGTTGGAGTATCAGTCTCAGAAAAGACCCATTTGCCCAGATTTTTTGGTTCTGTTGCTCTAATTTGTGGAGCTCCTGTCCCCTCCAAGTCTTACTGTCTCCCACTTCTTTCATAAGATTCTCTGAACTCTGCCCAAAGTTTGGCTATGTGTCTCAGCATCTGCCTCAATACCCTGCTGGGTAGAGTCTTCCAGAGGCCCTGTGTGGTAGGCTCTTGACCTGTTCCCTATTTTTTTCCCTCTTCTGATGTCTATCCCATTTGCCTTTCTGAATGAGAATTGATCATCCTACCCAGATCCTCCTTCTTGCTTAGCTTCTTTAGATGTACAGATTTTAGTATGCTTATCCTATATTATATGTTTAATAGCCACTTAGTGATTATATACCATGTGTGTCTTTCTGCTTCTGGGATACCTCACTCAGGATGATCTTTTCTAGTTCTCACCATTTGCCTGCAAATTTCATTATTTCCTTGTTTTTTTATTGCTGAGTGGTACTCCAATGTGTAAATGTGCCACAATTTCTGTATCTATTCCTCATTTGAGGGACATCTGAGTTGTTTACAGATTCTGGCTATTACGAATAAAGCTGCTATGAACAAATGTCCTTGTTGTATACTTTAGTATATTTTGGATATATGCCTAGGAGTGGTATAACTGGATCTTGAGGTAGTACTATTCCTAATTGTCTGAGAAAGCTCCAGATTGATTTCCAAAGTGGTTGTACAAGTTTACATTCCAACCAGCAATGGAGGAGGGTTTCCCCTTTCTCCACATCCTTTCTAGCATGTGTTATCATTTGATATTTTGATCTTAGCCATTCTGATGGGTGTAAGGTGAAATCTCAGGGTCATTTTGGCTTGCATTTCCCTGATGACCAAGGACAATGAGCATTTCTTTAAGTGTTTTCCTGATCTCTGTTGAGCTCTGTACCCCATTTTTAATTGGATTACTTGATTTGTTGCTGTTTAACTTCTTGAGTTCTTTATATATTCTGGATATTAGCCCTCTGTCTGATACAAGATTGGTGAAGATCCTGTTGTAGATGATGATTAATATTTACTATTGATATATCTTCTGGTAAAGCTAAACAGCTGTGTAACCAAATCACCACACACTGGGTTTATTTAGTTAACCTAGAACACAATGCTGAGCAATAATTACTCCCTTTTAAACCTCCAAGCCCTCATAGTTTCCTAACATTTAGATTTTACTCATTATACTTGCTTTTCGTTCAAAGATCTCTGCTCCTGCCTCTGCTCTCCCAGCCTTTGCCCTCTCTCCTCCTCTGCCTCCCATTTTCCTGTCCTCTGGCTCCTCCCTCTCTTCCTGCTTCCTTTCCATTGTGCAACATTGTGACTGGTTGCTTTATTTTGGCCTGTTTACACAAAGTTGAGACAGGTGATGCTTAGAATAAGTATCACAATGCAATGTCCGGATTGAAACCAGAGAGTTGGGGAGAGAAATCAGTATTTGAATGAACAAGGGTAAGGTGTATACATTTCAAAAGAACATTTTACCAACAAGATCCTTTCCCAGACTGGAGGCTGTCATTTTGTTCTCATCATAGTGTCCTTTATACAAAAGTGTCCTGTTATACAGAAGCTTTTCCTTTTCATGAGGTCCCATTTATTGATTGTTGATCTGAGAGCCTGTGCTGTTGGTGTTCTGTTCAGAAAGTTGTCTCCTGTGCCAGTGAGTTCAAGGTTCTTCCCCACTTTTTCTTCTATCAGATTTAGTGTGTCTGGTTTTATGTTGAGGTCTTTGATCTATTTGGACTTTACTTTTGTGCAGGGTGATGAATATGCATTTTTTAACATGTAGCTATACAGTTAGACCAGCACCATTTGTTGAAGATGCTATCTTTTTTCCATTGTATGGTTTTAGCTTCTTTGTAAAAAATCAGGTGTCTATGGGCTTATTTCTGGGTCATCTATTCAATTCCATCGATCCACCAGTCTGTCTCTATGCCAGTACCATGCAGTTTTTATTACTGTTGCTCTATAGTACAGCTTAAGATGAGGGATGGAGATACCTCCAGAAGATCTTTATTGCAATGGATTGTTTTAGCTATTCTGGATTTCTTATTATTTCATATGAAGTTGGGAATTTTTCTTTCAAGTTCTGAAATAAATTGTGTTGGTAATTTGATGGCAATTGCATTGGATTTGTAGATTGCTTCTGGTAAGATGGCCATTTTTACTGTTAGTCCTGCCAAGCCATGAAGCATGGGAGATCTTTCCACCTTCTGATATCTTTTATTCCTTTCTTCAGAGACTTGAACTTTTTTCATACAAGTCTTTGACTTGCTTGGTTAGAGTCACACCAAGGTACTTTATATCCTTTGTAAATACTATGGAGAGTGTAGTTTCCCTAACTTCTTTCTCGGCCCTTTTGTCTTTTGTATACAGGAGGGCTACTGATTTTTTGAGTTAATTTTGTATCCAGCCACTTTGCTGAAGGTGTTTATCCACTGTAGGAGTTCCCTGGTAGAATATTTTGGGTTCACTTTTGTATACTATCATATCATCTGAGAATAGTGATACTTTGAATTCTTCCTTTTCAACTTGAATCCCCTTGATCTACTTTAATTTTCTTATTGCTCTAGCAAGGACTTCCAGATCTATGTGGAAGAGATACAGAGAGAGTGGGCAGCCTTGCCTTATCCCTGGTTTCAGTGGAACTGATTTAAGTTTCTCTCTGTTTAGTTTGATGTTGGCTATAGGATTACTATATATTGCCTTTACTATGTTTAGGTATGTGCCTTGTATCCCTGATCTCTCCAAGACTTCAAACATGAATGGGTGTTGGATGTCATCAAATGCTTTTGTAGCATCTAAGGAGATTAATTGGAATTGGTTGGAAAAAATGGAAAAGAGATCTGTGTGTCACAATTTAAATTTTAAACAATACAGTTTTCTCCATTTGAGTAATTTGGTTTCTTTAAGGTAAAGTTGGCGAGTATGTGTGATTTTTATAGAGCAGTATTAATATATGTACTCTACCAGTTTAGCATTCTTAAAGAGTATCAAAAATTACCAAGTTTAACATCCTTTTCTTGGAACCAGTTTTTTATTTTAAGAAAATGAATTTGGATTCTAATGACCAAGTTTTGACCAGTGCATGTCCATGGAACTAAAATGTAAACATGGCTTGGGCCAAATAAATCAAAGGAAAGAGAGCTAATACTATAAAATTATACCAAAATGTAATTATCAGAATTATGAATAATAAAAAAGTAATGAAAAATTGTAGCTCAAAATAAATCACATAAATGATTTTGAATTTTTTAAAGATATGCATCCACCAAAGAGATTTTATTAAAATTTTCTAGATGGGTTCATGTGCTGAACGCCATTTGCTGATTTCTCTTCTGCAATGTAAAATTACATAACTACTTACATACTTTAAAACACCACTTTTTCCTGGAGTATAAATCTGTTGATGGGTGAAAAGTTGTTGAGAGAATATGGGAGATTATGTTTATTATGCTTGAGTATAAATCACAGCATATCGCTTCTTATATAATGTTGATATGTCACTTTGTCTTTCAGGTTCTATAGTATAAAGATATCAAATCCTACTTTCCATAGTGTATTATTAATAATTAGGACCTGCCTGAAAGTAGAAACTCAACATATGGAAATTATTTTTATTACTATTGCTGCAGTCAGTGGGGTCTAGTTGTCAAATAGTCTCAGGACCAGTCTAGGGACACTAAGACCCAGAAAGACAATTTAGATAAAGCCACTAATTTGACAGAATTCATATTTTTTATTTTCTCTGAAACTTGCAATCAAACTGACATTCTTTTAATAAGAAATATAGAGCATTTCTCTAAGTGACTAAAATAACATACAATGTAGCCTAGATTAGGTGGATGTAGAACAGAACGGGAAGATGAGAATAATTGCAATGAAGGTTTAAACGGAGAAGTAGATAGGAGGGCACACTAGAAGAGAGGGTAGGGAAAGGATAACTAACAAAAAGCATGTTTGGAAAAGCTACTTGAAAATCCATTATTTTATAAGCTTCATATATACACAAATAAATCTATATCACATACACATATGATATTAATTGTAATTATTTTACAGATTGAATAATGCTCTTCCTAGAAGCTATAGGTTAACAAATAAAAATAAACAATAAACAGTTTCAGGTATGCAGGTGTGGGCTATCTCCCTTTGAATTGTTAGTCATGTATGTCTTGGAGTCACCCCTCCCCCAAAAAAAAACCCCAGATCATTGTCATTGTTCTTGGTTGCTCAGTATAACTTACTAGTAAAGCCCTATTGCTTAGGACAATATATACTTTAGTCAAACGGCATGGAGATATTAAGTTAGTACTGACTTCAATATTCCTCCCTACTGGCTAACATTCATCATGCCAGCAGGTGCTATGAAGACTCCTGGATGAGGAAAGTCTCAGCAATGAATTCTCTGAGCTATAATGATGATTGGTAAGGCAAAAATATGGCATGAGTGTAATAGAATGAGTGCTACAGGGGTAACCAAAAGACTTCTTATCAGATTTAAAGCACATCTCTGGTATGGCAAATCTATTCTATAAACTATAGTTTTAGTTCTTTCAAAATACATAGACCTCAGGGGAACACATACCATTGTTGTTTTGCCAAATAGACACATTCTTAAACTGCCTTGTAAATTCATATCCCTTTCCTAATAGATTAGTGCAGCTATCAGACCTCATTATAAAATACTCTGTGTATTAACCAGTGGATGCTGGTTAACACAGAAACTCCCAACTTGCTGAGAGGGCAGAGAATAAATGATCGTGAAATGTTCAGACACAGCTGAGACATCAATATCACGTCCTTGCTCCTCAAGATTCAGGAATAATCATGGAATTAGAGGAAGATTGTGTCAGAGCTTGAGGACCTGAGAGAAACATGATAGGATCACTAGACTGATGAACTCAAAAAAATTTGGTTACCTACATAAGACATTCACAATATCAAGCCAGTTAACATTGTCTCATGGATAGGAATCTCATGATGCCATATTTCTAGCTGAGAAGTCATTGAGCATTGATAGTTTCTGGGAGAGGAGAGACAATTTTAAGTGTGTATAGATGGACTGTGCTCATGGCCCATGAGTATATGGACAGCACAAATTGCACAAGGAAATAAAAGAAAAGAGGATATGAACTTAAAAATTTGGGAGGTAAGGTGGACCTGAGTGGAGTTAGGGGGAGGAGCAGGAGGAAAATAGGCCCAAAAGACATTGTTAAATGTATGAACATCTTGGAGAATTAATAAACTATTATATTAGAAACAGAAGTAAGAACAAATAGAGCTAAGAGTAGGTAGGACCTTCTCTTTCTTTAATTAGCATATTCAAGTGAAACTTAGAAGTTACTTCTTCTCTAAGACATTGCATTTTATGAAAAGCTTTTTAGAGTTTATAAATATTCTGCCAATTTTCTCAAAACATGTTCTCTTTATAGGCTGATGTTAAACTGTGAATATGAAATGAACTCAGTTTAATGATGTGCTAAGAGAATTTGGTCTCCATAACTGTCTCTTTCCTCAATAATGTGCAACCATTATCTATTTAGTGTCCTTTTAACTTGTTTCATGCAGGCAGTGAATGCACTTTAATTGAATATGCATATGCATAGTTGAAAGCACTCATTTCTACCTAGCAATTCTCCATTTCATCTTATTAAAACCCCTCCATATAAAAAACCCAAGAAGCTACGTAAGATATGAGTCTGATAATGCAAATAAAGCCTGACATTCACTGTACATTCCAGAAAAACCTGTATAAGCATTTAGGCACATTGTCACAGCTGAATGGAGCCACGGTTGGGACTCAGGGCTTCTGAATTAATCTTCACAAAGCACATGATCTTCTGGGTTAGAACCAGCAATGCTGAAAGTGAGAAACATTGAGACATCACTGGTTGCCTATCACAACTATACCTCTGGTCATATTAACACGGGCAAACTGGGGAATATGACGTCAGTTTCCCCTAGGGGGAGGAAATGGTGGAGGACAGGGAGTAAAAAACATTTCTGAAGGTCAATTGCAAAGAGTAGGTGATAATTTTCCACAAGGAAGGAGAATGATAACACAAGAGGTTTTACAATGGTCATCCCAACTCCTGAAGCTCTGGGTTAAGGAAAGGAGTCCATTTGATTTAGTAGTTCATTACCCAAATATCCTCAGTCCCCAAGTACCCTTAATCCTCAGTGAGAAGTAATCCAGGTCAGTTCTATTTCAGAGGTCTCTGGGTCCTGTTTGTAAGTGCATGGCATCTTTAGCAATAGGGATTTGCCTTCTACATCTGAGGGGAAACCATGGGCAATTAACAATGGGCTGTAAGCTTTGGGAGACTCTTGGACATCCTTGACTCAAAAGAGAGTTTCTTTGTTCTGGTATTGATCTTTGTGTTACGTGGTCTTTGGTTCTTGAAAGAAGCATTGTTAACCCAGATATATATTTAAACATTGAATTGCAAGTATTATGTGTTTGTTTCAGGTAATTGTTAAAACTATAATTTCATATGAAGTTTTCAACATCTCCATTCTTATTTTTACCTCTGTTTTTCTGTATTTACTACTTCCCTTTTAACATTTTCCCTCTCAGATCACTTGTATCATCTTATTCTCCTTTACCTTCTACTCTGCTTCTCTACGTATATCCCCTTAAAACTAAGGAACATCTTCCACATCTATTTCTCTCCTGGCACGTATTCTGACAATGGTCCTATTTTATGCTTCTGTGGTTACTCTAGGCTATGTATTAACATCTGAAGATTGGGGCTAAGACTCTGGTGAGTGAGGATACAGCTCATTTGTTTTTCACTTACCTCACTCAATATTAAATGATTTTTTTTATTATAAGTTTCTCTGTTGCTGTGCACCTAGGTTGTTTTCTTTTTTTCTTGGTGAATAGAGCAGCAATGGACCTTGGCTTTGTGTTCTTTGGTCATAAGACAAAGAGCAGCCTAGCTGGAACACTTGGTAAGATTATTTTTAGTTTTTACTTTTCAGTTTTATCCACACTGATTTCCATAGTGACTGTACCAGTTTGCAATCCCACCAACAGTGGGTGATGTTTCCCCTTTCCCTGTATGACCTCCAACACTTTTGTTCACAGTCATGTCGAACTTTGTGATTCAGACAGGCATAAGCTGAAATCTCAAAATTGTTTTGATACGCATCTTCCCTTCCTATTGAGGATTAAGCACGTTCGCTACGGTCCTCTTGTTTAGCTTCTTTATGACTATAGATTTTATTACTTTTATCCTATATTATATGTCTAATGTCCACTTATAGTATATACCATGTGTGTCTTTCTGCTTCTGGGTTATCTCACTCAGGATGGTCTTTTCTACTTCCATCCATTTGCCTGCACATTTCATGGTTTCCTTGTTTTTAATTGCTAAGTAGTATTCCACTGTGTTGCTAGAGTCATTAAACAGTTTTTGAAATATTTCTTAGATATTTCTTTTGAACACTCTGTATTCAGTTCTTGGGTCCATTTTTTAAATGGGTTTTTGGTTATTTTGAGTCTGCTTTTTTGAGTTTTTCATGTTTCCTGGATATTCATTCTCTGTCAGATGTATGGCTGGCAAAGATTCCATCCTATTCTGTGGGCTTCCTTTTCTCAAAGTTGATATATATAGAGCCCCCTTCTCTATCTCTCTCTGGAAAGAGAGAGAGAGAGAGAGAGAGAGAGAGAGAGAGAGAGAGAGAGAGAGAGAGATTTTTAAGCGGTGCAAAAGCTTTTTAGTTTTATGAAGTCCCACTTGGCAATTGCTATCCTTCTTGGGCAAATGAAGTTCTATTTAGAATGTCTCCCCTGCCCCTGTGTCATATAATGTGCTGATTATATTTTCTTCTAGCAGTTTTGGTGCATTAGGTTTTAAGTTTAGGTGTTTGATCCATTTGAGGTAATTTTTTTTTTGTCCAAGATAATAGGAATAGGTCTAATTTTTATACTTCTTCGTGTGGGCATCTAGTTTACCAGCACCACCTGTTGAAGATATTAATTTCGTCTGGTGTATGCTTTTGGTGCTTTTGTCAATATTAAGTGCCTGAAGTTACCTGTAATAATGAATGTACTAATAAATGGGTTTTCAGTTTTGTTACATTAGTTTGTATGTCTGTTTTTGTGCTGGTACTATATAATTTTTATTACTATGGTATAATAATACCATAATATCCAAATTTGTAATCTATCCAGCGTTGTTCTTTTGCCCAACATTATTTTGGCTATCTGTGGTATTTGTGGTATCACATGAATTTTAAGATAGGTTATTTTACTTTTTTGGAGAACAAGATGAGGATTTCGATTGGAACTGCATTAAATCTGTAAAATACCTTTTTATTTTTTAATGCTTTATTTATTTTTATTTATTTTTAATTTTTATTAATTACACTTTATTCACTTTGTATCCCCCCATAAACCCCTCCCTCCTCCCCTTCCAATCCTACCTTCCCTCCCCCCTTCTCCACACATGCCCCTCCCCAAATCCACTGATGGGGGAGGTCTTCCTTTCCTTCCTTTTGATCCTAGTCTATCAGCTCTCATCAGGAGTGGTTGCATTGTCTTCCTCTGTGGCCTGGTAAGGCTGCTCCCCCATCGGGGTGAGGTGATCAAAGAGCAGGCCAATCAGTTCATGTCAGAGGCAGTCCCTGTTCCCATTATTATGGAACCCACTTGGATACTGAACTGCCATGAAGGAGATCAAGGGGATACAAATCAGAAAGAAAGACGTGAAAGTATTACTATTTGCAGACAATATGATAGTATACCTGAGTGACCCCAAAAATTCTACCAGGGAACTCCTACAGCTGATAAACACCTTCAGCAAAGTGGCCACATACAAAATTAACTCAAGAAAATCAGTAGCCTTCCTGTATACAAAAGACAAAAGGGCTGAGAAATTAAGGAAACAACACCCTTCACAATTGCCACAAAAGACATAAAGTACCTTGGTGTGACCCTAACAAAGGAGATCAAAGACTTGTCTGAAAAAATACCTTTTTAAAATGGTCATTTTCACAATGTTAATTCTACCAAGCCATGATCTTGAAATGTCTTCCCATTTTACAGTGTTTTTTATCTCTTTATTCAGAAATTTAAAGTTTTTGTTGTAGAGTCATTTTACTTCCTTGGTTATCCTTCATTTTTGATATTTAATTTTTATTTTTTAATGCTATTGCAAATGGAAGTATGGCCATAATCTCCTTTTATTTATGTTTGTGATTGTGTAAGACCTAAAGTCTCACAGCTCAGGAACTCCGGATCGAGCCCTTCCCAGGAAAACTCACAGACCACAACTCAATGCAAAGAGCAAGAGGCTGGTTTATTCTGATCGCGATGGGGTCTTCCTCTAAAGGCAGGAGATGACCCCGAACATGCACAGCAAAGAGTTTTTATACCTATAAATCAGACCATAGCTGTTTGTTACATTGATTGGTCAGCAGAAGTAGCATGAAGACAGCTCAGCAGCTGGCAGTTTATGGTTTTTCTGAGAGCAGTCCACCCTGCCCTGAATTCTCAGGATCAGTTCACTCTGCCCTCCAGAGAGGACATCTGGACTGGCCACACTTCAAGGCTGGGAACAGTCTCAGTTGCTTTTCTTTGACAGTTGTTTTTCTTATTCCCGGGTGGCCCCTCATTTGGACTATAGAAAAGCTTTTAATTTTTGCAAGTTGATATGGCATTCTGACATGTTGCTGAAATTATATATTTTTTTCTAGAAGTTTTATGGTAAAATTTTCGAGATTTTCAATGTATGGTATCATGTCATCTAAAAAGAGTGCTAGTTTGATTTCTTTCCTTTTTGAATTCCTTTAATTTCCTCCTTGTTCCTTATTGCACCAGATAATTTGGGGAAATATTGAAAATGGATGGGAGTAATGAATATCTGTGTCTAATTCCTGACTTCATTGGGGTTGTTTCAGGATTTCTACATCCAGAATGGTGTTAGCTATGGACTTCTTGTATTTTGTCTGTCTGTTTGGAATGTTGCGAAATGTTTACTCTAGCACTGCATTTCCTATGGTATTTATTATGGAGGCATGTTGTGTTTTGTCAAAGGCTTCTCCTGCTTCTATTTTTTTTGTCTAGGTTTATTACATTTTTTAGCTTGCATATGTTTAACTCTCCTTGCATTTCAAAGGCAAAGCCATTACATATAATCTCTTGTTTGTATGTATGTATTTTGTTTGAAGTTTATTGAATTACTTTTTAGTCTATATTCATCAGAGATATCAATCTGTATTTTTCTGTTTTCTTTGTTGTTGTTCTGTTTTGTTTTGGTGTGTGTGTGTGTGAGAGAAAGAGAGTAAGAGAGTATGTGTGTGTGTGTCTTTACCTGGAATGGGAGTGGGTATTAGGGTGATTCTGACTTCATAGACAGACTTTGGGAGTGCTTTTCCTGTCTTATTTGTTTGAATATTTTAAGAAGGCTTGGCTCTGTATCTGAATATCTTCTTTAAATGTCTATATAACTGTGATGTGGATTCATCTTGCTCTTGACTTTTTTTACATGAAAGGTTTGTTATTACTATTTCAATTTTATCATATATTATGAGTCTGTTTAGGTTGTAGATATCTTGTTGGTTTAACTTTGGTTTGTTTGGCTGAATCTAAAAATTCATTCACTTCCTTTAGGCTTCCAGCTTAATGGAGTACAGATTTTTAAAATTGTATTTCTTTTTATTAATTACAGTCTATTCATTTTGTATCCCAGCTGTAGCCCCTCCTCCATCCCCTCTCATTCCTCCCCCCTTCCTCATCTCCTCCCATGCCCTTCCCCAAGTCCACTGATATGGGATGTGTTCCTCCCCTTCCCTCTGACTATAGTCTATAAGGTCTCATCAGGACTGGCTGCATTGTCTTCCTCTGTGGCCTGATAAGGCTCCTCCCCCTCAGGGGTTGGTGATCAAAGAACCAGCCACTGAGTTTCTGTCAGAGATAGTCCCTGTACCCATTACTAGGGAACCCACTTGAGACTGAGCTGACATTGGTTACATCTGTGCAGGAGTTCTAGGTTATCTTTATGCATGGTCCTTGGTTGGAGTTTCAGTCTCATAAAAGACCCCCTTGCCCATATATTTTGGTTATGTTGCTCTCCTTGTGGAGCTCCTGTCAACTCCAGGGCTTTCTATCTTCCCCTTCTTTCTTTCTTTCTTTCTTTCTTTCTTTCTTTCTTTCTTTCTTTCTTTCTTTCTTTCTTTCTTTCTTTCTTTCTTTCTTTCTTTCTTGTTTTCTTTCTTTTTATATCAATCACAAGTTAGGTACTTTGCATCCCATGCATAGCCCCCTCCCTCATTCACTCCCACCCTCCCACTCCCTCCCTCATCTCCCTCCTCCCTGCCCCCTCCAAGTCCACCAACAGGGGAGGACCTCCTTCCCTTCCATCCAAACCCAGCTCATCCTGTCTCCTCAGGGCTGGCTGCAATGTCCTCCCCTGGGATCTAGCCAGTCTGTCACTCCCCAGCTTGTATGGGGGAGGGTCAAAGAGTCAGCCATCAAGATCATGACTGAAACAGTCCCTGTTTCCCTCACTAGGGTCTTCAGTCCGACACTGAGCTATCATGGGCCCCATCTGTGCAGGGGTTCCAGGCCACATCCACACATGGTACTTGGTTTTAGAAACCGTCTCATACAAAACCCCTGTGCCCTGCTCAGTTTGGCCTTTGTGAAGCTCTTGTTCTCCCGAACTCTCACCAACCTCCCCCAGATCTATCATTA
>CM053752.1:112500047-112520924 GCA_028658305.1 Pachyuromys duprasi | reverse complement strand
GCTTTTGTAAAGCAAAGGGCACTGTCATCCGAACGAATCGACAGCCAACAGATTGGGAAAGAATCATTACCAATCCCACTTCTGACAGAGGGCTAATATCCAGTATATATAAAGAACTCAAGAAATTAAAAAGCAAGAAACCAAGTAATCCAATTAAAAAATGGGGTATGGAGCTAAAAAGAGACCTGACTGTAGAGGATTATAGAATGGCAGAAAAACACTTAAAGAAATG
This sequence comes from Pachyuromys duprasi, assembly GCA_028658305.1. NCBI lineage: Eukaryota > Metazoa > Chordata > Mammalia > Rodentia > Muridae > Pachyuromys > Pachyuromys duprasi. The sequence continues at coordinate 112,520,692 of CM053752.1, read as the reverse complement.
CTCAACGTCCTTAGCCATCAGGGAGATGCAAATCAAATAGTAACTTTTTTGATGTCATTTTTAGATTTGAAATTAGAATTTTGCTTCTTCAAATGTCTAATTCAAAGGCAAAAGAAAACCTAGTTTTAAATAATGGTGGATTGATTAAATAATGTAATTTGAAATGTAAATACATGCCTTAGTTTATATATTTTATTAATTCTTTCTTATATTGGGGCCACCACTTACTAGCATTTTATTTCAGCCAATGTGCTTTCTCCTCTCATTTCATAAAATGTGGTATTGAATGGTAAAATATGACTAGCAATTAAGTAAGACAATAAAAAGACAATTAAGAAAAGTCAATGTAAATGAAAGACTTCATAGCATATTATTCATATTACTATACTACCTTTGCTCTGACATAGACACATGGAATTTACTTTAAACCTCTTCTTTCCCTTCTAAATATTAGGCAGAATATTGTCTAATCAAGTTAGAATATGCTTGCTTTAAAAATTGCCTACAATGACTCCTTTCTTTCTGAATAATTCAAACCAGAATTCATAAACCTGGCTAATAGGTGGCATTGGGCTTGCTCGCTGTTTTACATGTCTGGCACACTGACTTCAGCTATTTCACTGAAGCACTTTGACATGTGTTATTTGTGCTCACATTACTTCAGTCCTCTTCAGTGGCAGGAATAATTGCCTCATCATTGCTAAATTCACAAATTTCTGTGCTCTAACTCCTGTACTTATTTGTGTTTCTTGGGTGAAACAGTTCTTTCCCCTTAACAAAGTTGAAACAAGGTTTGTAACTAAACAGATTTCTTTTACTTCTGGGTCTATAAATCTACCTAGGGAAATTCTTTCAACTTTTTTGAATTTGAGTATAAAATACAAAAGATCACATGATGGTTTAGGTGCAGAATGGCAGAGTGGAGCTTGAACTGTGTGTCATTTCCACTAGAGCACTTCCATGTAAAGTAAAGCTGCTGCTCCCACATGCGGAGTTCGGTCCCCTTGATGCATAACCTGGAAAAACAGTCAACTTCTAATGGATATGTTCTCTGTCTGTCTGTCTCGTACACAAACACACATGCACACATACTACATGTAATTTTAAAGAAAACAGAGGAAAAAAAATCAGCGTTTACCTAGGAATATTTGAATTATGAGAGTAAAAAACAAAATTTGCCACCACAGAGAACAATATAATTTCTGGAAATGAACACCAAATCAAGAGTTTGCCAACACTAAGTTTACAAAAAGGAATGTGTCAACATATTGTAATGCATTTTGCTACTGAAGAAATCAAGTTTGGCTTCCTCTTTAATTTGGGCATGGATCGTTCATGTCTAAAGAGGAACACATCTGATCTAAAAGAAAATATTCTCAGACCCGATTTCATATTAAATGCATAGCACAAATCACATGACTGTCTTTATACAATCTTTGGCTTAAGACTAAGGTATAATATCAAAGTATAATTTAGTAGCTTTAACAGACAGTATAATGCATATTGGGGTCATTGTGCCTTAGTATTTTGATAAAGACAAGAAAAGGCATGGTTAGTTGATGGATTATTTAGAAAAAATGCAAACACATAACTGGTTTAGTGTGTTTAGTATACAGTAACAGAAACAAGTATGACAGTTATCTTAATAACAACAGTTGCTACTGTTATGCCCTGTGCATAAACCCCAAAAGACCAGGGACCATAGACTCCACTGCAAATATGTGAAGTTCTTGTTTATTAATAAGTTAACAAGCTGCAGCTTGGGTTCCCAGCTGGTGTGAGCCAAGAACACGTGTTCAGGGTAGCTTGCTAATTTAAAGATTCCATCCTTCCCAGCATGCCCAGGGCAGGGGGCGTTCCTTACCTGGCAAGCAAATGCTACATTTTGAATTGATTGGCAATAGGTGTTAGGATAAATGAGGTTTACAACAGGTCTTCTATGAAAGAAATTTATTAGGTGGATATGAAGAGAGGGAGAGCAGGACATGATGGGGGAAAGAGAGAGAAAAGAATATATCTGTAAGTCTGCAATGGGCTATCTAAGTCTTTCTATCTCAGGCAGCCCCACAGCTCATAGCTGGTTCTGGGGATAGGTAAACACTGTCAAGAGTTTGCAGAGAAAAAAAGACGAAGATCACTGGCCACAGGAGTTTATTCTAAGCAGAGAGTGAATAATGGTGAATAAAAATGTTGAATAAGTTAATTGCATTTAGTTTAAGATACATGATGCTACACGTTATGATTAAAGAAAGAGTAGAGCATGGAAAAGAGTTTCGTAGATGAATAAAAAAATAGTCTGAAGAATTAAATTAGATGGTCAGGGGAACCTCAATCATAAGAGAAAATTGGCTGAGGCTGGTGATGCAGCCAGGCAATCACAGCTACGTGGGAGGCTGAGGAAAGAGAAATGAGTTTAAACTCAGTCTGGGAAATGTCAGTGTGTCGAAAAAAAATCAAACAAGCAAAATAAAATGAACCAACCAAACAAACAAACAAAAAACACACCACCACGAAAAGGTATGGGCATGTGTCTTAGTCTGGGCATACAACTTTGTGGTAGGGACACTTGATAAGTATTCACAGGGCTTAAATAACCAATACTGAAAATATAAAAGAAGTCTGAAAATTTTGAAGAAGAATAAATGAATGAATAAAATTTAAATATATTCTTCAGTATACATTAGGTCTAAATTAGCCTTTTATCTTTTTCTTCCCTAACGCTCTCAATGAGGTTACCATTCATTTTTACTTGGGTAATATGCTTATTTATTGAATTATGGCCTATTAGATATTAAAGGTTAGGACCAAGTGTGTAAACTTGCCCAATTCTAGACAAATCTGGGTACATAATTGCATAATGCAGGTTCTCTCTCTTTGACCTTTATAAGCTTACAGAGAGACAATCTACAGGAGACAAGACTTTCTAGATGACAGGTCTTGAATTCCTTCCCTTAAATAAATAACCCTGTGTGTTTAACATTTCATATTGTCTGCTTATCTGTGAGCACAAAGACCTCTTTGTCCCACACAATGTTAATGGATAGATGAAACCCAAAGCAGAACTGTATTAATCAGCCCTGCTTTATGATTTCTTATACTCTCTGGTCTTCCCCCACATTCTCCCAATAGCTCACTACGTTCTTTTAATATCCCCCCCTCAAAATCTTGCCTTTATTTCTCTTAATTTTTGACTCAGTAATCATTTGAAAATATTCCCTTGAAGTTATTGTTAATAGTAAACAGGAGGTAGGGCCATTGAGAAGTAATTAGAATTAGATAAAGTCAAGTAGAAGGGATCCCCATGGATAGCATTAGTAGCTTTCTAAGAAGAGGAGAGATTTGAGCTGACGTGAGTGTTTGCCTGACCATGTGATATACTCTGATGTGTAATGAGACAGTGAGAAGACCTTTCCAGATGGCAGAACTCCTCATTTCACGACCTGAGAGTTAAGTAAATGTCTTTTTCTTAAACTTCCCAGGATATTATAGAAGCAGAAAGCAGACTAAAGACTGGGATAAACAACTAAGCTCAAAAATGTTTCCTCTGCCTCTAGTTTGTTCCTCTTCAAATCACTCCATATACCTCAGAGACTTCCAAAATAATCTAGTACTGACAGCATCATTTAAAATACCCATTCAGAGAAAAAGAAGAGAAAAGAGGGATGAAAATTATTAGAGCATACATCCAGAGTCCAAGAAAAGCAGACCTTGGCTGTGCTGGGCAGCATCTTCCTCTCGGCACCTTTCCTCTTTCATGATGTGTACCAATGACGAAAATTAAGATCAAGTGAGCTTTTGCTCTTCTGCTCTACAGGAGATTTCCATCCCTGAGGACACCCATGTTACTGTTTCACAGATGTTAGAAATATCCGTGAGGCATCTGCTTTTTCTTTTCTTAAGCTCACCTCAAAGAGTATTCATGCTTTTAACCCAAGGTTTTTCCCCAAGCCTGGGCTATTTCATGACGCAAAAGTATACAGCTACTCCCTGTAAACAATGGTGATGCAAACACCTTTAAAACTTATCTTCTTTGTAAACGTAAAAGGATTCTTATAAGCTACAGGAAATCCACCTGAATCCACACCTCTCAGATCAAATGGAATCCAGATAAGTAGAGCCAATCAACAGCCTATGTTTCCCACCTATTGCCTAATTCAGAGGGTGGGATTCCTCCCCCTTTCCCTGGTTTTGGGACTTCCTTCCCCCAACTGCCCAATCCGTACATTTCTGTACTCAACACTGGCTGATTGGTGTGTCTTCCCTTCTGGCTGGTGTAAATGCTTCCTATCATTCTCACCAACATACATCCAAACCCTCTATTTAGGACCTCCCTTGGGTGAGATCTCTCTACCAGCACGGTTCCTCCCACTCCCCTTCTGAAATGTGCACAAAACACTAGTACTAGGTAACCGCGTCTGCCTGGGCTATGCCCCTGGTCTCTGGACAATGTTGACAAACTGTTGGAACAGATTGTACTAGTCTATTCTAGACAAACCTTGCCCTTGGGACACCTCAGACAGGTCACTGACTTCTACCTCCCTAATGGGAATAGTCCATTTGCAGACCCTCCAGGATCCCCTCTGGGTGGCCTTCTGGAGAATTTCAGATTCTTATACGTAGTGCCCACTTTAAGGGTTTCCAACCAAATTTGGCCTCAATATACCTTAGATGACAGATCCAAGATGCAAGCTTTTTAATTACTGCCAGGGATTGGGTAAACGGAGGTTCCCCATGCTCAAGCTTTTCCTCTTCTTTGCTCCAAACCTTCCCTGTCTGCTCAAGTTTCCAAAAAGTTTCAAAGTACACCTAACAGGAAATTTCTCCTTAACTTACTTAACTTTGTCTCTGCCCTTATACTTGCCAGTAACCTGCCAGACCCAGGTGTTTTCCAGGACAGCTTCAAAGCAGCTACCCACAGACCCTCCAGTCTAACTTTGTAGGCTGCGTCAAGCTAGACCTACATTTTCTCTCCCACCCACAGATGTTCTTTCATATTCTGGACAGCAAATACAACAGCCTGATCTTCCTGGAGATGGCCAACATTTAAGCTTTTTTTTTTTTCCCCATTGCCCAAATCAGTTCCCTCAATGTCAGCTGGAAGTAGCCAGAAAAAATTCTTCACCCCTTATCTATTTATTATCAGAAAAAGGCTGGAATGGTGTGCTTCAGACCTGGGACAAAGACCAGGTTCTCCCAGCATTCCTCAGTCCCTCTGCAGGGAATGGCTGGCATATTCTGCCCTCTACCCTGAACTTTCCAGGGAAGAGACATCTGAGAAACCTCTCTAGCCCCTTGCTTAGGAACCTGTAATGTTATCATCTCCAGGGGCCTGGGATAAAAGACCCTGGTCTCTTCTCCCTCTGTCTCTGTCTCTCTTGCTCACTCTCTGTCTGTTTCTCCTATTCTCTCTGCCTGTTCCTCTGTTTATCTAATTCCCTGTTTCCCTCCCCACTATGTGTTATTCTCATTCTAAGCTTTCCCACTGTCTGTCTCACCTTTTCCACAATAAACTTCTCTGTACCATATCCTGTTTCACAGCATGTAATTTATATCATTACAGAGGCCAAGCCTATCTCTAGTTTCTGTTGTAAGGCAGTTCTGCTGAGTGCTTCCCTGAAAAGTAAAACATGAGGAAAGGTCCATTTCATCTGTAAATCCAGTTTTGGCTATTTCAAGTCTAAAAGACATTGCCTCACAAAGATGAAAATACTATTATTTTCCTTAAGATGTAGGAAATTACAAATACATCAGATTTCTCTATATTGCCAATTTCAGTCTAAATGAATCCAATTAGGTTTCATTGTGAACTCTAAAATAATCTGGGCTTATTTCCTCTTTAAATTGATTATAAATGTTGATGCTCCTAAGTATAAGTGCAAATTAATCTAGAGTATTCAATAACATTTTCCTTCTTAATTGGGTAATTTAAAATAAATTACTTAACAGAAATGACTACTCTAGTTCCTAAGATTGTTCAAGGTCAGACAAATGTAATCAAATATAACGTAGTAATTTTTCACTCATTTCACTGCTTTGAGCTTGTTACACAGGAGAGGCTTCACACTCAGGTTGAATAACCTCCAGGCTCGAGATCAACCTAGAAGGTGAAGATACTCATGACAGTGAGGCGTTTCTGGAAGAAGGACCATAGTCCCCATTACACTTCGAAAGGAACTGAATGTTTGGGCTGCCCCCCAATTAAACTTTCTACCAGTGTACAATTGGGATTGCTCCAACAAGCACAATCTATTTCACAGCCAGATGAACTAGCCCTGGCAGCTCTTCAGTCTTTCACATAAAGCAGTTTAGCCCAGGAAAGAGAAAAATCTCTATACAAAAATGTAAACAGAGAAGATTCAGTATTGTGGTTAATCAATAGGAAGGTCTTACAGGTGAGATATCCACGTAATCTGTACATTTCAGGCATTCCAACTGTCTCCTTGATTTTTAAAGGCTTATTTATCACAAGTAAAGGATGAGATTTCTTATCTGAGGGCAAAAACCCTTTGTTAAGCTCACTTTTTCTGTCTTGGAGAAAAGAAGGCAATTTCTACCTAATTTCTAAGAAAAGATACAGAGAGTACTGATAAGAATCTAAACCAGAAAAGATCATTTGAAAATGCAAGCTTCTCTGTTGTCAACCATCGGACTCAGACTGAAAGAATATACTTATCAGTTTGATATTCTTTTTCTCATTTAAGAAGATGTACTCTTTTCTCACATTCTAATCGCGTAGTCACATTCAAGCTTGCCATTATCTTGGGCGAGAATTATCTTCTTTCATTCAGGCTCTGCTTCCCAGGTAAAGTCCATAGATCATCATTCAGTGGAACTGCCATGTGCACTCAATAATCACAATCTGTTTCTGTCCCCAAAGTCAAGTGCTCAGAAGAGGCCAGGCAAACATGGAGCAGCCTAACTATCCTACTGCTACTTCATTCAGACTTTGTAGAGGAAACAACAGACAGAATTGTGCTTCACATAGATTTAAAAAAAATTAAGATTAATTTATTATGTATACAGTGTTCTGCCTGCAGGCCAGAAGAGGGCACCAGATCTCAGTATAGATGATTGTGAGCCACCATATCATTGCTGGGAATTGAACTCAGGACCTCTGGAAGAGCAACCAGTGTTCTTAACCTCTGAGCCATCTCTCCTGCCCCCCACATATATGTTTTAATGTATTGTGTTTATAATTATGAGATTTTAAAAATTCAACTCCAGTATATGTTTGATTGACTGACTTGGTGAATTTGCAGAGGAGGTGAAGGATATGAAAAAAATTTCACGTTTTGTTCATTATTGTTTTTTTTTTAACTAACCCATTTTCTCTTTGGGCATACACATTTAACTAAAGTTAAAATAGGGCCCTTTCTTCATCTGCTTCTTCTTTCCCACTCCCCACTCCTATTTTTCTACTAATGATTTATTAGCTTCCATTGTGTTCCAGATATAATACCAAAGTTTGTGCGAATTATTTAAAAATAAAGCATTTTAATGGTGATGATTAAAGAAGGCACTGGTCATATTTGTGTTTATAGGTCTGGATACTTCACTCAGGATGATTTTTTTTTCTGGTTCCATCCATTTATCTTCAAATTTCATGATGTCCTATTTTTAATGGCTATAAAAACATGTAAAATGTCTATAAAATTTATTTTATCCATACTTCTGTTGAAGAACATCTAGTTGTTTTCTATTATGACTATTATGGAAAGAACAGCAATGAATGAATGAATGAGTGAGTGAGTGAATGAAAACCTAACCACTAGAATAAAATAGCTGAATTGTCATTTATATTTGCTGGGGGAAGGAAAGTCAGTTTTCTCCAATGGAATGACAATGAGTATGTTAGCCACTCCAGGGCAAGTCTCATGTTCAGGAATAGCTTACCAGCAAATAATGGACTCCACAGTTGCCTTCTGTGCGCTTTTATTTGCTTACAGTTTGGCGAGTTTTTTTGTTGTTGTACTAGATTTTTGTTTGTGTTTCGAGAAAGAACTTAAAGGTTGAGTGTTTCGGAAAGAGGAGAGGATATGGAAGGACTTGGAAGAGGAGAGGAATATGATGTTTTAATTTAAAACTTGTTTTAAGTAATAAAAATATAATAAATGACAAATAAAGTATTTTTGTGAATTCCAGATGCTATTATATACTGTCTCCAAATATTCATGTTTTTACCATTATTTACATCTTGGTAAGATGAAATTTTAGAAATAATTTTCTTATATAGAGCAATTTATAATTTGGTTTTTGGGTTGTAGTTGAGTCTGAATGATTTAGAGGACTAGAAATTGAACACAGGGGCATCTGTATTGTTGAGTGTGAATGACCGTTACAGGGATGTGTTCCGTTTACTAAAATATACACAGTGTATAAAATGTACTTCTACTGAAAGTGAAACAACAAATAATCTTTGATTCATTCATGAAAGAAGTGCTTAGGTGATTACTATTTTTATTACCATTTTAAAATTTCTGCTTTATGATTTCTCCATTTCTTTATTCACGATTTTAATTTTGAGACAGTTTCACTATGTTATGCAGATTGTTCTTGGTCTTCTAGGCTCATCAATTTCTGCCTCAGCCTCTCAAAGCTTTATCCATATGCAATTTAAGAAACAGAAGTTAAATATAAAATATCTCATTTTAAAATATTTCTCTACAACTCTCTATTTCAGAAATATCCAAAATTAATGAGAAATGATTCAATGTAAAGAATCTTAAGGGCTGATGCAATGACTTAGCAGATAAAAACACTAGTCACATATGCCTGATGAGCAGGTTTGATTTACAGAACCCACATAAAAGTAGGAAGAAGAAACCAATTCTACAGGGTTCTATTCTCAGTATGTATACTGTGCCAGAAACATAACCCTCACAGTAGTTAATAACAATAACAACAACAATAATAAAGCTAACATTAGACAAAACCTCCATCTCTTTGAAAATCAAACACTTCACCTCCCCCTAAGAGGCCACAGAAGAAGACAATGCCGCCAGTCCTGATGAGACCTGATAGGCCAGGATCAGAGTGAAGGGGAGGAGGACCTCCCTCATCAGTGGTCTGGGAGAGGGACACTATTGGGGAAGAGGGAGGGTGGGTTGAGAGGGGAGGAGGGAGGTACGGGGGGATACAAAGTGAATAAACTGTAATTAATAAAAAATTTAAAAACTATTAAATCGTTAGTTTAACAAAATGTGAATAGATGTAATAAAATTATTTTAATAACAAAAAAGAAAATCATTTAGTCTACATATGTACTATATCTGTTTTTGTGCAATTACCATGCTGTTTATGTTACTGTATCCCTGAAATATATTTTGAAATTGGGCATGATAAATTTTCTAGCATTGTTCTTTTTGCTTAGGAGTGTTTTGGCTCTCTAGACAATTTAAAGAATTAATTTTATTGACATATAGTTATACATATATAAATTATTTATTAAAATGTATATATGTATAACTATATATCAATAAAATTTATACATTTACTAAAATGTATATATGTATAATAACCTTCATTTAGACATGAATATTTTCATTATTCTTCAAAAGTTCATTGGTCTCCTAAAAGTCAAGCTACTCTCTCCACATTTTGGTCACAGACAATCATTGAGTTGCTTTCTGTTTTCACAGATTAGTGGAATTACAAAATTATCGTTCTAGAAGTCATGTAACTTTTGCAGATCTTTCTTATTTATTTATTTATTTATTTGTTTGTTTATTTATTTATTTTCCCTGTATAACTGTTTGTCTGAATGCATCTCTGTGCCAGACGATAATACCAAATTCTATTCAGCATTCAGATGCTTGGAAACCATAAAATGGGTGCTGAGCCTGGGTCCTCTGGAAAAGGATCCAGTGCTCTTAACCCCTAAGCCACGTAACTCCAAGAAGTCAAAATGTATACACTGTGTATTCTTTTGTTTCAGATTGCTTTCAATTAGCTTTCATGCTTTTAAGATTCATTCATGCTCTTGATTTTCTTTCTACTGGTTCTAGAGTCAATCTTAAGAGTATATTACATTTTTTAAAAAAAGAATAACTTAGTATAATTGTTCCTAGATTTAAGAATTTTGTCTTGAACTTGAAATGGCCAGTGAGATCCCAAAGGACCATCAGGTCAGAGGAGGTGGCTGTGAATTGTGATGCCTGAGTCAGGATCATCTTCAGAGGGGTCAGGTCCACAAAAAAGTCAGGCCACAAAGGCCAATTGCAAAAGCTGGACACAAAGCCCAGTGCTATGTAAAATGTATGACCCCAGAGATGTAGATGTAATGTGTGAGCTCAGCACAGGCTAAGTAGGAGACAGTGGAGAGGAGATTCATATGTGTAGATATGTACAAGTATACATGTATGTGTTGCTGTTTTCAAATGTGGGCAACTTACTGAACTTTATCAAGACAAATAAAATCATGTCTATAAGCCAAAAAAAAAAAAAGAATTTTGCCATAACTACTTATAGAGACATATAAAATCTGCATCTGCGTGTAAATACATCATGGAGTTTTAGCAAGAAGAAAATTTAAAAAGAATATTCAAGGGTTCTTAATTAAAAATATCAGAGGAAAAGGACAGTTGATTAGAATGAATAATGCAAATTAAGATAAGATAAAACTAAGTGTAAGAGAAAAATAATAGTGAAACTATAGCAATTTATTACCATGTTTACATTATTAGCTAATGGAAGTGATGCTAAGAAAGCTGCAATAAATATATTAAAAGACAAAGTACGATGGGTCAATTAACTATTCATACTGAGCGGTCTCTTACAACCAACCAGCATATAATTTAAAAATAATAATGAAGAAAATACTTTTGTTTTAGACAGCCTTGGATTTGGATTCATAGTCAATTCTTACTATGTGATCTTCAATGTATTTCTTTAATTTTATGAAAAATTTTTATTTTTTAATTTTTTTAGCAAAGCAAAGATAATTTGCACATTATTCATCTCACTCCAAAGAGGTGTAATATGGAATAATATAGTATAAATTATATACAGGCTACTAAATAGTCTCAATATAGTTTGTAAAAGAAACAAATTATAAATTTATTGTATTTCTTCCATTTTAAGAATTGTGTATAGATACTATTTCCAAATTACTTCATTTTATTAGACAATTACCTCATTTATTAGACAAGAAACTGAAGCTGAGAGAGGTTGAGCCTTTGATGAAGGCAGAAAACATAAAGCACTAGCTGTGGTTCATAGTTATTAGAGCTTTGTCAAAGCACAAGCCAACAAAAGTATTAACAACATTTACTGACTTTGGAGATGTCTCTGCATGTAGAAAAGACCTAGGACAGTTTTCTGGATGACTCACTTGACAGTCATCTTAGATTCTGCCACCTGCCTGAAATATTCATAAAGGTTCCAGAGAGTAGTCATTTTGCTTTCCCCTCCTCATTCTCCTCCCAGGCCCTTCTCCCTACCTCCCCTCTCCCCCAAATCTGCTCTCCCTCTGTTTCTCTTCAGAAAAGTGCAGGCCTCCTGTGGATATCAACCAAATATAGCATATCAAGTTGCAGTAAGATTACCCCATCCCCTCACATTATGGTGCAGATGAGGCAATCCAGTAGGAGTAAAGGGGTTGCAGAATCAGGCAAAAATGTCAGAGACAGCTCTCACTTTCACTGTTACGGTTCCACAAACCCACAAAGCTGCACATCTATAACATGTATACAGAGAACAGGCCTAGGGCAGGCCCATACGGGCTATCTGATTGTTGGTTCAGTCTCTGTGAGCCCATAGCGAACTGTGGTTAGTTGAGTCTGTGGGTTATTTTCTTGTGGTGTCCTTGACCCCTCTGGCTCCTACAATCCTTCATCACCCTCTTCCTCAGGATTTCCTGAGTTCTACCTAATATTTGGCTGTGGATTTCTACATCTGCTCCCATCAGGTGATAGATTAAGCTTCTCTGATGACAATTATGCTAGACTCCAGTCTATAAGTATAGCAGAGTATCATTAGGAATCATTGCATTGACATTATTATTATTATTATTATTATTTTGACTGTCATGTTTCATTCTATCCTAGGTTTCTAGGCAATCCAGTCTGTGGTTCCTGACTCTCCAGGCAGTGTCAGGAGGGATGAATTCCCTCTCCTTGCATATGTTTCAAGTTGGACTAGTCATTGGTTAGCCACTTCCACTGCAGCACATCTTACAGGCAGGACACATTGTATGCCGAAGGTTTTGTGGCTGGGTTGGTGTTCCAATCTCACCACTCAAAGCCTTTGGTTGTCACAGAAGATGGCCAGTTCAGGTTCCTTATGCTCCAGAACTAGGAGCTTTTGCTAGGGACAATTCATTTTTGAAGAATCCATTTTTATTGTCAAATGGGACTGTCAGACTGTGAACTGTGTGCTCAGAACATGGCAAAATACTTGGTACATAGCTGGAAGACACCCTTTCAAGGAATAAAACACTATATGTCTAACATTGAGTTCAATCCAAAATCTTTAAATAGTGGATAAGTGATCACTTCTAATACCATTAAAACATTTCTTATGTTTATTATATCTGTAGTAACTGAAACAACCAAGCAGATGATTTCAGATGACATTGTGACCAAATGTGTATACACTAAGTTTAAACGTTATTCCATAGTAGAAAGGGTAACAGCACTCCTTTGCCTTGAGTCTCTCTCTCTCTGTCTCTCTGTCTCTCTGTCTCTCTCTCTCTCTCTCTGTCTCTCTCTGTCTCTGTCTCTCTCTCTCTGTCTCTCTCTGTCTCTCTCTCTGTCTCTGTCTCTCTCTCTGTCTCTCCCTCTCTGTCTCTCTCTCTGTCTCTCTCTCTGTCTCTGTTTTAGGTTAATTTTGGATGCAGCTCTGGACTGCTTCTTGTATTCAGCAGACAGTAGTTACTATGGAACTTTAAAAAATTACCTCTTTCTTATTTCTGTATCCCAATAACATGTTATTATTGGCATCATTGAAGATTTCTGGGTTTAATTTCAGTTCCAAAGATGTACATGATTTATTTCAAAAACACAGAGTCAGTTTACAAGGAAATATTATTGAATTCATTGGGGTTCTATACAGGAACAGTAGCAATATGACTATTGATACTTACTATTCATTATAAAGATTCCTTATATTGGCTTACACAATATCATCAATTATTATAACAGTGGATTTTCCATAGTTTAATAATTATTCATAATTATATACTAAAAGGCTTAACACATCAGCTTTCTCCTGTGGGAAAAACTTCATACATTTCTTCTTAAAACTGGATCCCCTCAAGCACAAAAGATGCTTTTTAGTCCTGGATGCTATAAAATTCCAACAAGTCAACAAGCACTTATCAAATCGTTACTATATGTCAAACATGGTATTAATGCTGAGAAAACAAAAAATAAAATGGCAACTATAACCTTGTAATGTTCACAGCCTATCAGGGTAAAAGCAGAGCAACAGATAAAATTCATTGTAGTAAGTAGTATAAAAGCAGTATGTTCATAAAACAGATTCATTTTAATTAAAGGAATAGAAATTTTGTTGGCAAAGACAGTTTTGAACAACAGCCATAAATTTTCACTAGAGAAATAGCTTCAGAGGAGGACAGAGGGTCAGAAAAAAGAACAGTTTTAAAGATCCATAGCAAGTAGCTAAGTTTGACTCACAACCCTGTTCCCAGTAATTCCTTAACAATCTAACCTGCTCACTCTTTCTAGCACTTTATCTATATTTGTTGAGAGATTTGTAGACAAGGACTGGCTGTTCTTCTCTGTGGGCCTACAGAATATGGCATTCTGGCTACTTAAATGGAGAAATGCAAGCTGCTGCTTGGCTCTGAGTTCTCTTCTTTGAATGGCAAAGAACAAAGAAAAGGATATATTTTTAGAGTTCTTCGTAAGCACAAACAGATCTGTATATCATCAAGGAGTCACGGAGGCTAATGAGAAAAATTATCTCATCAGAACAATACTCAGATGGAGGCAGCGGCACTGGAGTTTTGGTCTCTCTCATCTGGAAAGCTGTCCATCAAAGTCTCTTTCTGTCCTTCCCACCTTCCAAGGAGAGCACAGACTCTGTTTCTCTGACTGAGAAATGCTCACGCAGGGGGACTGCAGGAAATGAAAGAGATATAGGAGAGTCTAGAAGCAGAATAAAAGACAGGAGTCTATGCTCCCACTTTTTCTGCCTGCGAGAGTGCCAAGGACTAAGGATTTCTAAGCAACTGCTAAGGAAAAAGGGCAAAATACACCTTCTACACACAAGCTCTCTAACACAGAGCCACAAGCACATGCACATTCATATATACAGAGGCATAAATATTATGCACTACATATACATACACACATAGAAACAAACATATGTACCATAGCACACTATATACACATAGCATATACACATACCATGCACATTTATAGGCATACAGCTTTACCCATGTAAAAATATGTTGTACCACATACATAAATACTTACATATGTACATATATACAAGCATACAGTTTTCACATATTTATAAATATGCACATCTACCTTAACAATGCCATATATCTTAATGTCAATAGTTTTAAATCTCATGTCCTTTATTGATGATGCATTTTATAAGCTCTATCTTAAAATTTCCCTTTAGTTAGTTTTTCTTCCATTTTATGTATTATTAGAAATTTTCATATTTGTATGCAATGTAGCCTAATAATATGTGTCCCTCACTCCTCCCTGCAATGCCCCTCCCACAGGAATTTCTATCACCTCTCACTCCTGTTCAATGTCTCCTCAGGCATGGATAGCCCACCAGTAGCCACATTCATAAAGAAAAGTGGCTCCTTCACCTTCACAGCACTGTCAACTGCCAGGAGCTCCTTAGCTACTGGTGTGAACTCAGGAATCCCTCTTTCCTCTATACGGGGATCTTTAACATACTTCACATAGGCCTTGAGTAGCTAACTGCTACTGCTGTGAGTTTATGTATGCAATAACAACGTCAGGTCCAGAAGACAGCCTTTCCCAGAGCTCCCTCCCATCCTCCTGTGTGGGGTCTCTGCAACCATTATTACCAACAGAGTAACAATCCACTCAAGGAAATAAGGGAATACTGGCTTAACCCAGTATTGGCTCAACTTCTAGAATCTGACACTGGATAGTTTATTCTAGGCATATTCAAGTAAAGTACAATTTGGAAAATATTTCCTGGTATAATACAATCCTATGTACATACAAGGAGGCATAATTTCATATAAATACTTCTCAAAAGTATATGCTGTCTTTCACCCAATTTCTCTTTGTCCCCATCCTGCTTGATTCAGGCATAGACCTTTTATTCTGCTGACAGTTGAACTTCTTTTAAAAAATTAATTAATTAATTAACCTTACATTCCAACTACAGCTTCTCCTCATTCCTCTCTTTCCAGTCCCTCCCTCTCACCTCCTTTTCCTCCCGCTTGACCCATTGTCCAGTCCTCCTTTTCTCTTCAGAGAAGAGGAGGCCTCCTGTGGATATCAATGTACCTTAGAATACCAAGTTGCAATAGGACTTGGCACATCTTTTCCTATTTTAACTAGGCAAGATAGCCCAGTTAGTGTAAAGGGATCCAAAGGCAGGCAACAGAGTCAGAGACGGCCCATGCATCTGCTATTAGAAGTCCCACATGTTGGAATCCAGGACTGCAGTTCCAGGAGGACACTGTGTCTGAGGAACAGGACAGCAGAACATGGCAAAATATTTGATATTTTGCCAACAGACTGAACTCTGGGCCCTAGAACACCAGTGATTGTGTTTCCCAGGCGAGAGGAAACCCCGCAGTATGGGAAGTAATCGGGTCTGTTCTGAGGTCACCCAGCTAAAGCCTAGAAGAGTTCCTGGCCCCTGCAGGCTGTCAATCACCAGCCCAGAGACACACACCTGCATCCCCTCGTCATAATTCCAGACTGAACTGCGGCCCCCACACCTGCAGAGACTGAGATTTCCAGTCAAGAGAAAACCCCACTGTAAAGGAAGCAATCAGGACCAACATCAGGTCACGCAGACAATCCCTGGAAAAGTTCCCAGGGTCTGGCTGGAACTCAGGAGCCAGACTCACCATCCCGGACAGAACTGTGGGCCTCTGGGGCACCAGAGACTGGGTTTCCCTGTTTGGAGGAAACCCCACGGTGAGGGAAACAGCAGGTCCAAACTCAGGACACTCAGCTGAAACCCCTTCCCTCCACCCCAGAAAAGTTCTCCGGAAAAGTTTCTGGGTTCCTTCAGGCATTCAGTCACCAGCAAGAAACCACTCACCTGCGCCTGCGTGCTCTACTCACCATCCCAGATTGAACTGTGGATCCCAAAACACCACAGACTGGATCCTGTCAGGAGGAAACTGCACATTGGGTGAAACATCAGGTCCAACCTCAGGACACCCGGGACCGGAAAAGTCAGGCTCCAGGCTCTACCCTACTGCTGCACGCCTGAGAGCTGTGCTCACCTGTCACTGATTACCCCTTGGGCACTGGGTCACAGAGCTCTAACCTCAGACTTACAGAAGCCTGGGATCCATGGGATCAGCCCCAGACACTGCATCAAGGCGCAACCTGTCTCCGTAGCTAAACTGACCAAACCACAGGGCTCCCTGCTTCTTCAAGAGGGCTGTTCCCAGCAAACACAGTGTAAGAGCAGCAGCAGGAGCCCACTAAATTCAGAGCAAGAAACCCAGCTGCAGGGCAGGCATCTCCAGGACTGCTCCTGGTGAGAGGAGAGCCCTCCTGACTACCAGTGACAGCAGTTACCACACAGGTCCATACGCCTGAGGTGAGCTGTGGCAGTCTCTGAGAAGCACCAACCATTTGGTGACCATACCCAAAAAGCTGAGGAAGCCTCTTTCAAGAATGACCATATTCCTGCCAAGGGGATTCTCCTCACCCCAGGATTCCAGGAGGTACCATAAACTAACAACCAACACCTGAGATGGCCAGATGGGTAGAGGCCAGAGTAAAAACACAACCAACAAAAGCCAAAGCAATATGGCATCTCCAAAACCCAGTTATCCAGGGACAAGCAGCCATGGATACCCTAGCATAAGTGAAATCCAAGATGACCTTACATCTATGCTTTTGAAGAGGATAATGGAGGAAACAAATAAAATGCATAAAGAATTAGAGGAAGATAAAGTCAAACAGATTATGGCCATCCATAAAGAAATAGAAGATGATAAAGTCAAACAGATTATGGAGATCTGTAAAGAAATATAGGAAGATGCAGCCAAACAGTTTGTGGCCTTCTGAGAGGAAATAAGTCACTGAAAGAAATAAAAGAAAGAGAGGAATGTTCAAACAAACAGGTAAAGGAATTGAAGGAAAAACAGGAAAATAAAGTCAGACAGGTAAAGGAAATCAACAAAATGTTTCAAAATCTGAAGATAGAATTGGAAAAATTAAAGAAGACACAGAGGAAATCATGGAGAGGAAGAACTCAAGGAAGAAAACAGGAACTACAGAGGTAAGCATAATCAACAGACTTCAAGAGATGGAAGAGAGAATCTCAAGTGTGGAAGATACAATGGAAGAAATCGATGTATTCATCAAAGAAAATGTTAAATCTAAAAAATTCCTGACACAAACCATCCAAGAAATCCAAGACAAGATGAAAAGACAAAACCTAAGAATAATAAAAATAACGGAAAAAAGAAGATTCTCTCCTCCAAGGCCCAGGAAATATTTTCAACAAAATCATAGAAGAAAATGTCCCCAACTTAAAGGAGAGGCCTACAAGCACACAAGAGGCCTACAGAACACCTAATAAATTAGACCAGAAAAGAAAATCCCCCAGCTAAATAAAAATCAAAACAGTAAGCATATAGAACAAAGAGAAAAATATTAAAAGCTGCAAGGGAAAAAGACCAACTAACATATAATGGCAAACCAATCAGAATCATACCTGACTTCTCAATAGAGACTATGAAAGGCAGAAGGGCCTGGACAGATATCATGCAGACCCTAAGAGAACACAGGTGTTAGCCCGGGCTACTATACCCAGCAAAACTCTCAGTCATCACAGATGGAGAAAACAAGATATTCAATGACAAAAACAAATTTAAACAATACCTATACACAAATCCAGTGTTACAGAAGATGCTAGAAGGAAAAATACAACCCAGGAAAACTAACTATATTCAGGAAATAAATAACCTCACTACAGCAAAACTAAAAGTAGCCAAGCACACAAACACACTACCACAACCAACATCAAAATCAAAGGATCTAACAGCCACTGGTCATTAAACTCTCTCAACATTAATGGACTCAATTTTCTAATAAAAAGACACAGACTATCAAAATGGATGCATAAATAACACCCGGCAATCTGTTGCATACAGAAACACACCTAAGTCACAAAGATAGACATTACCTGAGAGTAAGGGCTGGAAGATGGTCTTCTAAGCAAATGGACCCAAGAAGCAAGCAGGAGTAGCCATTCTAATATCCAATAAAATAGATTTTCAACCAAATTTAATCAAAAGAGGTGGGGAAGGGCAATTCATACTCATTAAATGAAAATTCCACCAAGAAGATATCACAATCCTGAACATCTATGCACCAAATACAAGGGCACCTATATTTGTAAAAGAAACTTTAATAAAACTTAAACAACACATAGATGCCCACACATTAGTAGTGGGAGATTTCAACACCCCACTCTCAACAAAGGACAGGTCAACAAAACAAATTAAACAAAGAAACAATGACTCTAAAGACATCATGAATAAAATGGACCTAAGAGACATCTACAGAACCTTTCACCCAAACAAAAGAATTTACCTTCCTCTCAGCAGCACATGAAACCTTCTCCAAGATAGACCATGTAGTTGGTCACAAGGCAAGCCTCACCAGATAAAAGAAGATTGAAATAATCCTTTGCATCTTATTTGACCACCATGCACTAAAGCTGGACCTCAACAACAGAAATAGCAAAAAGCCTGCACTCACATGGAAACCGAACAACTCACTAGTCAATGACAGATGGGTCAGGGAAGATATTAAAGACTTCCTAGAGTTTAATGAAAATGAAGCACAACATACCCAAACTTACGGGACACAATGAAAGAAAGCAGTGCTAAGAGGAAACTTATAGCACTAAATACCGTCAAGCAGAAATTTGAAACATCTCATACAAGTAACTTAACAGCTCACCTGAAAGCCCACAGGAGACAACTTCCTGAACAGAACACCAACAGCACAAGCTCTAAGATCAACAATCAATAAATGGGACCTCATGAAACTGAAAAGCTTCTGTAAAGCACACACAGCACTCTCTGCCCATGGTCCAGGGACTTTCCCCTAGGCAGAAGGCTAAGGAAAGAGTCCCCTGTGCATAGCCTAGGAAGCAGGCCTTCAGAAGGAGCTAAGTTTCTCTAAAGCAAAGGACACTGTTGTCAGAAGAAAACAACAGCCTACGGATTGGGAAAGGATCTTCACCAACTCTATATCTGACAGAGGGTTAATACCCAAAATATATAAAGAACTCAAGAAGGTAAACAGCAACAAGTCAAGTAATCCAATTAAAAATGGGGTACAAAGCTAAACAAAGATTTCTCAATAGAGAAATATCGAATGGCAGAAAACCACTTAAAGAAATGCTCAACATCCTTAGTCATAAGGGAAATGCAAATCAAAACAACCCTGAGATTTCACCTTATACCCATCAGAAGAGCTAATTTGCAGACAAATGATGGGAACTAGAAAAGATCATTCTGAGAGAGGTATCCCAGAAGCAGAAAGACACACATGGCATATACTCACTTATAAGTGGATATTAGACATATAATATAGGATACTCATACTAAAATCTATACACCTAAAGAAGCTAAGCAAGAAGAAAGACCCCATGTAAGATGATCAATCCTCATTCATACAGGCAAATGGGATAGACTTCAGAAGACAGTGAAAACTAAGAACAACAGAGGAGCCTAACACGGAGGGACTCTGAAAGACTCTATCTAGCAGGGTTTAAAGCAGATACTGAACCTAATAGCCAAACTTTGGGTAGTTCAGGGAATCTTATGAAAGAAGGGGGAGATAGAAAGATATGGAAGGGTCTGGAGCTCCACAAGGATTATAACAGAACCCAAAAATCTGGGTCCAGGGCTCTTTTCTGAGACTGATACTCTAACCACAGACCATATATATGGTCTGTACAGATGTAGCCCATGGCAGTTCAGTGTCCAAGTAGGTTCCTTAGTAAGGGGAACAGGAACTGTCTCTGACATGAATTCAGTGGCTGGCTCTTTGATTATTCTCCCTGAGGTGAGGGGCAGCCTTGCCAGGACACAGAGGAAGACTATGAAAGATAGTCATAAAGAGACTAGATAGGCTAGCATCAGATGGAAGGGGAGGAGGTCCTCCCTATCAATGGACTGGGGGAGGGGCATGGGAGGAGATGAGAGAGGGAAGGAGGGTGGGATTAGGAGGAGACAAGGGTGGGGGCTACAGCTGGGATATAAAGTGAATAAATTTTAATAAACAAAAAATATTGAAAATCCCACATGTCTAATATCCACTTATAAGTAAGTATATACCGTGTGTGGCTTTCTGCTTCTGGGTTACCTCACTCAGGATTATCTTTTTTTTTTTTTTCACTTTCCTAGGTTTTTTTTTTTAATTTATTTATTTTTATCTCAGTCACAGGTTAGGTACTTTGAATCCCAGGCGTAG